>WEIU01007843.1:370231-432381 GCA_013389925.1 Aegithalos caudatus | reverse complement strand
TTTTTTTTTTCTTTTTAAAAGAAACCACTCATCCATGTTACATACATGAACCCATTACATACATACATCACACCCTGTGATTCAGTTTCTTAGTCTATTTTTCCATGGAATGGAAATTATTTTCTTTCTACATTACCATATCTGCCAGACCACCTCTAATTTTCATCATCTCAGAACTGGTTTTGCATGGCTGTTTGGCATCACCTTTCAGCTCATGTGCTGTCTCATTGTAAGGTCTGCAGGAGGAGAGAAATGGGAACTTAGCCTGCAATTACCTGCTGTGCAGTCCTGCAAATTTTAGCATAATGCCTCAAAACTAGAGGCTTACTTCCTTACCATTCACATGAAATATTCATGCAATCCTCATCTATGTTTTATTTCAGATGATTAGCTGAAAATTTTCATGGGAGATTATCATGTTTTAATCAAAATTTTAGGGGAAAAAACTATTCTTGTGTCAAAGTACCAGTGTGACAGGTTCACATTTTTTAATTGTAGGTCTTTAATAGAATCTACCCCCTCATGAGTTAATATTTACTTAAATAGGAAAAAGTCAAGGCACACCTCACCTAGTTCTAGAGATGGCATAGTGATTGCACTAGGAGTGAACTTGGTCCCACACTTATTTTAAACATTGAAATTTATGGTATTCTCAGTCGTGAAAGACGATGAAGTCAAATTGGTATTTCATTATTCTTGTACTATCATTAATGTAAATCAGAAAGAACTTCAACACACTGTCACACAAGAATTACAGTATTGAGATGATTATGCAAATGTTAGAAGGATAAAAGAGCTTCCAGAAAAGGCCTAACCTGGATTAGGCAATTTGTAAAACCTGACTGAAAACAGGGCTAGTGTAATGCATGCAAAGCTGTGGCTGTGCTTTCAGAGTGGATGGGTACAATGGATCCTTGCAGAACACCCAGCAGGCTTAGTGCTACAAAGCTGAACCATCAGGAAACCCTTTATCTTTGATCTGCTTTGAAATCTCTCTCAAACTCTGCTTTGTAGAAAGGCACGCCTAATTTCTGAGCCCTAGAAAAAGGGCTTTGTCTGAAAAGCCACCTATCATTTTTTTATGGCAATGTGCTAAAATGAATCCTCTCTCCGCAGGCGCAGGTCATCGGGACATTTGCAATTTTTAATTAAACATTGGCCTTCTCTGTGCTTCACCACAACAAAAATTACAGTCTGATACAGAAAATAATGAAAAGAAGGGAACCTCATTCACAGATGGGGTCAGCAATACGAGAAAAGTCTCATCTGCATAGAACTAAAAATCAGACCTTGAGTTTCTTTGTAGAAGACCCCGATGTCCTGCATTAATAAGGTGCCTGAATTCAGGATCCACGTGTCTAGTGTCCTGAAGCAGTTAAAACAGAATTGAAGTTTAATAGCTGAAATCTCATATACCACTTTAAAAAGTTAAGGTTAATTGTTTTTAAACATCTTTGAGTAAGCTACAGAAAATCAGACTTAAAGGCATAACTAACAGTGAAAATTAGAATCAGCTACTCATTGAATTATCAACTGTATAATGAATAGAATCTATTATAACCAGCCAAATTCTCTACTGTCAATAAATCTCACCAATTAGTCTCCAAGAATCAATCTGTACTTAACATGAGATACTGGCTGTTCAGTACCAATTCTTTCTGAGGTACATGGAGAAAATAAATGGAAAGCATTTCCTAGGTTTTGTTTCTGGCACTATTTTAGGGTGAAATAAATGAACACAGCCCACTTTTGCTCAAGCATGTTTCATGTCAAGAGAAGCAAGTAAAGCTTCCTTTAAAAAATTTGTACTTAAGAGAGAGATGCAGTATTTGGTTCTAAAGTTTATGTTGGCACTTTGGCACCAGCAAGGAAAGCACTGAAAGGCCTAAAAATTCAATGAATGGTGTGGAATAGAAAACCCAGAGCCAGGTGCCGAACATATGAGATGCACCAGACATGAGGTAGTCCTGGAAAGGACTCCAGTGTTGGAGCAACCAAAAACTTAAGAAATGACACAGCAGGAAGCATGGAAAAAGGAAACAAGCCCCAGATGGTCACATGGTTATCCTGCATTGTGTGAAGGCAATATACATAGCTGAGGATAGAAAAATGGCAATATGAACTGTTGTTATTTACTGTGTAAAAGGATAGATTGAAGTCTGGCCCATTACTCCAATATGTGCCATGATATACAGGAAAGGTTTTTAAATCCTGACTTAAATATCTGTTAAAAGTGATTCTTGAGGAATTCATTGGTAGGAACTGAAGATGTCTGCTCCAGTTTTACTATCGTACTCATACTTTCTATGTTTCTCTGGACTGAACATGCAAAATTACTCCAGCTTTTCTCCATTTTTCATTTTTAAGTGTTTTATATATCTCATTATTGTATCATTTTTTCTTGTTTCATGAATGGGTGTGAGTAAACTTCTCTATTATAAATCTACTAAAAATGTTGTTACTAAAAGCCAAACCTGTCAGGATGAGGACAGATCCACCTCCTACAGATTTGTTTTTTTGTACAGGGACATCTAAACCTGATTGTTTAAAACAGTGGTGTCTTGGTTATCATAAAGCCACTGACACAGATGACTTGCACTTTATACCACTATGAAGAACAAACAACACAAATGGATCTTTTTTCTATATGGCTGTGTCCTGTATCACAGGAATATCAAAGTGAAAAGTTAATCTCAAAGCCTATAGAGGACATGATGCAAAGAACAGAAATTAGCAGGTACTGCTAAAATGTTCCTGAACAACCCTCTAACATTTCCAGTTATGAAGAGATTTATTGATCTTTTCTTAAAATAGAATCTTCTTTGGCTGAAGTAGTTCAGACAGGCAGAGCATAAGACATGAAGGAAAAAAATCTTCAGAAAAATTAATGTTCTCTTATCCAGCCCCACATAATTCCAGTGATAGAAAGGAGATTGACCTCATCACCAAAGGATGGAGGACTGGATGTCATTATTCAAATATCTGATGCTCAAGGTATGGGTGATTAAAGAGACTTGTTAAATTAGAAGATTAAAAAGTGGACCTACACAGGTCATTTCTGCTAATTGTCTCTGAATAAAAGCGCAAAGGAAACCTGTGAAGTAAAGCCAAAGTTACTACACTGTGTTGGTGAGGTTAGCTACTTGGGTTCAGAATGATGGCTACATAGCCATCAAATGAATTCTCAGACCCTGATCCCACAAGTTTTTCTTGGACAATTATTAAGGTGCTCTTTGGCATAAATTTTCCACCACAACTTGCTCCCACACTGCTTTGGTATCCCCTCCTCCCAGCCCTCTTCCTTGGCAAAGGCCTCCCCCTGCCACTGGCAATAACCTTGCACAACAAAGAACTGCACTGATTGTCAGAAATTAGACTGGTTAAAAAAAAAAATAAATTTCCACATCATAAAGCCTGGCTGAATTTAGGTCTTTCAAAACACTCTTTAAAACTCGTTTTTTAGATCTAGTTAAGTCACACACAGTTAACCAGAAAAGTGTGTGCATTGTAGAATTATCTTTCCTGCCTCATGTAAATTGCAAATTCTTGACGTTAAAATGAACTATATCAAGCAGACACTATAAACTTTATAACTTAAAGACCAAAGGAAAATAAAATAAAAAGCCAAAAAGATTCAGTAACCATAATGCTAAATCACCAACTTTGGTTCCAAAGAAATAAATGTGATAGGATTTGAAGAACATTTTTACTTTAATCTCTAAGCTAATAGACTGATGCTATCACCTTCTAATCCTCTGCAGCAATGTGCATTTTGTCAAACAACGATTTACAGTGAAATTTAATTTACTCTCTGTAATTCTTTTTGGTTGTTCCTTTGTTGTTTCTTTGTTTCTGCTTCTTGCTTTGGAGATGTGCTGGAGGTTCCAGCACAAGCAACAGATGAATTTTTGCTTTACATCAGGGGAAGACAAAATGATTCTATGACCTATTTAATGTGCTCTTGATTAAAGGCACAAATCAACAAGATCCTGCATCCTGGTGGTTTTTTTTTTTTTTTTTTTTTTTTTTTTTTTTTTTTTTTGTTTTTTTTTTTTTTTTTCTGTTTTTGCTTGATTAGTCAATACAACAGTGAAGGATTATTTTGCTTTTCACGCTGTAAAAGGAGAAAAAATTGATACTACAGGCCACATCCCAGATGGTGTAAATCAATTGATCTGTATCACTTTGGCCCTAAACTTCTGTCCCAATTCTCACTAGAATGAATAATGAGATTCCTTACAGCTAAATGCGATTTAATTTAAATTTATGAAGAACATTTATAAGCTTCCAGCTCACTGAAATGGGTCCACACTGTCATATGACTTCACTGTGACTAGGGTCTGGTTGTAGTGAACATCTCACTGGGAATGGGCATTAAAGTATTTATTCTACTCAGTTGCCTAGGTGGAAAATCTCTGGAATCTATTAAGTAGGTTGTAGGTGCTTTCAGAAAAAGCTATATTTTCCCTTTCCTAACAGCAGGCAGAGAGGAGTAGAAAAGTCATATATTGGATGCTAAAACATCAGGCTTCAAAACCCATCAAGCTAAATGCAAAAAGCTTGGGTTTATTTGCTTTTTGGTTTTAAAGTCTTTAGAGTGCATTCATATCATGCTGCTAAGCTATTTTCAGCACTCATGAGGCTTTAATTTAAGAATGGGATAAGATTTGTATTAGTCACCTCAGTTCCATGGGATCCTGAAGCAGGGAGTTTGTAAAGCTGAGTAAAGCAGGGCCGGGAGGAATGGCACAGGTAGTGACAAAAAGCACCTCCCACCATCATGCTGTCTTATCTTTTCAGAGAGATATGGCATTATTTTAAGAAAAACCAAAGCCAAGCAGAATATTTTTCTAGTAATGACTCTTCATGTAACTACAGATTCATTTCAGAGTGGACCCTGATAGCACAGGCACACTTGAATAACGGAGGAAGAGCTTTGCAATTCATTTGTTCAACTGAGACATGATCCATGGATTTGAATGTCTGAGAGGCCCTACTTCACACACATGTAAATGGATTTATGAGAAAAAGAACATAATCCCTTGCTAACATGCACAATCTGGATTGAAGCATCTGATCACTGCATACACCTAATGTGCTTAAGTCAGCTACTCATCCCTTTTAAATGCTTGAGAAAGAAGTTATCTAGACGGTGCAGCTGGTTTATTCCTCTTGTGGGATAATAAAGCTGAGTATTCCAAGGAAAATCTAGACAATGCATATTTTATGAAGAAGACAGAAAATATAGGGTTAATCTGGGAGGCAATGCATCCTTCTTTCAGGAAGGCTACTTGGGAATCACTTCAGGTCTGGGAGTGATGTAAAGATATTTTCTTTCTGTGAGAAAGAAAATATTTTGGTTTGTGAGCTATTAAAGAAAGTATTGTACAGACAAAGTAAATACAATTAGAACTGTGATTATAAAGTTATTAGTGCTTTGCAGGTCTGAATCTAAAAGGCAATAAGTGCAGCAGCTGATGAAAAATCACTCCTTAATCTTTATCAGTGGCCTTCCATAAAATCAATTTCCTTTTCTTTTTGGAATTAGATTAAAAGGATAATTAATAGTACTGATTGCACTCCTATTCTAAATTTAGTTAACACTTACCCAGTGTAATAATGCCTGCCAGCCACAAAAAGCTGCAGGGAAGCATTTCAAGATCACACCCCCAATGTCCTGTAGGCTTTTCACTTGCAGAGCGCCCACAACACCCCAGCATGGATAACAACATGCCTGTTTTCCCAGCAGAGCTGTGATGCTGCTCCCACAGGCACACTGCAAATTTGCTGTGGGATTTGTTTTTCCCCGAGGAGCTTGCTTAGGTCAGCTAATTAATTGCACACAGCTGCCCGTAGGCAGCTAACTGCTGATAAGGAGAGATAAGGAAACAGAAAACTGTTGAGAAAAAAGAAAAACAAACAACAGAGCAACCAAGCATCTAAAAGACTAAAAGTGGTCATGCAATGGGTTTATAGAGCTTACTCTCCCTCCTCCCTTAGCTTTCCAAAGCCATGGTATGTTTAGTCTTGGCACTGATAGCCTTTTCATTTCTGGACAAAGCACACACTGTCCTCAGTAGCACTGCTACCTCCCCCCACGGCAGCAGATAGCGTTCTTCTGAAGTCACACGTGCACCCAGTTAAAAATAAAACCCCAAGGTGCTTTTAAATAGCTCTGCTCGAATAAGGTGGGAGGAATCTGGATAGAGAGGAGCAGAGAAAAAAAAAAAAAAAAAAAAAAAAAAAAAGAAAGGGGGCAAAACTCCCAATCAGAAAAAGGAATGCAACACCAAAACTTTTACTCATTCTGACATATTTAATGGTCTACACTTATTGTAGTTATTTCAGTGTATTTAGGGTGGGTTGATTTACACTGAGGCAAAGCTGGAGGGGCACAAGTGTTGTGATAATTCAGACCAGCCACTTCTATGTGTTAACTCATTTTGTAAAGTCTCTGACAATGAATTCTGTTGAAGATTTAGGTGCAAGTAGCAGTAGCGCACAAGATATGTCACAAACACAAATGACAGCAGGTAAAGCAGGCAAAGCAATGCTGTCTTGGCAGGAAGGATCCCCTCCCTTTCTTTAGGCTTACCCAGAGATGTAGCAAAGCAAAGCTGGAGCTTTGGATTACTCTGCAGTATATACACACGCAGAGAAAAAGGGTTTGCTGCCGAGCACAAATTGCAACAAACAAGTTCTCTTTAGGCCTCTGAGCAGAATCACAGTTATCGTGTTCGTATCTGGGAAGAGTTTAACTGCTTGGAATGAGTTACCACAAAAAAGACCAGCAGTAAGCTTGAAAGTGCAGTTAAAATTGCTTCTATAATGTCAAAGGCATGCTGTGAAAAGTGTTCTCTGCAAGATAAATAACACAAGTGAATGAAGTTATCCTGTCTTGGTTACAGAGAGCTAGGAAATAGCGATTGCTTTATTTTTACAAATAGCTATACTTTTTTATTAGTATTGATTATCCTGTAAGATACTATCCTACTTTTAGAAGAGCACATCCTTGCTCCTCACAGCTTACTCACAGGGACCTTTGAGAAATGTACAGCATATGATGAATGTACAACTTCCTTAAAACCTGACCTTGATATCTGCAACCATCTTTGTGGTGAGGAGGAGCCATTAAAAATTCATTCACTCTGAGCACATTCGTGGTGTTACATCTATTTATATTAATATCTCTGCATATTTTCCTAACAAAAAGAGCATTGTACAAGTACTGGGTATTTTGTTCTTGCAAAAATAATGTTTTACTTTGTGTTCTTTCCCATGGGCAACTTGTCAAGGCAAATATGGTTCTGGAAAATGTCCACAGTCCAATCAGATGGGAGGCTTTTTAGGTATTGTCTTCAAAACTTTCTTCCCCTCTTTTGATTCAGTGTAAGAATAGCCATCCTGCTCACACACAGCCAGTCACTTAGACTCTTCCTGTCCCAAGAATGTGTCAAAAAAGATCTTACTTCACAGCAGGGAGAGAACAGGGTTTTTTTCATCATCTGAGGTCGTACCCGAAAGGGGACAAGTGTTCTTTGTGTGTAGTTTTTTTATCTCTAAGACTTTGGGACTTTCTGTGTTGGCAGGCCCACCATACATGATGATATTTTTCTGGACAAATTCTGGACTTTTTTGAGACAAATCCTCCAGGGACAAAATCCCTTAATTTCTGAGTTGGGTGCCTTAAGAAAGGTAAAAAAGAAAAGGAACTTTTTCTGCAAAACTTCTTACTGAACCATCACTGGATATCAAAACACCAATTAACTTATCTGTATCACTTTTTCTTGATATATTCATTCAAAACAGCTACAGTGCTTTTTATCTCCTTTCTCATCCATATCTTTATAGGCATTATACCTATGCTGCTTAATGGGATACAGCTAAAAGATCCCAGAATATTAATGAAATAAAGACACTCACTGTTACATTCCCTACTTAGCACATAGTCTAATAAGTAACAGGGTCCCCACCAAATATTTGGATTAATTTGGATACATGCAAAGGCTTGTTTGAAGTTGTAATGAGATATCAGATACTCCCGCTGCAGAACAGTCAGGAACTATTTAAGAAACAGCACTTGGAGACTCGACTGTACTCCTCTTTCCTATCTGAATATAAGCTTTGCAAAAGTAAATATTCTCTCTGCTATCTACTACGTGCTGCATTTTCCAAAGAGCAGTGTGAGTATCAAACACAAGTAACTCAACTGGAATTCTTGGGAAAACACCCTCTCTGGAAGGAAGGGTCTCAGAGGCAACAGCACCTACTCTGCTCTTCCCAGGGCCCCAGCCAGACTTGACCTAACACAGCTGTCCTGAAATACAGGAATGTACTGGGCCTGTTTCACATGCTCCTGCTTCTCCCACACCATGGCAAGTGGAGAATTTACTTCTTTTTAACTACTGAAGCAAACATTTAAATTTTAAATGCTTAAGTTTTGAAATAACTCTAAAAGTGACAAAGCGGAAAAAAATCCCCAACTTTGGTCACTCCAGCACCACGCAAAAAAGGAAATCGCTGGTCATGCTTTCCTCTAATCTGAATTTCTCTGCTGACTCTTTCAGGGACATAGAAGCTGGCTCCTGGAATTTCTGCTGCGTGTGCAAGGTGGTGAACCACAAAGCCCACTGTGAATGGGAGTACCCATGAGATTAAAGTGAGCAACAGGTTCCTGTAATTGTAAAAGAGCTCACAGTCCTCTCTAATGCACTTTCCATATCATATTCCAGTCCTGTAAACATTCCTGTTCACTACCACTGCTCACCACACACTCCCATATCACTGGTCCTCTTCCCAGCCACAGAGTTCCCATTGCAAGAACTTTTCTCAGCTCACCTCTTGGGATTGCTGAGGGAAGCAATTCACAGGGATATCAACTGCAGGTGTCTGGACTCTTCCAATATTGTCCTGCATTCTCCTGAGGGCATCTCTTCTCCCTCACAGTCTTTCTCTGTTATTGAAGTAATTTCCCAATAGATGTCACCAATTTGACAGAGAATGAAAAAGCAAGGAATTCTCCTTACTTCTCCTTGTACAAAACCAAATAAATAATTACATTTTCCTATTATTTTAGCAGGAATTACCTTGCCACTGCAAAAACCTACCTTCCATTAGCCATGGATTTATTTTCACATATTAAAATGATGCTCCTGACTAAATATAGCATGGCAGCTAGTGTGCCACTATCCTTAAAAATACAAACTGTACTACTTCCTTTAAGACTGACAAGTCTCTTCTCAGTAATAGACAGAAAAAAGCCTGTACTGTTGTCAAGCATGGATTTTTATTGCATTTGAAAGTGAGTAGTACTGTTTCAGAAAGAGGCCATCTTGACCACAATGGCAACTGAAATGCTAGGTTGTGTTCAGAATAAAGATGTGCTTCATGCTTTCACCTTCAGAGAGCTTTTCAAACATGAACCCTCCATGGAGCACTTAAAAATCATAAACATACATGGTCCTCCTAAAAAAGGTGATAGAAGAGTGAAATAGAGATGGGACAAACTTGGTCTGCTCATGGCACAGCTGAAGATTATGGAAGACCTCTAGGAAAGAGTTTAGCAGTTATGCCTGGGAAAATATATTCTTTGCAACAACCAACCTCAGTGGATGAGACTTCTGCCCCTTTCCTACACACCCTTCCATCATATTTCTTGATTTGACTGTGACATCAGCTCTCTAAATGACTGTGATAGGCATCTCCTTGCATAAAACTGGGTAAAAAAAAGCATGTGGATGTGGCACTTGCTGATACCATTTAATGCTTTCAGCACCTCATTCAGACTCCTATTTCATTCCACAGAATTGGCTCCACAAGATACTACCAAAAATAAATGTGACAAGAACGTTTCACAGCATTCCTTAATAATGAAAGTATTAAAAGAGTGTTTCAGCTCACCACAAATTCTTTTCCTAGGTAATTTTGATAATCTTTGTAAAATCAGGCAAATTGAACTTCCAGTTCAAAGTCTCAAGTTGTCCCTTACTCTTCTCCCAGGCCCGCTTTGGGAGGTAAACTAGAAGGCAAATTGAGGCTCATAATACCCTAAATGCTTAAGGGTTTTGTGTCACTTGTTTGCTGCACTCTTTTTCTAAAAGCTCCCTCTCCCTTCTCTACTGTAAAAAAAAAGGGTGCAGTTCTCATCTCTTCCATCTCAAAAAGGGTATTTGAGCATTGGGAAAGGTAAAGAGGAGGGCACTAATGTTGATGAAAGACATAATACAACTTTTGTAAGAGGAATAACCGATTTGACTTTCTGGCATGGCAAGCTTAAAGGGATGTTAGAGGTCCATAGAAGTCCTGAAAAGGGTGGGCAAGGACTGCTGCTTCAACACAAACTCCAGGCAACCCCCTGGACTGGAATTATTTGGAGGCTGGAGGAGTATTATGTTAACATATCTTGAATGCTCGTCTGATTCTTAAGGTAACTTTAGAAGCTCCTAAGACTCCCCATCTGCATAGGATACTTGATTCACTTAGAGCCATAGTTAATATTACAGGGACAGAGCAGGCAAAGGAGGGGGTCCCTTCCTAGAGAAGGAAAAAACTTACTGTGATCTGCCTTTGCTGGGCTGTAACCCTGCCTGGAGACGCAGGGGCAAGGAAGTGGAAACTTGGAATAGCATGGCCTTAGCTGGAGCTGATGTGTCAAATTTGAGTTGCTGACCCCTTGCAGAAGATGCTCTCTGGGCTATACAACATCTCTGTGAAGGTTTGGGGTAAGATCATGTTGTAAACAAGCTGTGGGGAGTTTCTTTCTTACTGCATCTGAACAACTGTGGTTTTGCTTAAATGTTGGTTGTAGCAAGTGTCCCATCAATAATCTACCTGTGGTTTTCAAGTCAAAGCAAAGATATCTTCCTAATGCACTACATAAGGCATTTCTAACCTACAAAGAAATATTCAGCAAAACTGGCTCCATCTTGCTGTGCCTGTATTGATTCTGGAGTAAAGCACAGTGTTTTCAAAGCCAGACCAAGGCTTCAGAGGATATTACTCTATATTACCTTCTGCCTGTTTCCTTCATGACAATATCAAGGCTTATGTTTTGCCTGATTGATTCCAGCTGATAGTTCTGACATACTGCAAAAGAAATTGCAGGCTTTAGACTGTGAGGATGACCAAGCAGACCTCAGCATAAATTAGGGACTGACTATGAGGTTTATTTTACTGTGAAAAGAATACATTTCAGCAGGGAATACTGAAAGATGTACTGGGCACAATATGCAATCCCTGCACAAGCAGGATACTCACAGAGCTTTGCACCAGCCAAATAATTTGGAGGTTAAATATTTAAATAATTGTGTTAAACTGGGGAAAAGGAGGCTCAATAGCATCACTTAGAAAATGCACTGACAGTAAATAAAATACCACTAAGTCACTAAATGCTGATCTTTGCCCAGAAACTCAAAGCCAGCTTGCTGCTGAAAAGTGTCTATTTCCTTAAGGGTCCTCTTTTAATCTGTTTGGAATAATTAGGGCTTTGTTCTATTTATCTAAGTCTGAAGAAAGGTATTTATTTTTAGAGAACCACTATCCAGCCCTTAGACAAACCTGTGCTTCCCAGGAAGTACAGGGAAAAGACTTCCTCTGCTGGCCCTTAGTTTAGGAACATGGTGACTCCCATGAGCTCCAAGATGGGAAGACTGGATTTAAGAAAATACTTTTTTTCTAGCATAAAGGTAGTGCTTTGATTTAAACCAACAGAGAACAATACACAGTGGGCCACCTTCTGAACAAAACCTGCATGAAAAAGTCAGGTAAACTTTCCTTAGTCCACTTCATATATCAGAAAAAGGAATCTAAACTCCCCTGCTTGCACTGGAGGTGTGAAACAAGATGCCTTTTTTTCTCNAAAAGAAAAAAAAAGAACAGAACTCTGCTTGAAAACAAAGTGAAAATAAATCAGCAGTGAATGGATTAGCTTCAGATCAGACTGCCTAGAGCAGACTGATCTGGAACAGCAGAGCACTCAGGGCTTGTGTTTTTTAAATTAGTTTTAATAAATAGAATCAATAGCTCAAATTATGAAGAAGAACAAAAGCACAGATCAAATCGATCAAGACTGTTGCTTATCATTATAAGCCAAGGGGTGTCTTCTCTTGTCTGAATGTGATAAGATGGCAAAAGAATCCACTTGCAGCTTTTCAGTATCTCTCCCAGAACAGCTGTACACAGAGCTGGATACTGAAAATACTCCAGGTTATCCAAACATAAACACAGACTCCCTTTCCTTTTCCCCAGAAGGAAAATAAACAACCCCAAATAATAAATAAAATCCAAAAATAATCCTTTTTTCCCCCTGAAGATAAATGCAGGAATTTACAGGGAGGACAGAACCAAAAAGATAAACAAGCACCTGCAGTATATATGGGATTTAATGCACAGGTGAAGAGATTCTTGGTCAGATCACTGGAAAAGGGTCTTTCCATGGAGTGGGTTTGGAAAGGTGTTAGAGAACACTCAGAAGTTCTCTCTAACCCCTGTGCTCAGCCAAGGATTTGTCCACTGGAGGGAAACAAGGGAAGTGCCATTAACTTCAATCAGGCTTTGGGCAATGTTATGGGGTAGGTGCACACCTTGTTTTCCCCTTTAAGCTTTTTGTTTGTTTTGTTGGACTGTTTTTTCCAAAGGCATTTTGCTCCCAGGAAGCTGCAGTGTCTTACTAACAGGAGGACATGGTCACTAAGGAGCTCCCCTTTCATCACAGGGGCTTTATCCTGAACACCCCGAGCATCAGCTCTGAAGAATAAGTGCCACACAGAAAATTAAAGCACTTAAACAGCTCCCAGCCCCCCTTTATCCCCCCTCCAATAAAACTTTTTGTTAAATTTAAGCCAAGTACAAACTACTAGTCCAGAATTTATTTAATGAAATACAGTAAAACTGAAGAGGTTTTTTGGCACATTATAGGACAACACCCTACATGTGTGAGAACAATGCAAGGTGCTGATAACCTCTGCTAACTCCTATTCATCTTCAGGTTGAAAAGCTGGCATCAGTTATGTGGGCCTTGTGCTCATGTAGAGCACATAAGAGTCTTTTTCATTGTTGTGGTTGAATTATAGATAAACAGCAGAAGAGGAATAGTAATCTTGTAATAATAGAATATACGACAGATGTACTGCTGAAAGTCATTCACATGCTCCAGTGGTGTGCATGGTTCAAAACATATCTGGAATAGACTTCCATCTTGCTAATAAATATTCAGAGACTTTATAGTCTTCAAGGACATAATATTGAACATCTGACAGAAAATTCCGTGCAGATCCATAAGCATTTTTTATTACATTTCGATCGGAAGTAGATTCTTTAATGTTTATAGCAAACAGTGCCTTTGCCAGAAGACACAGAACTTAACTGGGTAAAGTATGCAGTGGTTAACTTCAAGTCCAACAAAATATACAAAATACCAATTATGATTCAAGTGTAGTGTAATTTATTTTCTATTCAGTGAGGAAGAATTGATTTTCCCAGCAGTGTCACTTACACTGTAATGATTATTGCACATAAGACAACTTAAGAAAATGATGGAAAAACAAATTAGATGGGCTGCAGATCATTGGCTTATCTTGACTGCTCACCTTGAAGAGAGAGTTAGGGAATCATAAGATACAGTACTGGATGTCAGGGTGCTTGAAACCCCTGCTCTCCTTCCACCTTCTTGATGTCTCAGATTAAAATTAAAAAAACCCAAAAAAACAAAAACCCAAACCAACATATCCAGCAGGGATGAAACAGCACATCTTGCCAGTCTGAAGGCATCTGCTAAATTAAAAACAATGATAACTTGCTGTGACAGAAGGTAATTAAAGGGTATAAGTTGTATAAGAACTTGGCTATTTCTAATGCTCTCATGTTATTCTAAACATCCATTCACGAGTCACATGAGAAAAATGTTGCCACAACTCCTTGGCTTCTGTTAGCTGACACTTCGGTGTTGATGATCAAGTGCTAAAACAATGCAGTAAAAGACTGGGCCCAATATTATGACACAATCTAATGGAAATCAATAGGAATTCTTCCACTGATTTTTCAATATGTGTTGGACAGACAATTTATTGCATACAGAAACCTGAATAATGGGAATAGAGGTTAACTAATCAGTGGAGCAGTGATAATCTCTTCATGCTGAGATGGAATTGTCCCAATCAGAGTTTCTAACAAAAAAATGAGTTGGCCTCACATTCTTCTCTGGCGACATCCACAATCAGCCAATGTTCCGTACGTTAAGTGCTGCACATCTTATCTAGCTGATAGAATTTGCTGCAAGAGGCTTGGTTAACCATGTTTGGTTTAGCTTAAGGGCAAGCAAAAATGACAGTCAGCATCAACCACTGAACCTGAAATGTCCCCACGAAGTTTCACACTTGCCCTTCCAGAATCATTACGTGTTCCCTCAGATTTATTTCAAAGGTCTGCATCATTACTCTACTCTAATTGCAGCTTCCCTGCAGAATCTCCTATCTTTTTCCTCTGTTTTACATGGCAAATAGTCTTTTAAGTTTCAAAGAGAAGTTGGCCTTGCAAAAAAAAAAAAGTGAGAATGCATGGATTTTGTAGCTGATTACTTTGTCAAGAAAATGTGCTGCTAATTTACACCCCTTGACCTGTTGGGTTAGATTCAGTGCTTGTTATTTCAGCCCTTTTGATTATTTCACCTCAACAGCCAACCAGTTTTTTTGGTTTTTTTTTTTTTTTTTTTTTTTTTTTTTTTTTTTTTGTTTTTTTTTTAATGTCACATTCATATCCATTCTTGCAAATAGATTGTTCAAAGAGTAGGTATGATCACAGTCATTCTCTCTCACTTTCTCAGATTAAGGAATGCTTCTGGCAATGAGAAAATGAACATTTGCTCTGAGTTTGACAGTTGTAAAGGATGTTTATTTCCCAGGGCTTTGTTTATAAGGCTGCAGTGTTTAAAAGAATATTCTCTGTTGCTTTTGGACTCCCTCTCCAGCCCCTTCCCCAGATCCATTGCCATCCTCTGGAGTCTGTCCAGCCCCTCAATGCCCTTCTTTAGTGAGGGGCCCAGAACTGGACACAGCACCTCAGGTGTGGCCTCACCAGTGCCAAGTACAGAGGGACAATCCCTGCCCTGGTCCTGCTGCCCACACTGTTGCTGGTACAGACCAGGATGCCATTGTCCTTGGTCACCGGGGCACGCTCTGGCTCATGTTCAGTGCTGCCAACCAGCACCCCCAGGTCCTTTTCTGCTGGGCAGTTTTCCAGCCACTCTGCCCCCAGCCTGTCGTGCTGCACAGGTTGTTGTGGTCTGAGAGCAGGACCAGGACTTGGTCTTGCTGAACCTCATACTGTTGTTCTCAGCCCATTTATCCTGCCTGTACAAATCCCTCTGCAGAGCTTCCTTCCCCCCAGCAGATCAATGCTCCCACCCAGCTTGGTGTCATCTGTGATGGAGGGTGCCCTTGATACCCTCATCCAAACCATCAATTGAACAGGACTGTCCCCAGGACTGAGCCCTGAGGGGACACCACTAGCACCCACTGTATGTGGCAACGTTCACCACTGCTCCCTGGGTGCAGCCATCCAGACAGTTCCTAACCCAGCCAAGAGTGCACCCATCCAAGCCATGGGCTGCCAGATTTTCCAGAAGAATGCTGTGGGAGACAGCATTAAAGACGACTGAAGTCCAGGCAGACTATATCCACAGGCTTTCCCTCATCCACAGGGCGGGTCACCTGGTCATAAGGGATCAGGCTGGTCAGACAGGATATGTCTTTCCTAAAGCCCTGCTGACTGGGCCTGATTCCTTACTTGCTTACACTGTGAGCACAAGAGGTCACACTCAAGGTGATCTGCTCCATGACCTTCCCTGGCACTGAGATCAGGCTGACAGGCCTCTAGTTTCCTGGATGTTTCTTCCAGCCCTTCTTGTGCATGGATGTGATATTGTCCATCCTCCAGAATCATTACATCTGGGACTTCCCTGGTTAAGCAGGACTGATGGTAAATAAGGGACAGTAGCTTGGTGAGGCCTTCCACCAGTTCCCTTGGTACCTTTAGGTGAATCACATCTGGTGCCAAAGACTTGTGAGTTTCTAGGTGGCCCAGCATATCACTAATTACTTTCTCCTGGATTACAAGGGGTCTATTTTCTAGCCACCCCTGTCTACCAACTCAGGTGACTGGTTACCCTGAGGAAAACTGGTCTTACTGTCCAAGAGGCAAAAAAAGAAATTAAGCATCACAGCCTCTTCTTTGTTCTATATAACAAGCATTGAAAATATAGAAAGCCAAAACCAAAATATTTTCTGCTTTTGTGTATGCTTTTTGTATTTCCTATCTCCTTCACTCAAGGGAAATCTTCCAAGGTACACAGATGTTTTAGCTGATTATCCTTTATCTGGCAGAAGTAGCCTCTCAGTGAGTATTGCTATTTCAGCATGGAGATAGCAGGGAATGACTAGTTATTGGTTTGACACTGTTTTCTTTCTGGACAGTATTGTCCCTCACCACTTCTTCAATATGATCAGCAAGGGTGAAGACCATTCAGATGACCATGCAAGCTAAGCACAGCTTGGAAAGCATGCTCTAGGCAGGCTGGAAGAGGAAACACGGGCAGTAGCTTCTGTTAGGCAGCTGCTGAAATACAGATTCTGAGATTGGAGAAAGACCTTCCAATAGGAGGAACTCAAAGCCACGGAAACTACTACATTGATACTGTACTTGATGTTGAAGGTGAAATTTAGACCTCCACATAGTCTGGGTGCACCTTTTTCCTTCTTTGGGCCATTTTTAGAAACCAGTTGGTATCTTATTGAAGCTCAAGGCTTCTGGGATTTTTGGGCTTCTAGGATTGAGATCCATCCTGAATCACTTGAGTTCAGACTAACAAAACCCTGAGTGTTGCTATGCAACATAGGCTGAAGCCCAAAGCTCTTCATAAAAGTGGGATACCAGCGTGGTGTTTTATGGAAATCTATAAACTCCTTTATACAATGGACACTGTAAGGATGTACTCTAGCTGGCAAGTCAGGCTAATAAAAATAGCAGTCTGCCTCCCCAGCAGATCAGAGGTTAACAAGCTTTGTGTGGAATGCAGAAAATCTTGAAGGAGAGGCAAGCAGGAGCTCTGAGGGCCCCCTTGCCTCATTGCCTGCTTTAGCTGATAACCACGGTGTACGCACAGCCCGGAGGACACTGAAGACATGAATCCTCACCTAGAAGCAAGGCCGGCTCCTGGCAGCCTAACACAGAGGGCAGAAAAAAGCAAGGTCTTTCAAAGCCTTGAACAAAGACCCAGTCTCCCTGATTTCCAGCGCCGCCAGAGCGTCTCTTCCAGACACTGTCCACGCCTCTGGCAGACAAACAGAATGGCAAAGCCGAGCTGGTGCTGGTTCACAGCCCTGAGGCTACAAGCTGTCCCCACCAGACCGGGGCATCAGTACATCCAAGGGCAAGCACTCCTCAGTGGGAACTTCATGGAGACTGCTGGCTCCATGTCGAGCCTGTTCAGCACTCCGTTAATCTCTGGAGGGACATGCTCCAATTTCTAGGGTAAAATGTTCAAAACCCAACACGATTTCTGGGGTGTGGGCCCAGGCAATGTGCTCAGCCACACTGATATAACACAACAATAGCGTGCAGAGAAATGAAGGAAGCCAATAAAATATTGTTATATGAATACTGTAAATATATATTAAAAAAGTCCTGTAGATGGAATGTTTATACATTTGTGAAGATCTTTAGCTAAGGAGAAATATGCAGAAGCAATTAAACTCATTAAAGGGTAAAAACCTTCCAATTAGTGCTCCATAGGCAGCCCTACTGACCATAACACAGTTAGCCATAATTGAAATACTCACAAAAATCTCCACCTCAGCTGTCTTTAAATTACTGACTGCAATACTATTGTGAAATGCTGCTCTTCTAATACAGTGACAGAAATTGATACAAGAAAAGCACAGAAGTGAAGAAAGTGGAAAAGGTGATGATGCAGATGTCCCAAGTCAATAAAAATGCATTTGGGGAAAAAGCCCTGAAACTTTACGCCTTACTTGACATTAAAAAATAATAGAGTTATAACTTTCTCTGCTGAGAAATAGCTATTAGAAAAAAACTCAAATATGCAAGAGGTAATTTTTTTGTTGTTTGCTATTTGGAAAAGGGAAACATTTTGCCATATGAGAACAGTCTGGTGAATAAAGTGGAGCTAAGCCACTGGGTTAAACCCTGTACTCGGGGGACATTGCTCGTCTCTTGCAACCCATAGCTTTGCTGTTACTGAAATGGATAAAATTACATTCAGATCCTTACCAGGAATGTTGTGAAATGTTAATATTTATAGAAAACTTTGTGAGCCTTAAAACAGTCTTATGAATTCCATGTAGCCCATCAAAACAATTAAAATCTCCCCTAATAATTTAAAATAAATGCAAACCTTTTTTTTATCTATTTCATTTGCCCATTTTATTTTTCTCCACAGCGGTTTCCTGTCTACTGCAATAGCACAAAGTCCTGAATCTGCAAATATGTGCAGACAGGTACTTTTGCACCTGCGATTTGTCCCACTGGGAAGCAGTGGAGCTGCCTGGGCAAGCAGTTAGGATGTTTATGAATGCCTGTGGAATCAGACCCTGGATTTTCTTCTACGGTATTCCCTCACAGGGGCCACTAATGCTGATTTCAAAGGACTGGAGAATGAGGTCTGGGCTTCATCTGCCATGGCAACAAATGTACTGCAGATAGGAAATTACAGCTCGTGGGATTCAGATGCAGCGAGTATTTCCCCAAACCAGTAATTCCACCTAGAGAGAGTTGTTCTGCCAAGGCATTTCTTGGTCTGCTGTCATTTTCTAGCACAGCCTGTGCTTCTTTTATGACTCTTCACTTGCCAAAAATGAAAAGCAAAAATTTCCATAGCAGCTCTGTTGGCCAACGAAAACTTTGGGGACAGAAGAAGTTTTTTAGCATCAACCCACTGTCTTTCCATGGGTTTATAGCCCCTCTACTTCTACCTTGCTTGTTCAGAAATTTATGTGTGTCTATAAATATTCTTGCTGGGAGACTGGACTCCAAGGAAAGACTCTTCACAGTTGATTGCTTCCCAGTAGTTATCAAGAAGGAAAAAATGGATTTGGCTGATCTGTGCTCCTTTCTTTAAAGTTGTGGAGGGACTGGAGATGCCAGAGAAAGCAGCACAGGTGGTGCTTCCACTGCTGGAGACAGATGTGCTTTCTTACCTCAGTGAATGTCTGTGGCTCTCACAGGTGTGAATGTTTCCCACAGAGTAGGACACCCTTGTACAAAGGGTCTGGTCCTCAAAAATGCCTATTGGCCCACTAAAGTCAATATCCTAATGTGTTTATACTATGTGATGGTACAAGAGAAAAAAAGAAATCAAAGCTTACCCTGAAGGTAAGCGCTGAAGTCCAAACCACTCAAAGCCAAGTGTAAGCAGGACTGTTACACCAGAGATTATTTCTAAGCACAAGACATAGCACAGAACATGAAACCATTAAAAGGCTTTCAAAGGTGTGTTCAAAAGAAAACCATCATAATTCTTAGCCTGCCTATGTGACAATCCTTTTCAGTGAAGAAAACCAACTTCAAGTAACCACATATAATTTCTTCCCATCCCACACTCTTGGTTTTGGGAAAAAGGGACAGGCAGAGGGTCCCTCCTTCCATTATTAATCTCTCTCACCTCAGCCTGGACCATTTTAGGAGTTACATCTATAGATCCATGCTGCTATTTTCCAACCTGATCCTCTTTGCCCAGGGCCAAACTGGCAGAAGAAGTTAAACACAGACACCCATAGCACATACACAGGTGTGTGGACACATTACTTGGGATAGGATCTGGTTTGGGGTAAGAGGGAGGGAAGATGTCTTTATAAGTATCGCATGGTATCCCAAAATTTTATATTTAAAACATAAATATAGGACACCAGAGACTCTCCTGAGAAAACAAGCACCACTTTCTGTTCCAATCTTCACACAATCCATCTAGTTCTTCATTGCATGCTACTATTTCAAATAAAAAAAATAAATTCTGGTCTTCATTTGAAAGTATATTCCCCCCTTGCTCGACTCTTAAACAAAAGATTCATCAAACACTGAAAACTTGGAAATTTTTCCCACTGCTTTTTTATGCACACAGTGTTTTTGGAAAATCACTGAAGATTCACAGATTCCTGACTAATAAATATTTACAAATTAATTCCAATTAACTGACTGTATTTGGACAAGGATTCATATCAGAAAGTACATTGTCATATATGTGGATAAGGGGAAACTTTATGTCAAAAGGCCATTCTCAGAATTCTCTCCAAAGGCATTCACGAAACAGAATTTCCAGGCTAATATTGTAAAATACTGACTAGTAATAGCATTCTTGAATAGATAAGAGAGTGAGCAGAGCTGAAAGCTTCAGCCTGCAGCTTACCCAGTGGGTATATGCTTAAAATTGAGGCTGTCCTGTCTGTAGGAAGATGTGAGTATGTTACATTTAAGGATGCAGCACAATTTAGTTAGTCCAGGCAGAGGGAGGCTCAGCAAACTCAATATACTTATGAAACGCAAGGATTCGTTCAGCTGAGTTGGGTTGGAGGCTGTTTTCATTTCACTCAGACACATATCTCCCTCTGCATATAATAACAGTCTGTAAATTCTCCTCTAGCTACCCAGGAGCAAATGATTGTAGGTGGCTTGATAAAGTAATGGGAGATAAAAAGCATCCCTACCTTCCAGGCTGAGCTCCTGAAAGACTTAAGGATAGTTGGAGGAAAACTTCGAGCAAAAGTAAACAAACCACAAGCTTTTCTGACCCTAGATCCTCCAGATCAAAGAAATTACACCTGAGTAAAAGGCAGAAATTGTACTCCTTATTATAGTGTGTGCAAGACAATTAGAAGAAATAATTTTCTGTGCTCTTACTTGAAATCCATGCTTGGTCTGACCTATAATGTGAAATAAGCTTCATTTTAATGACTTAAATTTCACTGCTAATAAGAGCAGCCTAATCAAACCACAGGCAAAGTGTGTGAAATAATTTACAGATTTTATCTGAAAAGGTCAAGGTCTTAAACAAAGAAAAGTAGCTTTACCTAGCAGAGTGCTTGCCCCTCACTGTGTAAAACTAATAGACTGCTATGAAAAATAATACCTGTCTTTTGTGCCCAAACTATCTTGTTTACTGAACACACACACAGACACACATTCCCAGTCAGCTGCTGCCAAAATGAAGAACACATGGCTGAGAGAGGTCCCCATTGCCAGATGGTGAAAATGAACGGAGTTCTTTCCACTGAAGTTAATGAAGCTATGACAATTTAAATTAACTGTGAGCCTACCCCAATTATCTGTTAACTTGGCTGCACAAGGACTCAGGAAAGTTAAGCAGAACTAACTAAACTGCCAACAAGAGGGGAGACAGTGAGGCATGTTGAACTCTGCATGGGTTTCTTTGGCTCCTCAGTGGGGTGTCTCACAGGTCTGGTTACTTTTCTTTGGCAGATGACTCTGCTTGGCTCTGCAGGACCCCCTCCTGCACACAAACTGCTGGCAGTTAGAGCAGCTCTCCCTTTGGGATGTATGTTCTTAGCATCTCTCCTCTGGCCAACTATTTTCCTGGTTTTGTGGCATTCCTCATCCACTCACTTCTGTCACCTTTGTTAAACTCTCACACAAGCAGTGACATGTCAGCCTGATGAGATCCCCTCAACATCTGCAAAAAAAACCCTGGAGGTGCACAGTAGACTTGCTCCTGCTGGCTTATCAGGTGGCACATTTCATGTGTGATACTCTTCCAGAGGAAAGTGATTTGCAGCTTTTAAAGACACATCCCACTGTGGCTCTCTTCTCCATAAACCATCTCAGAAATGTATCTGGGATTATCAAGTATTTGAGAAGATTTTTAAAATTTTATTTTTTATTTAAGTGACATGCCCTGGGATATGGAGGGAGTTAATAAGCTTTACTCTTCAAGACTGCAATGCTGATATGAATTTTCTAAGTGTCTGATCTAGAAAATTATTAACTCTAATTCCCAAGATGCCATTTATAAACCTGACTGAGGAGCTGAAAGCACAACTGCACAAATACAGGGGTAACAGATGAACTGTTCTGGCTTGGTAGCCCTTAAAGAACAGCAGCTTCTACCCTGCTGGGTCAGAGCAAGAGTGTCACCCACACACATACCCCTTTCTGCATCCCTCTCTCTGTAAATACCCTGAGCTCTCTATGTAAGGGATGGGAAGGCAGCTCCTTGAAGCTGAGACTGAACTACATAAGCACTTTAATGTCATTCAAAATTGTGAAAGCATTTCCCTAGAGCTCTGACTATGCTCTGCTCTCCCAGCTAGCAGTAGTCATTTTTGAGTGATACTCAATAGGATTCCCTGTGCCAAAGTGTCCCTGCATGAGATGAGAGATGGAGTTAATACATTTTAATATTAGACATGAGAAAGAAACAAAGTCTGAAATACAGTGTTTTACTTCTGCAGAGTGAAAACTGATGAGTTGTGAGGAACTGTTGTAAGGGGAGTGAATGAAGCTAGGAAATCATCCATACTGTTGAAGTGTTTAGCCTAACATACCATTCAGAGCAAAGGAAATTAACTGCTGTGTGACACCAGTGAATTCATGACTCCTCAAATCTGCTTAGTGATTCATGTTCTTGTTGGAGAAATAAAAGATAGACCTCCATCCTACTTTGCAATGTCCCCAAGGCTTACTGGCTTCGCCATTTTTACCACATTTTAGTTTAAAACTACTAATTTCAGATCTTAGTATGGCTTTTCTTTCCTGCCGTGCCTCAACACTAACTTTGGTATTTACCAGATCCCATCTCATGAATAACATTACTGTCAAACTCTCCTGGGTTTTTAACTATATTCATGACTTGAATCGGGAGACACACAAGATGAAGACACCATATTTGAGACAAGAAAATGTAACTCCTACTTTAGTCTTCCAAACATTTAAGAAAATCATTATTATCTCTTTCAGTAGGCACGTTTTGATTCTTTGTAGGAACTGAACCAGAAAACAACTAAAATGTCTAACAGAGAGGCTTTATTTCAGGACATGGAGCTCATCAGCCCAGGAGCCAATTTTGCCTGGTTTCAGATGTGTGGTGATGTGACATGGGCTGGTTTGTGTGTGTGTGTGACAGAGACTGCTAGAAAAAATGGATTTTATACATTGAGAGAATCTCTCTGTAGCTGACCCCAGTGAAGGGCATCAGCTTGGTACCCTCCCAATGCTGCATGTAAACAAAATCAAATCTTGGCTTTCGCTGTTTTCCTGCAAAAAGCTCAGTGATTTAGCAAGTCATTAAATTTAAAGCGAATGCACTTCCATTGCAAGGATATATTTTATACATATATATATACACACACATATATATGGACAACTATACATCTTCAGACTTGGCCATACTTCTCTCCTACATGCATCAAGCTGCAGACCCTATAAGTAAGGTGAGAGCCCTGTGCAAATATTTATTTATAGCATCAGGAGCAAGCCAGCAGAGTACTGCACTACAAAGCAGCTTCCATTGTGTGCTGTATGACTCCTTGTGTTCAAAAGCTCCTGAAGGTTTAGAAATGGAATGTTTCTGTAAAGATATATATATTTGGTCATTTATACCAGCCAAGGACCTGTCCTGCTGAGTTTATCATCCTTTTGTGTAATTTTCTTCTGTTTCTTGCACTCCCTCTCTTATGATCTACCTTTTTCATTTTATCCTCCCAATTAAAATCTCAAATATGGAATCCAGCCTAAGCATTGGACCACTGCACTGATATACAGTGATATACAGGAATCTTACAGAAACTCTGTTGCTTTCTTTTTCAAAGTAGGAACTGATCATAAATTCAGGAAGAGAAGAATGCAATCCTAACAGATGCAAAGCTGGTTTGAATTAAAAACTAAAATAATTAAAAAGTCTTTAGTCAGCATGTAATATGTTCTCAATATGCTCTGCTGTGAAAACATTCTCAATCTCATTTCCCCAAAAATGTGGGTTTATTGATTAACCACCACAACACGGAGAGTTCAAAGCTTCATTGGTCTTCATTTCACTAGTTTACTTTATTCTCTCACACCTTGCTTTTCTTAGGTTAAGGTCAGTCCATCAGTACAAACACCCAAGTAAGAAGTGTAGCTGTTTGCAGTTTCAGTGTAATTTCAACTCTAAGTGTGAAAGAATATAAAAAACATCCTAATTGCAGCTGTCAATAACAGTGTTGCAGCTACAATTCACATCATTTGCAGCTTCTGTCTCTGGGAAGCACATCTGACTCACCCAGTACATAACACAGGACTTGCTATTTCTAGGCAGCTGATGTTTTAGTGCTCAGACATCTACTCAGCCTTGACTTGATAGTTTAAAGTAAATATCCTTGAGCAATTGTACAAAAACACCTATGCAGCAGAGCAAGTAAAAACCCCTGCTGTTTATAGTTTGCAGATGCTTTGGAGAAAACACTCTATATAACATACCTCTAAACTGCTCTGACAATGGCTAAACTGCCTCCTAGAATCATGGAATCATTATGGCTGGAAAAGAACTCCTAGATAATTGAGTCCAGCTGTGAAGCCAGCACCACCTTGTTCACCACTAAACCATGTCCCAAGTGCCACATCCACAACACTTATAGGGATGGTGATTCCACCACTTCCCTGGGCAGCCTATTCCAATGCCTGATGACCCTTTCAGGGAAGAAAGTTTTCCTAATATTGAACCTAAACTGCCTCTAACACAACTTGAGGCCATTTCCTGTTGTCCTGTTACTTGGTGCTATTCAAATGTTTCTGCTTAAAGTAGTTTGTTAAATCTTAAGAAGGATCCTCTCTGAGAATGTTGTTTTTGTCTGCATTACTATCTCAAATCAAGACCTCTAATAAATAAATTAAATCCTATGGAATACTGATGATGGATTACAAAACCTGACACTGGGTTTTAAGGCTGGAATTGGTCTTCAAGGAGCAAACTACCTGCAGTTGCTACTGAGTCACTCCCCCCACTTCCCCCCAGGCAATTAATTGTTAATACTTGACACAGGTGAGCCTACACTTCCCATCTGAGCTGCTGGCCTTTGGTTTCTAATGGATTGACTCCAAAGCTGTAAGAGCCATCTCTCTGGCCTTTTGGTATCTATTAAAAAATACCAAAAATTCTTCTATCCAGGCAAAGATTATAAAGCAAAACAGCTAATAACCACAGCCTCCCCTGTAAACCCTCAGAACATGCCAGCTGCAGAGTGCTTGGAAATCTGCAAAAAGAAATGTACAAACTAAGCTGTAATTATCCCCTCATGAGATTTTGGCCTGTAAGTGAAAAAGTAGATGTGGCAAAAATTAGAGTGATGAAATCCAGTGGATTCTGATCCCTGCTCTGTTTCCACAAGGTAAGTACAAAATGAAATCACTCACTGTAAGAGTGAGTGAGATAAGCCTTCCCTTTGCAACACCCTTGCTAAAGCAGATGTTGATCCAGCCAGGATCAAACCCCTGTCTCATGCACCACACTGCAGAGGTCATGTTTCCTTTGGAGCCTAAGCTCTCTCTGTTGGGAAGCCAACTACACAGAAATCCCTCAAGGCAGCACGTGTTAAGGACCAGCCCTCAAACACTAAAAAATAATAATTAAAAAAATCAGCAATGGCAAAGGGATAATTGTTAGTGAGGGCCCTATTTTTACTTTTATCATGAGTTTTCCTACCAAGTGTCAGAGCTGGCTGCCACATGCCAGTGTCCCAACTTCAGACACAGCTGTAGTGAAACAGAAACATGCAGCAAAGAGAGAAGTGCCTGATCAGCTTGAGGCTGATCAGGCTCCTGTTCTCCCTCTAAAGCATTCACCAGCATGCTATTCAACTTTTTAAAGGCACTAGGGAAGGACTCTAAGATAACTTAGGAAAGCTATCAAGATCACACAAGGGAAGGTGAAGAGCTGTAAGTGTACTGAAGAAGCCCCTCTCCTTTATATTAAATAAAAATAGACTGCATCCAGACTCCCAGAATGAGCTCTTAAATGAAAAAAGTACCTTACAGGAGCTGTACATAGCAAGAAGTCTCTGCTTGTGTCCTGTATAGGGTTCATAGACACCATGGCCTTCTGTGCTTAAGTTGGTACACTGATTTAAAACCCTTTTCACGCACTCAGACTTTTTGAGAAAACATAAAGCAAGATTCTTCTGCTACCAGGAGTGCACCTGCAGTGTCATCTGGAGCAGTAAAACCTATTTTAGTCACCTGAATCACCCCACTGGGCACTCAGTGGAGAGATGCAGAGGAAAGCACTTTTCTAGAGTTCCCCTTTGATCCTGAAGGAAAAATCTAAGATTTATTTGTCACTTGATAGCTCTTCACCTAATGTATCTGGCTTTGGTAATGCTAAGGTTTGATATATTCAAAGCTACTCTAGGCAGTTTTCAAATTTTTAAGGCATGCTGAAATCAGTCCCAGGGCTATACTGATAGAATGGGACCTGAATTACTTCCTGAGAAACCAAAAGCTGGTCTATTTTGAGAAAGTGAGAAGAGAGTCAAGTTGAAAGATTCTAACTCCAGTATTTGCACAGCACTGGCAGAAGAAAGGATTTGTTTGTTGTTTTCAGTCACACTAATGTTGTGTTCTGCCTGTTTCAGAGAATATCATTTGTGCTAAAACCCCACAAATTAGCATCCTCAACAAACTCTCAAGTTAACAAGGAGAGAACAAATCCCATTTTATTAACAGGTGCTTTTCAGTGATACTCTGCTTTGTAGAAATAATTAAAAAAATGCTTTTTCTTAATCCCTAGAAGGCAGACCCTAACTGTGTAATCTAAAGAAACAATCAAAGCAAAATTAAACAAAATTAGCCGTATATGCCTGGAGCACAGTTCACTCAGGATTTAGATGACCTAAATCACAGATGGATTAGTTTCCCCTCTAGTTGTGAGAATGATTTAAACTTTTGCTGACCTTTTGTGGTTAATTCAGACATTTCTCTCAAGTTTTCACAGCAGTTTGCTTAGCCAGTGAGCATAACAATTCCTCCTTCTGAACAAAACAAAACTTCTGCCCTAGGAAAACTGTGGCATAATAGCCATGGATATACTGTGGTGTGTAAAACGGGGATGGGGGTATATTTTTCTAACTAGTGACACATCATTCTTCATTGCATCCTCCCTTCAAACTTGCTACTCCACTTATTAATCAAAGGCTTTATCCAGGTCTACTCCTTTTGGTTTTGCTTTAGGTTCTAACAATGCCAGATGTCTGTGGGAGTGTTGGCAAAGGATGACATCATTTGCCCTAAAACTATTAAAATGAAAATAATCACTTGCAGTTACATACTTGCCATTGCGCAAGCTCGTTTGCTTGCCTGTGCTACTGACACAGAAAACAGCTGCCACACACTATTGCTCACATTGGCTTTATGAAAAATAATGAGAAGCTTTAAGATAGACAAAACCCCTCTTCTATCTTCACATTGCTCATTCTCTCCAACCACAGCCATGCTGCTTCTCTGGTGGAGGAGGATCCCTCCCTGAATGTTTACCAGAGTCCTTTCTGCAATGCCTTTGAGGTTTCAAAGGGAAAACATTAAGTTGCTTCTTGGCAAACAAGCACAAACCTTTGGAAAGCTCCTGAAGTACAAACAAACACTCATCATCGAGTTGTTTGGGGCAGACAAGTTGCTCTGCACATTCCGACAACGCTAAAGCGAAACTGTAAAGAAGGCTTGGACTTTATGTTTCAAATTACTGTCACAGCATCAAGGATCCTTGTTTCAAATTTAGCCTGCCCTTTGCATTATAACATGCAAAATCCTTTTTTAACAGAGATCTTACAATGAGCACGATCAGAGAAATGGAGAGGAGTTTCAAGGTGTAATTAAGTGAGTGTCGGAGGAAGGACTGTGCTCTGCAAACAGCTGGCTCGGAGTCTCCCAAGTGACTCCCTGCAAGCCTGACCTTTGGCTTGCCAAGCAGCAGCTTGTTTGGAGAGCCAGCCACAAGGCTGCTGCTCCCAGCCGCTCCCTTTCCCTACTTACAGCTCGGTGGTGTTGGCAGGGATGTCCCGGGGAACCTGGACCACCTGGCTTTCCTGACAGATGAAGACCCTGCCCAGGCAGCGACAGGCGGGGTGCTGGCATCCCAGGCAGCCCGCCAGGAACAGCAGCAAGCAGGACAAGGCTGGAGACATCTCTGCCTTCACATCTGTGCCCGTCTCCTTTATCTGAAAGGCAAGAACGCAGAGACCTCCCAGGCCAACTCCCTGGATGGAAGATCCGCCCCAAAAGCTGGGACAAACCATGTGGCTCTTAGGGGATGACTTCTCAGCAAGTTTCACTTCATGATCCCGGATTCCTTATGGCATTGGAGTGGGAATAGAGATGAGCAACGCTGATTTTTCATGACACAAGTACTTTGTATTTCAAGTGGTGTTGAAATCAGGGGGCCCAGCTGTACTAACCAGGGCTCTTTTATTACACTGGGAAAAGCTTTTTCCTTCACTGTTTTTCTTGTCTTGCTTGGTGAGACCAAGGGACAACAAAGCATTTTTACTTTCTATAGCCCAGACCCTTTTTGTCCCTGAAGGAGAAGCACTGTACTTATGGCACTATTTATGCTCCCATTCATGGATCCAAGGGCCCCTGCTTTTGTTCTGCTCCTAGGAAAATGTAAGGTACTATTATTTTATATAGTCTACTTCATGGGGTAAAAGCTCTACAGACCTGAAGCCAGAGCTAAATAAAGCCTTTTTTTTTTGTGATTATTTTTCATACAGTTGCTGATTCATCTCCTTTTTTTCTTTGGCACCTTTTTTGGAACCCAAACTGAAGAAAACTCCACAATCCAAATTGTCCCTGTGGACTGGTGAACTAATTTCATCAACTGGAACAGAAATCCCGGAAATATTGCCAAATAACTATCTGTGACACAACAGGAAGAAAACATCTTCAAGAATATAATCAGAAGGCTTGGATGCTGAATCTTATCTTTGAGTCCCTATTTGTTTTGTTTACTCTTTTGACTAGGCTAAAATATCATTTGCTGTCACTGAGTCAAGCTGCACCAGGTCATCGCCTGGAACCAGGGCTTCTGTACAAGACACCTGAAATGAGCATTTTGATATAAAAGTGTTTGTGGGAGTTTTTAAATTTATTTGGGTTTTCTTAATTTTTTTTTTTTTTAGTGTTTTGTTTGTTTGTTTTTCTTTTAAAGTGTAAATGTTTCAGATGCACAGAGCTTATAAATCATGTGCATTTTAAATAAGTGAGGGAGCCATGGGTGATTCTGCTGAACCTGACTCACATTTAATCCTTCCCATTGCTTGGACAGATTTCTTAATCTTGTTAAAAGCTGCTGTTAGCTTGTTTGTCATGGTTTTTTAAAATTTTTTTTTCTTTCATAATCAAAAAGCATTAACAAATGTAATGAGACAAAAGACAGCATCTTTTCTCTGAACTGTGTTGACCAAAATTTCCATCATTCTCACTTTTAAAACAAGCCTCATAATACAGATGTTTCTTAAGGGAAATAATTAAGATTTTTAAAATACTTACAATAATCCTTAAACTTAACTTAAGAGTTATCCCAATTGTACCAAATATTTGTTATTTTTCTCCTGGTCATTTAAGCCTACTCAAGATAAGAATTTCTATTCACATACAAAAAGAAGTGAGGAACAATCATGACAACCTTTTTCTAGCAATGCTAGACTTACAATGAGTTGTAAGAATATTCTTTTAGTTGTATGTGTAAAAGAGAGTCCATTTTTCTAAGTTTCATGAGAATGACGGTGACTGCTAGAAAAAAAGTATTTCTAGAAGCTTAGCATCTTTTTCCTTATCTCTCTCTCTTCCCTTTCCTTTGAAAGATCTTCAACCTACAAGGTCTTCTGAAATGAGTAAAACCTTCAGTCACCTTCATCCTCAATGGGAGGAAAACTGCAGAATTGCACCCTATGATCAAACAAATTCCTATTTAGTTAAATTTTTGCTGCAGCCCACTGAAAGTTGGAATAATGACACACTTCAGGATTTAAACAAATGCCAGGAAGACAAATCCTTTGAGGCTTTTGGGGTTTTGTCTTTCCAATAAAATGTCTTTAATTCCTGCAGCCATATACTGAAATACTAAAAACAGGCTGAAAAAATTTCCAAAATACGAAATGTGAAGTTTGAAGAATATAAAGGGCACAAGAATATTTGGATACAGAGGATTTTAACCTGTATCTCTTCTTACTGAAATACATCAGTATAAATGATCATGTTATACTGATGAAATGGATAGTAATATTTTTGACATAGCTGAAAAAGTGGTAACATTCTCTGAATGTCAAAACAATTTGCACTGATATGGAGACATCGCAATTTGATTAACTTTGGGTTTCATGTATCAAAGCACAAAAATTATTTCAGATGAGAGCAATAATTTTTTTATATGCAAAAAGTCAGGAGATCAAAAAATATCACAGGAATTGCAAGGCATTTTTCCAATTATTAGTGGAAATCAAAAATATATTATGTTTTATTTTAATACAACTAGTAAAACTGAGATATTTTAAAACATTGGGTCGGGCTCAGTAGCAAATCATGAACAAATTGGAGGGAGGTTGTCTCTTATCCATTTCTCTCTGCTGAGGCCGTTTTATCAGTACAGTACACATTGCTCCACTTTCACTTACATCAGTTAAGAATGAGATGACAATTATTAAATAATATAAACCCCTTACCCAGACTGCAAGCTCCTCTTGTAATGCCATGGAGATAAGACTTTGATGGAAATATGCAAGTATCTGTACATTCAGTAAAATCAGGCTAGTATGCTAAACAGAACTGACATTTCATTCATATTGGAACAAGCACAAAATCAGGACCACACTAAGACTCCCTGAGGATACATGAAGATTCAGAAGGATCTCTGAGTTGTTTTAAACATACAGGCTAAGCTCTTAAAGAATAGATTCTAGTGTCTATTAATGTTTTGAATGGGAAAACTCTGTCTTATTTCTGCACACGACTGTCAAATAGCACACAGCCACATCAGCACAGTCCTCTGCATGAATTAATCAGCTGGTGATCCTCTCACTCCCAGTTCAGGAGCACAGTTATATCCTCTTGGGAAAAAAAATCTTGTAAAAGAGGGGAAAAAAAACTCCTTGGTATCTTTCTGTGGAATTTGCACTCCCAAGTCATTCCTGAGTGCCAGATTGGAGCTCTGACCATTTCTGAAAACCCACAGGACCTGTTGCAGGGGACCACCGTGAGAGCATCTTGTGTTAGGAGCAAGAATGCACTGTCATTGAGATTCATGCCGTTCAATGTGTAAATGCAGAGATGATGGTGCTTTCAGATATTTATGAGAGCCTTATCTTTGCATCCATTTGCAGAAGAACTATGCTCCAGCTGGCAAATTGGTCTTGAGAGTGTAAACTGTTTTCCTGAGTAAGAAAACAGAAATTTCCCCAAATTGAAGCACTGTAGCAACAGAGATGCAATTAAGTGAATTATGACAGATCTTCCATGATGATGTTACAGATTATGAAATTAGATGGTGTCTGGGACAAACAGTTAATTCAAGGTTATACAGTCAACTGGGGATCTTTTTTAAGATGGTAGTAAGGGAGTCTGCTTGATAGGACTGTCCTCTAAAATTAGCTCTGGTTGAATTTTGTAAGCACTGAGCCAGAGAAACCAAGAGGATCTGCAGACTCCATCCTCTGAACAAGCAGCAGTGCCTGTCCTGGGCCATGCTGTCACCTGGAAAATAAAATGAGCCATCCCAACTCTCTCTCTCTTGCCCTCAATAAACTTGCTTCAAAGACAGCTCTGAGCCCTTTCACCACAGTGTGGCTGTGGCCATGTCAGCACCTAAATCCAGCTGTTGAATGTGTGGGAGCAGCTCTTTTCCTGAAGGCAGGAAGGTCACCAGGTGCTGGAGTGCATCAACCTACAGGCGAGCAAGGTCACAGCAGCATCTGCTTGTGTTTCTCTTCTCTGAAACACAGCATGACAGTTAATTAAGTAAATACTGTTTCTACTGATGTTTCCCAGCCTCAGAACAGTGTTTAATTACTGAATGCCTCTTTATCAGTGGCTTTGCTTAACAATAAGCATTCTCTAAAAATGTGTAAGCAAATCAATCACCTGCATGAACAGATGACATAAAAAACACATCCAAAAGAGGTTTATTCTTTCAGAGTGGATATTTCTTTCTCTTTCGATTTTGATTTCCAGCACATACTTTCTCCCTGTGGCTTTACATGCAACAATAGCCTCTATTGTCCTGACTTCCATGCTATGAGAAGAAAAAACTGTTTTCTATCCAAAAAAAAAAAAAGACAATGTGAGCTGGAGCAGATCCTACAAGGAAATTAGAGGAAATTACTAAAAAGGGCTTTGACGTATCACTGATTTACCTTTTGTGAGTGACCAACATGGTCATTAAAACAGAGATCATCGAGGCAAACAGATCACTGATCTGATAAAAATATAATGTTTTAGGTGCTTTCCAGAAATAGCCATTCTGAACAGAATAGTTTTAGCTCCACCTTTTTCTGTGAATGGGGATTATTTTTAAATACCTTTGAATGGAAAGACTTTATCTGTGCCCTCGGTGTCGAGAACATAAAATAATAAAGCAGCCTAATAAAAGCAGTACTATTGCTCTCTCAGTTCCTTTAGCCATCTGCTCCCGTGAAGCCTCAACTCCAAAAGGAGTGAAGATGAGACAGTAAATCAGCCACCAGAGGGAGTGCATTGACTCGGGAATAGAACACACACGTGTAAGGGAAAGGATTAGAAATTGCACGGGATTATGCTCAAGACCATTTCCTGTGACTGTCTGACTCTTGATTGCACAACTTGGCTGTGATGAGTTGCTCCCTTACTAAACTGCACTCCTGCAGAAACCAGAGCTGCACATGACATGGAGCTGTGTCCAATGCAGCAATAAGCAGCTGCACCGTGGCTCGTTTCCCCCCTCCTTGAAGACGAATTAGGGTCTTGTGTAAACTTTCCTACCTATCTATTTAGCTCAGGAAGGACATTGGCCAGCATGGAAGGGTCTCAGACATTTCTAATGTTTCTGCTGACAGTGCTCAGCAGCGAGCTTGTGCTTGTGCTATGGACTGGGGGAACAGGGGAGTTTTGACTTTATTTCACTCTGCCCCATTACTTTTACGGCTTTGATGTCTAACAAGGTCCCACTCAGCCCTTTATCTGTGTGATTTTTCTGAGGCAATCTGAGGATATAAGCACCTCATGTATTTTCAGACCACAGGAGACATATGCAAGAGACAAGAGTTAAGTTAGAGAATAATCTTTGTCACTCCATCTAGTGCTGCTCCTCGGGTTCAGGTCTGTTCATCCCCAGTCGATAATAAAAGACGCAGCCCATCTGCTAGGTTTCTATCACATGTCTGTAGAAGCACAGTTATAGAAGTACTTTTGCTTTGCACTGTCCATGAGTGGGTTTGACTAGACCAAAATAATGCACAAGAGACACCAAAGCCTGCCTAGAATCACACTTTGATCATATATTCTCCTCTGACGCCTTTCCCAGCCAGGAAAAGGCACCTGAAGGTCAGAGCTGTGAGGCAAGAGAAACCTTGCCTGACTGTGGAGTCAAGGAGTCCTGCCCACAGACACCAATAACCATGCACTGCTCACATCAGCACCACGGGAAACCCATGGAATCCAACAGGGACAAACACAAAGCCCCAGACCTGTGGAGGACAAACTCCCTACAGGAATGCAGGCTGGACACTGCCTGTTCAGGGAGTAGATCTGCTGGTAAATTGAGAGATGTGGTCATTCCCCTTTATTCAGGAATTTTGGACCACATGGACAGCACTGCATCCATTCTGGGATGCCCAGTAGAAGGCAGACATCATTTAACTGAGGGAAGGAATGGAAGAACAAAGAGGGTCAGGGCAGGCACACTTACTCTGTGAGCTGAAGCTGTGAGAGCAGGGTTTGTTCAGCCTAGGGAAGGAATAGCCTGTGGGCATCTAAAAGTAGCCCCCAGTGCCTATGTTGGGGTGGCCTGTGGACACATAAAAGCAACCCCCAGGACTGCTACAGGATGGACCCAGGCTCATTGCAGAGGTGAAGGGTGGGAGAGCAAAAAGTAACAGACTTAGGTTGAAATAAGTGGTATTGAGAGTGGCTACAAGGAGATAATTTTTCACCTTGAGGACAGTGAAGCAGCAGCACAGGCTGCTGGAGAGGTAGTAGTCTCCATCCATAGAAGCTTGAAAGACCAGACTAAGTTCCCAAGCAGCCCAGTTTGACCTCACATTGAGCAACGTGTGGGACCTCCCCAGGTCCCTCTTTCGCCTGAAATCTTTTGTGATTCTACTTATGGCTCAGGGAGAAAAAAAATCTCCCTAGGATGTTTAAAATAGAGACTGACTATTCATGCTTTTCCTCAAACCTACACTGCCACTTGCTTTTGAGCATGGTTACAATATACTGCTCAGCTATTTGTCTTAAATCCCTAAAAAAAGGAGAAATGTTTGCCAGCATGAATAAAATAGGCTGGCAATGCTTCCTGTCCAGCATTTCAAAGTTCACAACCCTGCCATTCAGGACAGTTTAGTGACAAACCTGAAGTTGTGTATTCCCACACTTACTCATTAGAATTCAAGCTGCTATTAATTTGTTCAAGTACAACTTATTATGACATAAAATGAATTAAAGAAACTTTAATGATGCCTCCACAACATACCCTAATTATCATCTCATATTAAAGAAAGAGAGCTGCCTGGAAGAGCATACATGAGAAGTTTTAAAGATTGAAATATGGAGATATCTCTAAAGGGAAAATTTGTTTAATTCCTGTCATACTTAAAATTGGCTCACAGACAGTGCTAACAACCTTGTGTTTGGCCATTTGGAACCCAAATTTCCTTAAGTTCACTCAGGTTAGGTGTGCATTTCCAGCATTAAAATACATTAAAGAGGTCTGAAATGGAAATATTTTTACAATATACCTATCTTCTACTTTTTTGACCTCATGCAGCCTAAGAGAAACCATCTCTGCATGAGAAAAGGAAGAACTCAGCTGTGATTGATACATGAAAGACACTAAATATCCTTCTGGGAAATTAATTTCATTCTGACACTTAATAAAAAAGAAAAAAAAAAAAGAGGCAATAGTGAAAAATGAAAAATTAACATTTGTTAAGGCCTCTAAAGAAGATGCAGATGACTAACTAATCCCTATAGCAGATTGAAGAAGAAGGAGAAAAGGAAAAAAGAAACGTTGTGCAATTAGAGTAGGTTATTAATATTGATAGAAGGAGGTTTAAAAAGTAGCTCAATTACTTTGCAGGAGTTACAGGGTTTTGTATACTTTTACCTTCATGACGGGTAGGCTAAATAAGCTACCTGAGGTGACAATCAGGAGCCAAAGAGTCACAGAGTCTTATTTTAGCACTAAACAGTGATAATGAATATTGCACATTTGTTTTAAAGCATCCTTGAAGATCATCCAAGGTTTTTCCTACCTTTGCTGGAGTTTTTACAGCAAAGAAAAAAAGTTATTTTACTTCATTCAGTGGCTGATGTGGAAAGATATTAAAACCTAAATATTGTTCCCATCTCTGGCAGACATTTTCCTCTTCTAGTTTTTCAGGAACTTTCTGATGGGACTCCTTGGTTGCTGCTGAATAGTCCTGTTTTCCACAAAAATATGTACTGGAATTAATAGGATTATTTATGGAAGAAGGCTCTGCCAAACATAGCTAAAAAATTCAGGATCTGCTCCTTAGCATATAAAATAATGAAAAGTGACACAGGCACTTAAAAGCAAGCAAATGAGCATTGAAAGGAAAGCTGGGCATGTCTAAGTCTTTACACAGCTGTAGTCCTGGAAAAAATGAAAAAGAACAGCTCCAAGTTGCTTCAGAAAGCTCAAATTAGTGCTGTAAGACTGTCCAGTGATATATTCATCCTTGGAATAGTTGTCCTTTGACACTTTTTCTGTCAGGAAGCAGGTTATTGCATGGAAGGGAACAAAGAGAAGCCTCCAATCCTTGATCTGCCTGCAATTGCTCTCAATGCAGGGGGAGCAGGTCAGGCACAGCTCTCTGCAAGAGGAGAAGAATAAGGTCCTGACATTGCTCTTAAGGCACAGAATGGAACAGCAGGTAGGCTAATGAGATTCTGCAGACAATGAAAAAGAAGCTTGTCCATCTCTCTGAGGTGCTTTATAGTCCTCATTAATGTTATCAAAGTGCTCCACAGCTCTAATGCCCATTTTTGTCCCCATTTTTGTAGCAAAAAAAGACCTCCAGCATAATTTTACAGATTATGTCAAGGAAACTGATGGCTCATCTACTGCCTGGTGGTGGGTAGATCCCCCAGGGTGCAGCCAGGGACCCCGGAGAGGTGCAGATTTGTACAAAACAAGTATAACCCCACAGGGTGCCCAAGCCAGGAAGCCGTGCTTTGGGATCCTGAGCTGCAAACACACACACAGGACTTCTGGCCTCCCCCTGGCCCACCTGCAGACACTTTTGGCTTCTGCACTGTGCTTCTCTGCATATCCAGCTATGACCTGAAATGCAAAAGCATCCTGCTGTCTGCAGGGATTCACTGGCATCCACCACAGGAAGCTGGGGAAGGGCAGGTTGCATTGTGGTTCCTCCTCACATCCCAGCCAAGATCTCAAATTTCCCTTGTCTCTGAAATGCCATCCCATCTGACATTTCCATAGGATTTACTTGCTCTTCAAAGGATTCAAACAAACTTTACAAGCCACAGTTGAAGCTCCTAACAGATGTATAACTACCCAAATTGAAATCTGGCCAGTGTTCTAAAGACTGACCTGTGTAGGAAATTCAAGTGCTAACAGATTTGTGTTTGCCTGCCCACCCTGACAGATTGCATGTCTTTCACTCAGAAGGGCTCCTGTGGCTGCTACCACCCTTGTGACAATGCTGGGATATACTTCACTATATGGGTTAAAGAAGAAAAGTTTTAGATATTGAAAAGACATTTAAATCTGTTGAATTCTGTAAACTAAAAGCAGAAAGAAAACAAATAATTCAGCACGTATTTCACTTTTTTTACCTCAATTTATTTCTTTTTTATTCTCTCTACTACAATTTTCCTTACCCTTTCACTCACATGACATGGTTTAGCATGATATAATTTATTAACAATTGACACATGCTGTTGTACGAGATGAAAAAAAACAAATACTTTTAGGATTAACATGACCAGAGTTTAGGCAAAACAACCCAAATCAAATGGCAAGACTATTTTACCTTTCACGGCCACCTTCCTTTGGTGGTTTTAAGATGGACCACGAAGGTGAAACACAATCTGTTAAACACTGTCAAATGAAGTAATGAAGACCAGACCTTGGCTAATTTTGCTTGCCCAGATGAAGTTCAAAGAGCTTGGAGACACAAAAGCTCTCAGATAAGGTTTTTGTACTGTCTCTTAGAAAGTGATATGGTTATATTTTATGAGCCTGTTCTGTGCTCCAAGCTGAACAGAAGTCTCATTAGGGCTCATTAGCTCATGACCAGTGCTAACCAATGCTTCTCCTGATATAATTCCTGACTGGCCTGGCCTGTGGGTAAGCTGATGTGGCCTTTGCTTGCAGAGTAACATGTGACATGCCCTTGGAGGCTGCATCATCACCCTTGGGGACATCAATGTTGTTTGTCCAAATACAAAGCAAGAGAATATTGTTGTACACCCTCCCAAACACAGCAGCTCTGGGAAGGGGAAAGAAGGCATCTTGGCCACATATACATTCCCTCTTTGGAATGCAGGAAGGCTGAAAATTCCCTTACAGATTCCCAGCTGTATTATCTGTTAAGCCTGGGCTTGCAGTGCTGCCTGTCCTTGGGAGCCAGTTGTGCTTGCTTGCTTCTGTGCAGGAGCAGAAGAGTTTGTATGCCCTCAGGATGGGGGGCAACTCTTGGGGCCAGTTTAACTGTCCATCCCTTCCATGCATGGCAGTGTAAACATAAATGTCAGGGAAGATTCATTTCCAAACTCTATTAACATTTGCCAAACTTTCAAATTATCTCCCACAGCCCCAGAAACATTTCAGCATCATTATGTAAAGTCCATGAAGCAAGCCTGATTCCAGTGGTGGATCCATTGTGTAAATGTGGACATGGTATTTATACCCACTGAAAATGAGTGTGGCAATAAAAGAAATGAAAAAGTGCCAACAGAATACAGCTCACAGTGCAGAATATGAAGGGATGTAAGTGAGAAGGAGCCAGGCCATACTGTCCTTGACTTCAGTGCAGCTATGCCAGAGCACCACTGCTGAAGGTTTGGACTGCAGCAGCCTGGATAAACAGCTTGCCTCTGTAACAGAGCAGCAGCAGAGAGACATCAAAAAGGTCATAAATCTCAGAGAATGGTGCTGGGGATGTGCTGCTGGGCCCAAATATAATCAGCTTTTATGGAGAGCTTTCCATCGCTTGCTCTTAAGGCCTAATTGCAAGACATTATCTGGCCAAACAGAGTATGAAGTAGCAGGTAATAATGATTGCCTGCAGGAACCTCAGGTAGTGCAGCACACAAGATGAGGAGCTATTCTTACCTCGCTTATTACCCAGGAGCTGATTCAAGGAGTAGTTACAGTTGTGCCATTAAGCCACTGGTCACCCTCATACATCTCAATTCAAATTCATTATAGGAGTGATTTTACCAAATGCTAGCAGTGACACTGAACTGTGGGAAAAGGACTGAATTTTGAATGAGGTATAAAATGACTTACAAAGACTCTCTTTAGAGAAAAAGAATTGAAGAAATTAAAATATTTAGCCTCTGCATGTTGCAACTTTACCATCTTGGCATTAACAGCATGCACACTTATGCATAAAGAAAAAAAGAATGACTAACAGTCAAGGTACACAAATCAAGGTAGAAAAGTCAAGCCACTACAAAGGACTATAAAGCTCTTGGGGAAATAGAAACCTAGACCAAATATGCCCTTCAGATAGGATATTTGTTCAAATCTAAAGCTACCTCAATGCCACAACACCAGAAAGTCATCCAGCTTCTGGGCAGAAAGCTTGCCAACAGCAGGAAAAAGTTCCCAAGGCTGATCATGGCCAATATTCACACTTCCACATCCTACCACAAACTCTGGTTTTCGTCACTGACAGACCACAGCTGTTGTAAGGAGCATTCTCCAATGTGTGTAGGAGAAGGTGACATTTCTGCCATGTATAACATGGTGACAGCACCAAAGTTAAGGAGTAAATAGCTCCTATTTAATCTCTTTCCTTCTTTGTCTTCAACTGATCTGCCAGTGTCATGTGGCACATTTCTGACAGCAGGCCAAGGCAGAAGAGTATTTGAACTATTTGATCCTTCTTAGTTTTCTGATCCCATGATGAGATTAGAGCTCCAGATTAATTTCAGAAAAATCAAATATTTCTCAGATACTGAATCTGAATTCACCCCATTCTGCAAAAAGCTTGAAACAACAGACCCCACAGTCCCAATTGTACTAGATTTCTCAGCTCAACCCTAATGCTGAAGCCAGATGCCACCTACAAAAGGAACTGACTATGGCACAGCATGGGGCAGGAGCAGGCTGGAAGCAGAGAAAGGTCCAGTATTCAAACTTTATTCCATTTATTTTTAAGTGCATCTTCCCAGAGGATGGGGAGAAGATTGTAGAGAAGGATTAGCTCCAGAAATATCATTAGAACAGGAAGAGGTGCACATGACCACACTGGTCCACATCCAGGTAGTAGTAAGAATGTCCCTTAGGAAACTGCTGGCAGTGACTACTCTGTGCTGAGAGGAATTAAAGAGCCAGTGAGGGCAGATAATACAATTACACTGGTTAAATTCAGCTCCACATGACCAATAACCTTTGCAAAAACCAATGGCAATCACCCAGGGCATGTAAGAGAACTCAGCTCCAGTAGTTGAATTATTAATGACAATTTGCAAGCAGACCAACCACTTAAAATATCCTCTAATCTAAAGAATGGGTGCAATATCAATCCTTAAGATAAGGTTCCAGGGAGATCTGAGAAATCACAGGCCTGTAATCATGACAATGATGGAGAAATTAGCAGAAACTCTAATAAAGGATGAATCTACAGAGTGAGGGAAAGAGAGCTCCAGAGTTGTGAAAACTGCTAAGGGAAATCCTGCCTTGCAGATCCTTCCAGAAAAGGGAGATCTATTTGTATTTCCAAAAGGTTTTTGACAAAATTCTTCTCCAAAGTCCAACAACTAAGAGAGAAAANAAAAGGTAAAAAATAGCTAGGGTCAAAATGAAGAGGTTAAAAAAAAGAGCTGATCTGAAAGAATTTGGTACAAGTCTGCAAAATAAGGGCTGGCATGGAAGTAAGTGGTTGGAATCAACTTTTTTACAGTCTCTTTCATTCCAAGAGCTATGGGTTATCAAATGAAGCCAGGAGAGCTGGTTTTGAACACAGCAGAGAGCAGATCTGTGTAATTCCTTGTCATTATGGGTGCAGGAATGGACGACATTGATTCAAGGAAAAAAAAACCAACTGTGTGATTACCTGAAAAAGAGATGATTTAGGATTCTAAATGAACAAGCCACAAGAGACTTAGGAAATCACCAGACAGGTATGAAGTTGGAGGCTGAGAGAATATGAGGGGAAGGTATAACATGTTTGTCTGCTTTAGGTATCCCTTTATGAGCACTTCTGGAGACAGAATAGCAAATCCTTGGTTTGAGTGTTGTCACCAGCATTAAGAATCCACAACAGCCAGTGCTGGCTTAAGGAGAATTAGCTTTCTGCAGTAGCTGAAGCAGCTGAAACCTTCTATTATGATAATAGAAATTCTTAATTTATGTTAATCTCCCAAGTCTTCTCTTCAAAATTCTCACTGTTTTGTATAAAGTTATAACAGTGAAATATACTGGAACTGACAATTCTGGTAATGGGAGACACTTTCTAGCAGTGAGCTCTTGAGTCATATATCTCTACTGCCTCCAGATTCATGTAAGGACAGTGGTACTTTACTAAGAGTTGAAAGCATTGCTTGCCAAGTAGATGTCTAATTTTATGAATTTGAGTTGTTTTATACATACCAAAATCACAACTCATGCTTAAACTTGGAGAATATTCCTGGGTTAGGGACTCCCACTGGCAAAGGATGGCTTGTCCTGTTCTGAAGAGATGCAGCAAAGTATTCCTTTTTTGCTTTTCTGTTAAACTAATTCTGGTCACCTATAGCCAACAGACCTCTGGTCTTTTGTTCCATGGAGTAAACAAAGGAGAAAAGATGTTTCTCTGATCATTGACTTCAAGTTTGCTTACAGAAGAAGGAAGCAAGCAAACTAATGGGTAGAACAACTGCAGCCCTGCCTAAAGCAGCATTACTAACAAATTATCACAAGTACAGAAATCAGAGCAAAATTCAGCTGTGAAACATCTAATTATATGTGCTCCCTACCCTGTGTTCTCTTACAGAAACACAGGATATTGGATGGTCTTTTGATGGTTTCTTTATTCAGAGTGGTAAAGAAATTATTTTGAAAATTATCTTTGCTTTGGAGGATTTAAAATTTTTCATTTTCAGTGAAATATTGAGATAAAACACAAAGAAAGATTTTTTTTTCTTCTGGTCCTAAAAGCTATATGTGATCATGAAAGAGTTGTTTTTAGGAATTGCAGAGTTCTCTGAAAGAAAAATCCTTAGCAAGTAAAATGTTCAGTGGTAAATGCCTTGATTTGGAACTTCTGATGTATTTTAACTTAATGTCCTTTATCCTTTGGTAATGATTCCATGAATTTTAGTGGATTGAGAAAATAATGCATGGATGGCAGCCTGTATAGGAAGAGTTTGTGAGCTACTTCATTTCCCTACAGACCTCAGCACCTGCCTGAGTCCTGCTCTGTACCCTATGATCATGACATTTGCTGTGCTTAAACAGGGACTAAGCACCATGCTAGACTGTGGATTTTTGCACATTAATATTTACCTTAGGTCTTGGATTTGGCTTGGTTTAGCCTAATTTTTACTTAGTCCTTTGAGTCTATGGGACATTTTGTTAATAAATGATGATAGTGTTTTGCACATGGCTTTGTGTATCGAAAAACCTGCATTAGCAGAACACTATCTGTCCACAGCCTCTGGGAAACTCTGTGAAAACAAGTTTGCAGATAAAATATTTCCCTTCCCAAGGATGCTTCAACTTCTAGAAGGCTTCCTTGGCTTGGATACATCAAGCTCTTAGTAACAAATTTATTGTGTATCCTGAAACCAAGATGCTCAATACTTTTCTCTCTGTCCTATTTACTTTGATGTTTCTCTATTAAAAGAAAAAACAGACTACCAAACCAAACACCAAATAAACATCAAACCCCAAACCATAATTGAATTTCTAATAAAATCTGTCTTCTACATTTTCAATTTTTTTCTGATTTCTCACTACCATGGATGCTGAAAATCCTGGCCAGCTGCAATTCCCATCTCCCAGAGGCTCAGGATCTATCTCAGGAGGTACTGATTACATGCACAGCCTCTGGATTTTTCACCTCTCTATCTTCTGCATATGGAAAGCGTGGAGCTAAGCAGCACACAAAGGATCAGAGCTCCATGTTGTCAGCTCATTTTCAGGCATTTCACTCCCTAGCTTTGCATACTCAACATTTTTATTCTTATGTGGTGCCCCGCCCAAGCTGCCTTAGAATTCTGTCAGCTTATGCAGTTGGTCTGAACATGAATTGAAATACAGTGTCACAGAATTGCAAAGCAAGGGAATGTGATCAAAAAGAGATCACAATTTGACAGAGAGGTAGAAAGAAAAGGTGGTGACAAAGAGTTAATGTTTAGACTCCTCAAAAAAATTGCATCATCGGGGTTAGCAGTTTCTAGTGATTTTGGTGATTCTATTTAGCACTGAAAATGCTGTTTGCTGCTTGGCATTTCAGTGCTTACATAATTTATAGTCTATTATTTGATAATGTATTGAAGCAGGTTGTTGTCTTTGGCACCATCAAAGGTGTCTGCTAATTCACTGCTTGACCTTCTCTGCATGAATGTAAAATGGAAAAGAAGTGGTGCAGGGCACACTGCGGCAGTTCCAAAAATGGCTCAGTGTTCAGACAGTTTGATTTGCCTGAACCTTACCACCAAACTACAGTTTTATTTGTCTATGCTTGGAAAAAGTAGCAAAGAGGTGGAAAAGGAGTGTTTTAAAAGACTGGTGCATTCTGTTCAGTCTGACTTCTCCAGACCAGTATTATTTTGTACCCAAGTCAGTGAAAATGTCCTGACATTAGGGTGTACACTGGACAGATTGTGCTTCTACCTAACCCCATGTCCATGTAGCCAAAGGTGTCCTCTCCTGAGTGTCCAAAGGTGTTCATCCCTGAGAAGAAGGGGAGGTATGCTAAGAGCCAGCATACGCATGGAAAGAAGGATTCTGCTTGTATATAGGAACATTTATGGAAGAATTTCAGCTTTTGAATGCTGCACACAGATTGCATCCAGTTTCCCAACAGGTTTAAAATTCTAGATAAAATGGATCTACAGAAGTCTTCAAAGTACTGGGAAAACCAGACAGAAATATCAGTCCTGGAGAACACTTTGCTTCATGCATTCCCTGTAATGGGAATGTGTTTCTGGAATGCCAAAAATGGAAGAAAGCTCCAAGGCTGTCCTCTGACAGGGGGTCCCCAGCAGTGCCCAGAAGACACTGCAGTGACCAGCTGGGGGAAAATTTACCTGTGCCACAAAGTCCCAGTTCTTTGAACAAGAAGCAATGATTTCTAGGCACCAGCAAATATCCATTGACTTCAGTTTGGACTGCAAAGCCAGGGACTTGATATGGAGATACAAAAAAACCAAAAACAAAACAAAACAAGCCAACAACAACAACAACAACAACAACAACAAATTAATTTATACCTATATTACTCTACTGGTGCAGGCTCACAGAAGGGAGAATATGAGAGTTCACATGAAGTGGCAGAACTGTCACCTGTCCCTCACAGACTTCACCCTAACAGCCCACACTATAATTCCTGCTCTCCAGCTGTCCCAAATCAAAAGCACATTCCAATATTTCTTTTCCTTTTTGATTTCCATTCTGTATCTAATCTTGTAGAAAAACAAGTACAGCAATGTACTGGGAGAGACAAGGAAAATTTAAATAACTTATTAATGCCAAAGTCATTGAAAGGGTTGATTAATCAGAGATGCCTGGTAGGGGCATAAGATGGAGAAGGCTTCATTGTGGCAGGGTTTTCTTGATGCTCTTTTCCCCAAGCATGAGTTTTCCCCTGTGAGCCACTTTTATATTATGGAGAAACAGTTGTGAGCCACAAATACATGCTAACTGCAATTGATCAAGGACAAAATGAATAATTTACTTTCCGAAGAAGAGATCATCTATATTGCTACAGACTTTTTAGGAAAGAACTTTCTCCCTGATGTTACAGCCATCCTGTTTCGGCTGCATTTACATGTGGCAAGAGTGCTGCTTTGTCTCTAAACTGGTACATCCCAGCAGAATTACCCACCTTTTTTTTTGTTTCAGTGCTTCTGATCTTAAAGAACATGAATTATTCACAAAGAATTCCATACATCTTCAAAACATTTCTGTTAAATAAAAATGCATACTTAATTCCCCCCACCCTTGATTATCCACAGTGAGGAATAATTATTGGAATTGTTGAAGATAATGAATCCCAGGCAGCTCTCTAAGTATGGCTACACCCACCCCTCTCTCTTTGTCAGACCTGTTCCCAGGTCTGACAGCTTGTGCTACTTTGGCACAAAAAATTATAATTTTATAGGTTGCTATGTATTTCTGTGATAGCAGTATCAAAAGTTTTTTAATAGTAAAAACAAAAAAGAAAAACAACCTACTATAAAAGGTTGAGTGAGATACAAGGATTCTCCCGGAAATCAAAGAAAAGATGCAAATAGCTAAGCACAAACAACTTCACTGAACACAAAATATGTATAAGAATAGTCAGAATGTCAACACCTCTGTCATTTTTCTTGATCCTCTTTTAAACTTCTCATTTTAAGATATACACAAACTCTACAACTACAATTGAAAAAATGCACATGCAGTGTAACTAAATTCACCATTTACTTAAAGAAAGCCAACAAACCAAACAGATTTTAAAACCTTTTTCCTGTTAAAAGGGTGGAGCTTTTCCAGTGGGTGGGAAAAATGGGGGGATTTTTTCCCAGAACAGTAAAATGATGCACACACAACTCCAGATGCCTGCCTGTCTGGCACTGACTGTTGTCTGGATGCACAGTGAGCTGCGTTTTCTAGAAAGAGTAAGCATGCTGCTTGCAAAAGTACTAAACACTCATGGAAATCAGAGCTTAAAGGACTGTCTGTACCCTAGAGATATCCTCCCTGTTCAGACCTGAAGTGAAAAAAAGAAGAAAGACTCTGAGGGAAGAACCATGACATCCACCTATTCATTGTAGGAGGAGTCTGTGCTGCATTTGCAGCACCTCTGAAGTAAGCTGCTAAATAAAGAGCCACTTAGATTTGCCAGCATGAAGCCCTCTTGTTTTATGAGCCAACGTGTGGTGTGTGAAATGTGGTGGAGGCAGGCCAGGGAAATGCACAGGAAGGCAGGAAAGGTGATTAGCATAGAGTGACTCAGATCATTGGCCATGCTGAATTTCTAACAAAGAGAATCTGGCACGAACATGAGTGCAGGGAAAGCAAAGTTTGTATACAGATCTAGTGATAGATGCTAAAAGATAAAGAACTGAAAGCCAGAAGGGAGTTGTGATTAGCCACCACACTGGAAAGAAAAAGAAAAGTAGATAAAAAACATTGCTAAGAACAATAACAGAAACACCAGACATCTGATAGAAATGCTGCATAAGCATTATGATCTCCCCCAAAAAATAAGCCAGAAGAGACCTATCATGTACTTACACAAAAGTAAGTAGCAAGAATTTTAAACTTTCTTATTTACCTGTAATTTTCAAGGTGACTCCCTACCAAGCTAGGATCCCAGCCACAGGAGAGTTTGATGAGAGAGCAGCTTTCTCTCCAGAGGCACCTCCAAATATCACCACCCCACTTGGACCACTCAAGTGATTAGAAAAAACAGCTAAATCACAGTTTGGGGGCAAAAAAGACCCCAAAACCACACACTGGAAAGAACCAAAAACCAACACCAAAAAACCTTCACACACAAAGAAAGAGTTTAAGTTAAAGAAAGCCGCGAGGAGTGAGAAAAGGAGAAGTGCAAGGAGAATGTGAAATAGAGCCATCTGTAATCCCCAGTGCTGCAGCTATTTCAGGAAGAAAGGGGTGAGCAGTGCGTGCACAGCCCAGGGATGCAGAGGGCTTTAGTTGAGAGGATGATGTCTGCAGTGCAATTCCAGGCAAAGCAAGGAGTGTATGCACAGCCAAAGCCAGGCACCTGTCACTCAGCTGCCATATTTTCAGCTGTACTATCAAATTAATGTTTTGATTCCAGCTGGGCTGTGGTGCCAGATGCAATGTTGTTAAAACAACAGTGACAAGCAGCAATCTTAGGCTGGGCAAGTGTGACCAACTGCAGGTGATGGAAAATAAGTCTTCTGAGGCCAGCTGGCAGCAGCAGGCTGTGGCTAAAAGCTGCACAAAATGAAATCTGATCTTTTTTAGGGTTTACACTTGCCTACAGAAATATTGTATAAAGTAAGCAGCTTTCTGCAGAGGTGTCAATGACTGGGGACATTGGGCAGAGCTCTGGTCTGGTCCAAATAGCTGCTCAAAACAAAGGCAAAAGGAAAACTACAAAGGGGCTAGTCTACATGAGGCAGGTATGGACTTGGGCAGAAGTGGAAAGAATCCTCATGCTCCTTAGCTAAAAATTTGAGTGAATGTCACCAGTGGCAAGAAAATATGGAAGACCTTAAACTTGGATAGAGGAATTACTATGAAAGAATGCGAATAAACCAGAGGACCAAGAAGACTCTACCAGAGAACTAGGCAGTGTTTCAACCCACCTCTTGTGCAGAAGTACCTGCTGCCATCACAGGATTAAGAGACACTGGGATGTGAAGGCGTGCCAAAAAAAGGCTGTGTCCACAGTGCAGGAACTAGGAATGTTCACATCAGCAATTAAGAAAAGGCAGGCAAAATCTGGCCCCAAATTTACAAAGATTACTATTCTGAAAAAGAGATGTAGCACAGTGAGGAGGGTGGTACAACTGCTCACTGCAGGAGTTTCCTGGAGGCACCAGGAGAGGCATCAGAGCCATTCAGGCTGACTTACTACGGTTGTGGCACCTTTACAAACAGATTTCTCCACTAACAGCCCATTGAGATTTACATGCCTAGGGACCATGTGACACCTAAATACTGCAGGAGTGCTCACTGCACATCTATCTTGCATGAAGGCAGCATCATTTTGCAGTGTATCTTACACTGGTAGTAAATCCCTTTTATTGTGGAAGAGGGTGTAATCTTAGTAGGATTCCAGAAATTGAAAAAGTTTTATTGTTATATTTATCGAAAATACATAATAAAGTTTTTTCCAGCATTCATTGGCTTTTTGACTACCTCACTTATACCTTATAATTGCAGGATTTTTTTTTTTCTATTTTTAAATTTTTTTCAGATTTATCTCCTTAAGAACAACAGGAACTGCATACCTTAGAAGCAAACCACAGGCCTTTCACAGAATCATTAACTAAGGGAACCATTCATTAAATTTCAAATGCATGTGCAACCTAGTATGGAGGCACAGAAGGAGGATGGTGAAAGTACTTCAGTGATAGATTAAAGAGAGTACAAAACTTAAAAGCAATATTAAAGACAGGATGTGTAACCATAATCTCATAAGACCAAGCATAAATAATGCTACCAGTTTGCTACAGCATCTGCAATTTCTGAAATAGTATTTAGCCCATTCTGATGTCACTGTTGGAATAGTTCATAAACTCTCAGGTGTCTTTCAAGACACCTGGATAAGTACTTTCAATCTGAATATTCATGAGATTGCTTTGAGGGTATGTGTTTGAATTAAAAACATTTTGCTTTGGCTTTACATCACATTTTATATTTGCACACTACAGATTGGTTTTAACCAGTTTACCAAATCTCAGACTCCTGGTTTAAACCACAACATCAGCACAATGGAGCAGTGCTGTCTCCTTTTGTGTGGAGGGACATCAGAGGACAATGTGAAGCCAGCAGGCTTGCAGAAATCTGCTTCACTCTGCACTGACTTTGAACTCCTCCTCATGGTGTAACCTGCCATTCTCATTACCACACAGTAACTTGTTCCTGGTAGTTGCAGCAGGAATATCTTTAAATTCAGTTCCCAAGAGCTCTCCACCCTTGCTCAACACAGCAACCCTCTATAACTGAGCATTAGGACAAAAAGCAAGAGGAATTCAAATATCTATGGCACAACAAAACAAAATGAATACATATGAAAAAGAATTAAATTCTAGTGCCTGTGGAGGTGTTCTGTATGGAGACCTCTGGACTTCTGGTTCATGAGAACTACGGATGCCTCTGACAAAGCCATTTAATCCCATGCTGTTCCTTGGAGCTCAATCTGTCTTGTTAACCATCAAAGGATGTAATGAATAATACACATTATCAATTTTAAAAAGCAAACAAAGAAAAATCAAACTCCTTGACTTTCCTCAACCACTATGATTCTTTTCTGCCATGAATGCACTTAATTGCTTATCTGAAATTTCAATTATTACAAAAACAGGTCAAAAACAGGAGTGAAGGGATAACAATTAACTTCTCTTTGTACTAATGCTATTTGTTCATAATCATTAAAGAAAAACAAAAAAAGGAAACAAAAAGCAAAGGTTTTGATCCTGCAACATACCTGCTGGATACCTGGGCCACATCTGTATTGCATTTGCCAGCCCTCAGTCATGGCATGCCAGGGACTGGATAAAAATAGTTTTTCCTAATCAAGCCTGACTGTCCTTGAGTGTGTTTGCAAATATTTTTCAGGTAACCTGGAAGAAAATATATTATTAAAGACCCATGCTTGATCTGTGAGCTGTTTGCTTTAACTGTTGGCTACTTCCTGCCGTGGGAGTGGAGTGGCAGAATGGCCACCAGGAAAACATACCCTGTGTGAATTGAGACAGATAATGTGGCTCCCTGTATAAACAAACATATGGATTGAGAGCCCCTGTGTTTTATAACATTTATAAATCTTTCTGCTGGAGAAGGCTGTGCAGGGAACAATGTAATGACACAAATACTGTGACTTGTTACTGTGACTTGTGCTGCTTATTTAGGTACCACTGGAAAATCAGATAGCAGGAAAAAATCCTAACAAATAGCAAATATTTTTGTTTTCTGGATAATGTAAAAATAGAGAATTTACTGATGGACTTATTTGTATTGATAAAACCTTGTACCAATCACCACCTATTCAGACAGGAGGAGCCAGATCCCTTCCTGAAGCCAACAAGATAGCTGTAAGTCAGGTTATTTCATTAATTTATTTAATGCCAGCAAAAGCTTTTCTGTACCCACAGGCTGTAAGGGGAGCCTTGTGGTGCAGCCACACTGCTAACAGCTGTTCACAGATGCCACATTCCTGAGGACTGGGCCAGAGTGGAGACAGGCTCCAGGCTCTGCTAAAAAGATGTCACACAGGTGCCCTCCTGCCAAAATGACCAGCCAGAACCAAGGATGTCTCAGTGGGACATGTGTCTGTGCCACAGCGACATTAACTTACTGATGAGTTTAAATTCCCAGCATCAACAAAAGTCAAGAGGCTCAAGAAAAGAAAATGAGATTTCCAAGTCATATTGCCCAAGCACTCCATGTACCCAGAACCAGCCAGGAGCATCTTACCCAGGTACAGCTGGATCTGCTGGAGGATGTTTTTCAGAGAGCTCACTCACCATTTACTCTGAAACTCTCCTCCTTCCCCCCCTGCCTTTAAAGTAAATGATGTCTCACTGCCAGAAGCAGAGCAAATAACGAGAACATAATTTACTTCACAGGGACTATGGGTCACCAATTGGCTACAGCTGTGAGAAAGGTAAATGCATTCTTAAACTCCATTACCAGAGATATTCCAATACAGATCTAATAGAAAAGCTATTCTGCAAGACATTCTGCAAGGTGGGTTGTATATAAACAGATGTTTGCTTAACTCCGTATTTCCAGTTGATCATTAAATTGCCCTGAATCTTGCCAATATTTTGGGAAATATTTGCAATTTACCAACTCAGAATTCAAATACAGATATGGCCTCATTGTATACCAGATTTCCAGTCCTGAATACATTCTTCTTATGGGAGAAATGAATAAATAGAGATTATTGGCAAATGGGGGAGCCTTACAAGGTAATAAAGTGAACAACTTTTACATTTTAGTCAATACAGCAAACTTAATGATGAAATGTAAGTTTCACTTCTTTTTCACAGCAAGTCAGGGGAAGAATGATTTTAAAAGCTGTTTACATTCTTCTACCCTAGGCCCTACCAGAATTAACAAACAAAAAAAAACAGGTTTTGAATATCCTATGCTGACCTGACAAAGTTAAAAAGAGAAAGATGGAGGCTTTTTTTTTTTTTTTTTTTTTTTTTTTTTTTTTTTTTTTTTTTTAAATTTTNTTTTTTTTTTTTTAAATATTATTATAGGACTATATTATGGCAGTATGGCACTCTGGAGCCTTCAATGACAAGTTATTAAAATACCTGGACAATTTAAAGAACCTCTTATTCTCTCCCCAGAAAATCATCTTTACCATGAAGTTACTTGGTGTAAGTTATTAGACAAGAGTGAAATAAAATTACCTTCTTACCAGAATGCAACCATTGCTTTGGTCTTGGTTACAAGATGTGAGTCAGCAGTGTGCTCCATGTGTACTCCATGGCAGGTGTCAAATACAAAGGAAAAGCAATGGGAGAGTTGTAAAATTTGGATGTACTTGCTCTCCTCCTCTCCCCTCTCTGCCCTTAACCTGGTGTTTGTCCCAGCCTGCGGAGATGCTCATTCTCTGAGGATACTTCAGTAGCCAGGTCCCTGCTGGCCTGAACCTGAGGCACTGCTGGCTGCCAGCTGTGGCACAAGTCACGCCACACACTGCTGCCCTCATGGTGACAGTGGCCCATGGAGAGACAAAAATTTGACCAAGAAGATAATACCAGCTACATTTCAGATGCTGTTTGCTGCCTATATTTTTAAATCCCCTGTCCATCTCCTGATGCTTGTTTCATTATTTTTCTTTCTCCCCACATTATAGGACAAGCCTTTAAATTGTACTTGCCCTAATGAGCCCAATCTGCCCAATCTCTTCTGTGCCACATGCAGCAATACTGAATGGGGCACTGCAGGGATCACCAGGGTTTGTTAGAGCTTGCAAGCTGAGAAACAGTATCTCAGTGTTCTCAGTGTTTAATTTTTCACTTCTTGCAGCCATGAGCAAGACCAGAAGGACTTTGGGAAGGAAACTTCGGGGTCAGCTTTTAATATTTGATGCTATTAGCAAGCTAGGACACCTTCAGAAATTCTACATCAGCTTTGAAGGGAAACAGACACAAATGTTAAAGTTGCTATACAAATGTTTATAGAGATGGCAAAGATATGCTGCAGAGCCGGTTTCACCAAGAATTATTGATTGTGTTGGGGCTTATGTGCTTAACTATTTCATTGCATGGATTTTATATGTGACATTTGAAAAAGGTTAATGCATTCACCTTATTTTGAGCTAAGGGGGACCACAGACTATCATGTAATATGGTGTCATCATATATATACTGAATAAAAGTAGTTTTATAGAAAACTTTAAAACTATATCAAATGTTAATACCTAGGTAAAAATATACATTTTAAATCAAAATTTTTGTTATAGTTTAGTTAATCTTAAGGCAATGATAACAAGAATATTGAAGTGTGATCTCTCTTAAGTTTAAAATGAATGTAGGAAAGCAGATTTCATCTTGCCTCTTTGGGTCATTGAGACAACACTTTGGGATATATGTTCTCAGTCAGAGCCAGTACACAGTACTGAATGTTTTCCAAAGGTACAAGTACCACCATCGTAAAAGAATCTCAATCTAATTTAGCTATTGACGGTACAAAAAATGATGACTTCACTTAAAAAAAAATTACACAACTACTCAGACAGAGTCAGGATCCTATAAAGAATCATCAGCTCAATGTTATTTTCAAAGTTCATCTACTGTGCATCACACATTTTCTTGTTGTCCTTTGCAGTTTTAACAAGGTACAGAACAGCACATCCTGAAGATTTCTCACTAGATCCTCTCATTCCCCACAGGCAGACTGTCTAATAAATGGTCTGTGTCTACACCAGCAGAAATACCACCTAGCCTAGTCAAACTTAACAGCTGGCCAGGCTGACACAGGTCAAAATGAAATTCCCTCTTAACTTTCCTCCAGAGCTGGGGAAACTGATGCTGTCAGTTGCTGGTGAGGACTCTAAAGCATCGTGCTCATCTCAATATTTGTGGGGTCATTTGATTTCAGCCCTGACTTGAATATGAACTGCCTTGCCAGAAGGCATTGGCATCCTGTTTCAGGTACAGCTGGGATGAGGGAACACCTGAGCCTGCTGTCCTGCAGGTTTTGCTTCAAGCTTTAGTCAAGAGAAGAGAGTCTGTGGAGGGTCTGTTCCCTTCCTCTCCTTTCAACAGCAAGAGCGACAGCACCGTGACATGGAGCGGGGGCACTGACTGATCCACGATCAAGTCTAGCAGACCTCTGACAGCAGGGAAGGAACCTCAGTCTCCAGGCCGTGCTCCCAGCCCTGTTCTGACCATTGTGAAGATGAGTTGATAAACTAAGATGCAGTATGAAAGTATGAACAGCCAAAACAGGCCCCCAAATCACAAATTTCTAGATGAAAGCACACCTAGTGATTAAAGGCACTGGCTCTGCTTTGCAAGCAAAGTACCAGTGTCAAGAAGTTCCTGGAAAAGGCTGTGAGGTTGAACATACAGATGGGTGTAGAGTTTGGAGGGTGGGATATCATCAGCTAAATGAATCACTGTGACAGGAAAAAATGCAGTGCTCACCCATGGTAGCAGAGATAATCTCTTGCATTTAATAGAAGCTTTGAAAATACTGGAATTCCACAAAAGCTCCGTGCATTCCTGCTTTTACAAACTTTAACTGTTTGTGCAGTCCTCACAGGCAGATGACTCGATACAGGACAGCAGTCTGTTTTACTGCCTCTCTTCTGAGCAACTGCTGAGGTTTTGGAGAGCCAAATTGATGATTGTTATCTCAAATGACCTCTTAATAACTCTTACACAGCACATAGCCCACAAAGTTCTGGAGGTTGCCATTTCAGGAGTGTTTGCTGCACATATTACTTTTGGAATGAGGATCAACTTATGTCTCCCGCAAAGTCACTGCAAGTCTCCATTATAGTTCACTTTCATTGAAAAAGGAGCATTTCTTGACATGTTCTCATGTCTGCTACATAACTCATATTGACTACTTGCATTTTTTATATTGTAATCTAAATATGACATAAAAAATAATTTAGAGTCAAACATTTCATTTTTACCATCCCGAAGTGACATTCAGCTTTCCTAGTTCTAACTGCCCATATGTCCACTGAGACCAATCATTCTCTACTGACAGATCCATTTTTAGAAAGAAATGAGAAAAATCTTTCATATTGCCTTGCAATGTAGCCACATGGAAAAGTTTCATCTCGATGCTCATTCTGTCTGCAGCAGGCAAGTGCTCAAGGAAACAGATCCCATGTAAAGTCACTACCAGAAACCAAAACCGAATCTTCTCTTTGTACAAACGTGGAAAATACCTGCTTTTGATGACTGGCAAACTTCTTACAATGCAAATACAACACAAACAAGCTAAGTCCAAGCAAGTAGAGACTCAAGGCACACAAATGGTAGGGCTCCTCAGAAGAGACAATCCACAGAATCCAGAGGCCTCTTGTTTTCCATCTCTGTGTTATTACCCTCCTGGTTAATAGTTAACCTGAATGGTGTTAAAAAATTATGCCCTGTGAATTCTTCAGGGCATTTTTAGAGTCTGGGGGAGTGTGGGCACATGGGTGGGGAAGAGGAAGGAACTCGGAGAAAAATAATTTTTCCTTTTCTTTAGCCAAAAAGAATAAATAAAGGTTTTGAGGTTGTCAATCTTGAGATAAGCATGTAAGCTTACCTAATAAAGATATATTATAATTTAAAGTACCTGGGAAGTGTCTTGCCTTTCACAATTTCTGGCGAGTATAGGATTGATTTATAGGGTTTGGTAATTCTATGCATACCTGAAATTTGCTAATACATACCCTCATGAAAATATCTCTGACAAGAGAGAGAAATGGGTAGATACAGATGTATACTTCTATGATAAAATCCAGTGCTCCCAAACCTGTTTGTTTGTGTGCCAGGACTGGGGTTTAGCTTATTCCTGAGCAGCACAGGAACCTCAGCCCAGGTCTGGCTGATCAAATGATTAAGTTCATTTTTGTCTAACCTGAGAGCCAAACTGTAGACTTTATTAGCCTAGAGATGATACCAGAAAGGGGAAAAAAGAGGAATGTGATCATTATCCTTGAAGTCGTGCAAAAAATGCAATACTTAGAGAAATTCTGTAGTACAGAAATTTAGAAAAAGAAACTGCTGCAGACATAGCGAAAAGGAATATAAAATCTGCCTTTATACCTGAGAATGAATCTGGCTCTGTAAGACAAGTGATGTATCACAACAGCAGATGCAGCAGAAAACAAAACCGAGGGTAGAACATGATTGGACAAAACAAGATCTCAACAACTGTGTGTATTAGTTACTGCTGGATGCTGAATCCTGCCGTATCACTGAATGTTTAAGAATAAGTCTGTATACACACTCTGTAATTGAATGTCAAGAAAAATGAAAATATATTGTTTTATTGCTACTGTTCATTGATTTATCGAAGTGATTTATTGTCATTGGACATGAGGACCAACAAATCATTTTGCTGACACCATCAGCTGCCTTAACTAGGTTGTCAGTTCACGACATTAAAGGTAATGGATGGTGATTATTTTACTGTAATGGGTTTAATCAGTGCTTTGAATGACTTAGCAGTCGTGTCATAGTATAGCCAAGTCATCATTCATCAAGGCAGCATTTTGTTTACCAACATCATCTATAATTCATCTGATTGTTGACAATCATCAACAAATACCTCTCAGGCTAAGTTTTTTCAGAAATATAATCTGCACGTCTGCAGCATACTAACTAATCCTGGTTTACAACCAGAGGAGAAACACTGGAAGGTGCTTGCTCCTCTCTGAGAAGAGGAGCTGTCAGCCTGAAGAGGCACTGCCAGCAGAGGCTGCATTCCCCTGGGCTGTGTTTCAGCCCAGCACTAGGATTTACAGCTCTCTGAAGCACACAGTGCTTGTTCTGTTGTATGTGAATGCTCTGAATTGAATTCTGCATCACACAGAAACTTGGGCTTGTTTTAGAAAAAGAGAAGTGCAACCAACCTGCTCTGTATTCCCAACAGAGGAAAAAGTGCAAGCATCACCTGTCTGTTTTTCTCTCCCTGAATTGGATTGAATCATATGCTTATTTGTACTATGATTGAGCTACTTGTGGAGAACTCCAGATTCATAAAAATTCCCGTTAGCTTTGTGGAAAAGGGTGCTGTAGTTGAAACATTATCATCTTAAGAAAGGCCTTTATATCATTACTTGTGTTATGTATTTTATGGGAAACGGTCAGCATGCAAATTGCTAAAAAAGTTTCACATTGAGCTGACAAGTTAACAGCTTAATTAGCCACAAAGTTAGATTATTAATACTGGAAAATTTATGGAGCTCCAGTAGCTTCCCTTCTAGCTTTTAGTGCAAACTTTTCTGTGACATTTGCATCACAGATCTCAACATTCATATTCTACTTATCTACTGGAGCATGGACAGGGAGCTACTTTAGATGTAGCAAAAGAAGGGTATCAAAGTTCTGCCTTTCAGCCGTGAGAAAGACCCTGGGTGAGTAAAAGACAAGTGGCAGCTGTTCCAGGCAACGCAATGGAAAAGGAAATAATTTCAAAGTTATACAAAAATATTTTACATTTCAAAAACATATTTGATTATTGTGTATAAATATGTAAGAGACCAGCAGAAATGGAGTTTAAAGAAAATATATTTGAAAAGAATGTCTAAAGTAAAAATAATCTTTTCTCTTATTCCATACTCAAGGTTTTCCCTATGAATCTTAAAACTATGAGAAATGAATGCATTTTCTGAACATGTAGAGCAGATTTTGAAGGTGCAAGTAGGATAAGGAATAAAAGTTACCCTCAAGACCAACAGCAAACACAAACCAATGTTCCAGTACAAAGATTAGACTAGACCTGTCTGATGTGCCAAAAAAAAAAAAAAAAAAAAAAAAAAAAAAAAAAAAAAAAAAAGCCTAAAACAGTATGGAAATTATTAAATTACACCCTTCTTTTTCATGAGAAAATGTATGACCAGATCTATAAGCACCCATACCCACTTTGTCATCAAAATTGTGAAGCGATACAGTAAAATATAGACAGCAACACATAGCATTAGGAATAAGTTATGATGCAAATTGGTAACATCCTGGCAGTATCCTAGACTGGGATATCCATGGATTAGAGATGGTCTGCAGTGGGGAAGTTACTTTTATTAGAGTTGAAAGGAGATTAAATAAGCTATTGGAGATCTCTTCCAACCCTAATAGTCTTTCACATGCAGAAGTGAAGCTGAAGTGAATAGGAAGAACTGATAAAGAAAGTCATGTAGCTAACAAATGTCATTACTATTAAATGGAAAGATACCAGTGCTGGTGCAAACCCAAGACTACAGAAAACATACTCAGTTAGTAAGGACTGTTTAATCATTTTAAAAGCAACAGAAATCAGTTTCAAACAGAAAGTACGAGGAAAGTAAGTACTTGTTTGTACAGAAAGTACAATCTCCTAAAAAGCTTTGGAAAACTCCAAATTTACATTCCCTAAATATTGAGTATTTTCACAGAACATGATCTTGAAACCTGAAATACTGCATTTATTAGCATCCAAGCAGTTATACATGCTTTCTTTAGCAGAAACTGCATTCTTAAAATTTTGCAGTGTTATTGCCTAAATACCTTATTCAATATTGCAAGATTCTTGAACTAGATGTCTTCTTGGAAAGGCTTTTTCACAGAGTTCAGTTTGCATGAATAATATGCTGGATGTTTCTTCATGAATTTAGCAACTCCTGTGTCTTCTAAATCAGAGGCAAATTTAGCTATGTGGATATTGTCCCTGCATTTAGGATATGAAATTGAAGCTTAAATGCTTTAAATGCCAGTTTTGCTGACTTGGTAAGCAGCAGGGTACCTCATCACAAAGATGTTATGACATTGAGAGGAATATTCTATCTAAAAAGCAGCTGCTAGATCTTGCAGGAGATGAAGCAAAACTTAAATACATGCAAAGATAACATCTCAGTCAAAGAAGCTTGGTATTTGGTCTATCCTTAAATATTTTCTTGATGAACCTGGTTTGGGAAGTAGTTTTTTTGAGTTTCTCTTTAGTTTGGGGTTGGTTTTTTTCATGAACTGGCTGAAGGCGAAAACTCAAATCTGATTGCTGCCAGGAAAATCCTTTTCTATGGAAACATTCCCTTACTTCCACCACTTGTCATTGCCCTTCCACGCTCTGACCAAGATATTAATAAAGTCTCCCCTCCCCAAAACTGAGGAACAAGAGATTTGTACAGTCAGAGAGCGTGCACCCACAGCTTTCTCCTGTGGTATTTCTGAGATGTGAGCCAGCAGGCAGAGCCTCCTTTTAAAGGGACATTTTCTTTCCAAGGTGGTTTACTGATGCCAATAGCAGCACTGGGCATATTAATAGCAAACAAAATGAGGCACATTAATAACAAGTGCCCTCATGACATAGATTTCAGAACATACTCAGCTATTTGGTAGAAACCACGCACACAACGTGAACTTCGAATGCAGTGTCTGGGTTTGGAGTTAGCGTCCCTCTAAGGTGAGGTCTCTGACAACCAGGGTGGCAAGAAGCTCTGTTGTAGGAAATGCTTGAGTAATTCCTGCACTGCAGGCAGCAGAGGAGGCAGCAGAGCTACTGAGCTTTAATCTACACATCTCCAGCAGTGCCAGCACCGAAGATACAGCAGCACTGACTTCAGCCAGCAACGCATTAGCAACAGACTGAATCCCACGCTGCTGTGTCTTCATTTATCCTCATGTTTCATCAAGTCTCCAGAGAGTGGTGGGGGATGTGAAATCCCTCAGCACAGGATTGATTTGAGTGTCTTGCAGAGATAATTCACATGTCAATACTGTTAACCATTTCATTTTTTCTTATGAAGGAAGGGAAGGACAATAACAAATCACATTGGAATCTAGTTTCGAGCTTCCAGCAAACTCAACAAATCAAGAACTGGAAGCTGTACTCAGCTGAAGAAAAGGGCAAAGGGCACATCAGGGAGTCAAATCTGAAACTCATAGTATAGACAGGCAAAAGAAATGTCCAAGATCAATTTACAAAAAGCAAAAATTTTTTTCCAAAATGTTGTTTCTAGAAACAACAATTAGTCAAAAGGCTTGTGCTTTATCAGAGGAGTGAAATCAATGCAGTCAGTGGCTGTTAGGAAATAATTGAGAGATGACATACAACTTCTCTACAGGAGAAAAGCCAGAGCAACTGCCTCAAACCAAAATGCAAACAAGCAAGGTTTTACATCAGAGAAGAGTATGTTAGTAGAATTTCAGTAAGAGTCCTGAGAGAAATCACATATGGAAATACTTCTAGCTTAAACAGGCTTCATACATACAGAACCCTGACTATTTCTTTAACAGATGAGGGAAACTAGACCAGCAAATCTCACTTTTTATACTAAGTGAAGTAATTAAAACTGTAATAAAGAAATAAACAGCGCACAGAAAAATAAATACAACATAGGAAAGCCAGGACACAAAGCTGTGTCTCACAAGGGTATTCAGGCTCTCTAAAAGAGATGATAAACGGGGCTGAGGCCACCTTGATTGATTTTCTATACTTGAATTTCCAATGAGGTTTTGACAAGTTTTCTCACAAAAGGTTTTTTAAAAAATTAAACTGCATGGAACTAAAGGAAGGTCCTTTCCAGGATAAATGGGCTATTAAAAGGCAGGATGTAAAGAATGAAAATAAATAGTAATTTTCATAATGTAGGGAAGTTAAACTGTTAGCCCATATGAATTGTCCCCAATGCATTTAAAGCTCAGGAAAGGAATAAATAGTGAGGTGACAGAGTTTCTTTATGATTCAAAATTACTCAGGGCACTAAAAATGAAAACTGATTACGAAAAGCTGCAGAATGATCTCACAATGCTGAATGATGGGACAATCAATCAATGTCAGGAGAAATTTACAGCATAGCATTTGAGGGAAAAATAGTCTAAATATATATATTAATGTACTCTAAATTACCCCCCAGCCTTCAGGAAAGATCTTGGAGTCATTATTGATAGTTCTTTGAAAATGTTAGTTCAAGGATCAGGAGCAGTGAGGAAGGAAAACAGAATCATTAAAGAAGGATGAAAAACAGGAGTAAAAACATCGTTATGCTACTTTGTAAACCCATGGTGTTCCCACAGCTTGAATTCTGCATGTCTTTCTAGGCACCCCACATCTAAAAGGACAGAGCAGGAGAAGAAAACAAATAAAGACAATCAAACAATCCCAGAAAAAAAATACAGTATCCATACAAAGAAAGATCATACAGACTAAGGTTTTTTAATCTTGGAAAGCAATATCAAGGAAAGATAGGAGGGATTTATGTAAAATTAAGGAATATAATTGCAAAGGAGTTTAGAGAACAAGTTATTCATTATGCCCCAGTCTGATTTGATGCTTCTTAATTTAAAATTATCAGGTAGCAGATTAAATCTAGGAAAAGAAAGCAGATTTATCTTTTTGACCACAATCTCTAACTAAAATGTCAAAATTAATTGCCAAGGACACTGTCGGAACCAGCATCTAAACAAGCCTACAAAAAAAAAACCCTCAAACAACCCACCACCACATAAACAATAAAGATAAATTAATGAAAGGAATGACCTGTGAGAGCCTGAAAGGTGTGACTAAAAGAGCAGGCTTGATCTGTAGCCTGTCATGGCATCATAAACTCATTTGTTTCATCTGTAGTAAGCCCAAATATCTTTGTTCTGAGATCTTCCCATTCCCAGCTGACAAATTTTGACTATTCTATTTAAAATATGATTTCAAAATACAGGAAGCATAGGGATTGAAATGCTAGCTGGAACCCTAAAACCCTAAAATAATGATTCAGGTTTGATGAGAAGAAGATGTCAAAGTGGTGCTCACCCAGATTCTCTCCATGTTGCTGTATTTACCTGAATCTACACTATATATAAATATACATATAAAGAAGCAGGAATATTTATTTATTTATTTATTGCATCCTTTTGTGACTCCCACATGCAATAAAGATCTTAAACCCTGTTGAGGAAATACACCTGAAAATTAAACCATAAATTTGACTCTGCTCCTCTGATCAATATAGATAATCTTGCACTCTTGACTACATTAGTGTAAAGAATACAGCAAAACCTCAAAAATGTCCATTAGAGTGTGACATATCCTGATGCACATAGAGGGGCAGAGACTCTCTAGTCTTCCCCTTCCCTTTGGAAACTGCACTGGACTTCAGAATATTGGTTCAGTGGCCTGCTTGAGAGAAGAGAATGATCTTATTTTTACTTCCCAGTGAATTTCATGCTTTCAAGTTCACTCAAACAGAATGAGGGCAAATTGAGCTGAAAAATAAAAAAAAGCAAAGGCTACCTGTGAATCAGCTGAAGGAAGCTCCAGCTTCATCCTCCATGGAAATTGCTCTTTTTCCTCATTTTCCTGAATTTGGTGGCAGTGACTGCACCAAGTTTGTAAGCAGCTCTGCCTGGCTTAATAATAATACACTGGCAAAAAGAAACATATTCTTCCTCTGGTTTTTATTGCCTGCAAAATGCCATGAGAGTTTCAAATTCAAGCAATCAATGTGAAGGAGAATAGACCATAAAAGCAAAGATTATTGCCTCAGAAATAGCTCTACTTTCCCTATCTCTCAATAACGAGGCAAGAACTTTATGGAAGATTTGACAGTGTCTGGTGCATGGTATAAAGGAGGAAGAAACACATACATGATTTGATACCAGGAAAAAAATGATTGGATTTTACAAAGCTTGGAAGAGAGAGCTGGAAAGAGCAGCCTCTTGTCTTTGCAAGTAATGCTCTTAAGTTAAAATGTGATCTCAATGCTTCTGTTCTGCACTGAGAAAATGAAGTGCAACTAACAGAGAAAAGTGCAAAAAGTCAAATGTATTCCTGCAAAAAAGCAGTGTGCAAATTGCATGCAAATGAGTTGTCATTTTCTAAGAGCACATCTCTTTCCATTAGAAAAGGAAAACTTAACTGCAAAGCATGCTGTTCACATGCTGTTTGTAAGCTATTAAGGTAGACTGAAAGTGATGCTCTGCAAACTCTATTTTCATCAGTTTCTTGCTGATGAAATACACTCAAAGACCTACTTTAAAAACATACACAAAGTTAATTTATTCTTCAGCATGAAGCAGAGAGAGATTCTGGGGTGTCTTTGATCATGAAGACATACCTTGTTATGAAATGTATGCCAGATGCTTAGATTCAGACAGACTGGGTTTTTTGGTCAAACTCTGTCACAAGAATATATTTTCTTTACCTTGAACATTTAAAAACATCAGTTATCAAGTTCCTTCAGAAATTATTTCAAATGTATTGGTGTTGGTTCAGATACTTTCTCTTTACTTTCCCATTATTATGCATATGTCAAAATTACATCAAACTCAGCTAGACTACTAATATGAATTTCTTATCTACTCTGGAAATGCTTAAATAGCAGGTATTTAAAATCTCAAACATACAGCACAAATAGAGACAGCTTAACATAAAATGCCTCTCCCTTCATTTCCCCAGACCAAAATGACTGAATCTTCACTAACAGCTAAAGCTACAGTGTCCTTAAGGATATTAAAACTTGAAAGAAAATAGTTATTTTCACCATGTTCATAGTGTCTATGCTCAGAGTGTTATGCCATGAAATGGTGCAGGAAATGTCCATATTTTAATACTTTACTTTTTTTTTTTTTTTTTTTTTTTTTTTTTTTTTTTTTTTTTTTTTTTTTTTTTTTCAAACTTTTTTTTTATTTTGGGGGGG
>WEIU01007843.1:343178-366685 GCA_013389925.1 Aegithalos caudatus | reverse complement strand
AAAAAAAAAGGCTCAGTGTAGTATTACTGGGCAGAAATCTTTGGCTCTAGAATCAGAGTGCCTTGACTTTCACAGCCCTGAATCAACATGGGCTGGTTAAAGACATGTACCTATCTCCAGAGATGGGTACAAACCCATCCTTGCATGCTGGGCATCACCAGAACTGGCATTCAGCAAACAGAGAAAGTTCCTGGCCAAGAGAAGACAAGACCTGTCACTTTGCTAATCTCCAGGACAACTCTGGCTCACAGGAGGCTCCAGTAAACTGAAGCAGCTACAAGTAGGAAGCTTGCTAGATGTGGTGGCTGAATCAGCCAGTGCACAGTCAAGGCTGGGAGATCTTTCCAAACATTCCAGCAGTGGAAGGAGCTGAGAGAACATCAGGAAAAATTGGGGTGGGAGCTGAAAGAGAAGGAACACAAGTATTGTGGTAGGCCTTCAAGGAAGTTCACTGAAGAAGCTGAGAAAGAGGAGAAACAGGAACCAGCTCACAGCTGTGGCAAATCTTTTCTCTACTCCTGGTGAAATTCAGCCTGTTCTCAGAGAGATTCAGATGCCCTTGAAGGGAAAGAACATCTTGAAACTGAGGTCTTTAGCCATTTAAATTACTCTGTCCTGCTTCTATATGTAGGCAAATATACTGGGCAGTTTGCTCAGTTGCAATCAAGCTATCAGACATACCTTTCTTGGGTGTCTGTCCCTATCCTCCTGAGGTGGGAAACTTGTCAGCTGGGGGCCTAACACTGGGAAACACTGGGAGAGGGAGCTCAGACATGCACAGGGAGGTCAGACTCTCACAGCTCTCCTTCCTAAGGGTCTGGCAAGCCCCTTCATGGAAAGAGACTTGCAGTACTCACTCTGCTGGGGTCACTACCCCAGAATAAGCAAGATACAAAATTGATGCTTTGACTTTGTCCCCTCATTTAGCAGAAGTGATGCAGCAGTGTGAGTGTTCTCCTCCTCCTCCTCCTCCTCCTCCTCCCCTTTGGAAGTGTAGCAATAAGTTTGTGCTGCCCTGTCAAGGTATTTCAAGGAGACAGTCCCTTTTTACTGGGAGGGCAAGAGGAGCCATCTACTCTTGGATGTGAGAGACCAGGTCTGAAGGGTAAAACTCAGTGGTGTGCAATCCTCCCTCAGCAGAGAGATGCTGCAAAAAGGGCAGCTTGTTCTTTCCAACACAAGTGCATCTTAGCCACCTCCATAAAGCCCTAATGGCAATGGAGTGCCTTGTACAACTTACCTGGACACAGAGAGATCAAGTGAAGAGTACTTGTGGCTCTTATCCCTCCATGTCCTCATTAAAAATGAGAATGACTTGATCTCTCTAGGACTTGGCAGTGAGTTATGTGAAACTTCTGGGCTGTGGCACATTACCCCTTGCCCTACGACAAACACGTTCCATCCAACACAGGTCATCTGAACTGAGAGCTGTTAACTTGGCTGCCTGATGAAAAGTTTTGCTTCCAATAAGAAAAATGTATGAATTTACCACATAACAGAGCTGAAGATGACTGTGACCTCCTTAAAAGGATTTAAATCAACCTAGAGCCTTGTACTGAAAACTCAAATTAGACAAGCATTTTATAAGATATTATCAGCCAGAGCCCATTACCAGGAGACAAGAAAAAGAAGATTCTGGTTCTGTTCAAATAGAAACTTTGAGGCCCAATAAAGAGGACAACCATGATATTCTATCTGAAGAGAAATGATAAAATGATAGCATTAAGCCTGAAGTCCTGAAATTGTTAATTTTTTACTCTTCCTCATGTTTCAGGTACTTAAATGCAGTACTTTATCATGTGTGAAGGCAAAATCTGAAATTTTCCTAATCACTTTTGATTTCAGAATAGGGTATTCTTTTCCACTGTAATATTTTTCTAAGTTCAAGCACACAACAACAAATAAAGCATCAGCCATGTTTCTGGTCACAGATGAGGCTGTGTCCTTTTGCTGACACATTTTTTCTAGAAAAAATTGGCTCCTTTCACACATTTTTTTGATTAGTTTTATTGCATTTTCCTTTAAAAAGAGATGAACTCCTTTGAGGAATTAATAGAGAGTTATACATGTCAGAACCTCATCTGCTGGAAAGCAGTGGAATTTAGGAAGTCTCTAAAATTGGCCAAGTAAAACCCAAGATACTTGACAGGAGAAATGGTGCAGAAACAACCTAACATACCTTTCATTTAAGCACATGCTTTTTAGTAGATAAGTAAAATTTTTCTTGATGTATATTTGCATTAGTCAAAAAAGATTCTATATTTATACATGTATATATATTTACGTATATTTTTGCATTATTCAGGTGAAGAAAATAATTTGCTTTCCAATATCTATTTTCTTCTTCATTCTGTTTCAGTTTTGTACTGCATGTTTGCTAGTTGAGGACATTAAATTTCTATTCATGTTTTGTTCTTCACTTTTTTGTGTCCTTGCAGCTGATTCAAAACAAGGACGTTGAAGAAAGAATAAGAGGATTTTTATAGTAGTCCTCAGCCGATAATAATTTAAGTTGCAGCTGATCACATGATTTAAAAAAAAGTCTTGATGTTAAAGAGAATCTGAATGGGAGACATTTGAATTTTAATTGTAAGTGCTGTCTGCTGATTTGATGGTGTTTGTTCTGATACAAAGCTTTCAGTGAAGAATCCCCCTCACAGAATCAGACACCCACATGAGAAACATTCGGCTTAGAGGCCTTTTCATAAAAGAATTACTCTTACCGAACCAGTGAGAGCTGTTTCAGTCCATTCATCCCTTGAGGTTCAGAAGAGAAGAGGTTAAGGGAATTTCATGCTGCTTTGTTTCTGCCAGCACGAGTCCAGGGGCTGTGAAGCCCATCAGCAGCAAAGCACTCTGCCACAGGCCGTGAGGTCTTCGCGCTTTTCTTGCGTGGCTTGAGATGTTCCACGAGGGTGATAATAAGATGAGCTGCAAGATGCTGAATTCTTGACCCCACACTTGTGTTGCTGGGTTTTATACACCAGAGAAGTGTTAATTATAAGCAGAGAACCAGTAACCTCTAAGGGCTGAAGTATCAGGTGGAAATGTCCCCCTTCTTGAGACCAACTTCTGCTCTTTGACAAACATGCACTGTTGTGCCCTGGAAACAAATGAGATATCTTCTTCAAAAGGAATATTTTGGGACCTATCAACTTATGTATGGGGTTGCCCTGACTTAATGAACCATCCTCTCCTACTGAATCGTAGGTGTGATTCAGTGTTGAAATTTTATGCTCACTTCACATAAATTACCATGCTTTGAGTCAAACTAATTATTATTATAGGTTTTCTTTCATAATCTTTGATTTCAAGGTAAAACTGCAGCTCACCATAGTTTTAAAGGAAAACCCAAGTGCTGTAATTTACAGTTAAAATTTTGCCTGCCCCCTATTAGTGCCTCCATGTATAAATCCGCCTCTCTCTTGCTGAGATCACCTCTTTCCTTTCTCCCAGGACTGTGATTTTGCCTTCCTAGTCCTTGGTGACTCACTGGGATTGCCCCCACAGAGCTGACCTTGGCACAAGTACTTGCCTTTGTGTTCTTTCAAGGGGCAGTAGGGGTGAGAAACCGGACCCCTATTAGCTTTCAGAAAGCTCTATGTCACTCTGTGAGTTACAAACAAAGAGTTAAAAGTATATCATAAACCCCCCAAAAATCCCCCTTTATGTTGCACTTATCACCTGTCATCATCTATCATCCATTAGGTATCCTGACATACACAGACACAAATTCAGCCCACTGCCTCCATTCCAGGCTGCCCCTCCTTGTTAGCCTTCACTCATCACACACCAGGACAGGCTATCTATACCCTTTTCCTCATTGTTTGTCTGGTGTTTTGAACTGGCCAAGACAACACATGCTGTCTTCACCCAGAAGAAAAGCTTTCACCAGACACCTTGGCCCAGAGAATGATTTAACTACTCATTTGTCTTAACAGCCAAGAGCAAACAGACAACAAAGAAATTCACAGAGCACTAACAGAAGCTTTTTCAAAATTATTTTTTTCACATATCATTACATTTTCCTCCTAAAACCATGCAACTTGAGATGAACACCTTTTAAAAACTGTTTCTAAGGTGTTAAATCCTGTCCTGGTTAGCCAGGTTTGTTAGGATGCTTTCACCACTGCATTTTAACTGAGAGGTTCAAAACATAGCTGAAAGAAAGCTGGCTCTCTTTCTAAAAGATGCAGGCTTTTGTTGTCATAGCCTGTTCATGTTTGTTTGACATGGGTGAGTTTTTCTCTGTCGGAAGTGTGCATAACTAAAAAACCCTCAAATCAAAACTGCACCTACAGCTTAGGTTTCAGTGAAACTGCTCCTACAGAGCTGATGAATTTTCAGGATGGTTGACAAGCTTTGCAGAAAATTGATGCTACTAATGAAACCTAGAAGTCTGCATATAAACTTCAGCAGCACTCCTCCTTTCCCATCCTTTCTTCTAGGCCAGTTTCTTCATTACTAAAACTGCAAGAACATAATTCAAAAGACATTTACATTGCTGCTTTTACATTGGGCAATGCAGCTGTCTCATGAATTATCCACTTCAGAGAATAATTTAGGAATAGAAGGTAAGTACTGGCTTACCAAAAATCTGATGTTCTTTTGGCACAGATGCTGTGCTGAAATGAGACCTCAGCGACTCAGGAAATTCAAGGTTCAATAAATTAAGTGAGTTATTGTAAGTTATGTGCCACAGAAAATGGAGAAGCTGACTGGTCCAGGAATTTACTGTTTCTCCTAGATATCAACCAATGTAGACCTTCCAAATACACACCTTCCAGAAAGCAGGTAGGTGTGATGAGAAGCAGGGCTACATCTGACCCCAGGCACCAACTGCTAATCTTGGGAAGGCTCAGTTTTGCCATGAAGATCTGATCCATGATGTTGCCTCCCATCTGATCGATCCCTTTACTCCCCTCTCCTTTCCCCTTCTTTGTTTTGGATTTTTTTACCTTCCTATTAATGTATTCTCTTTTAATGCTAGTCTAGAAGAAGGAGAGGTGAACCCAGCTACAAGATGAGAGGTGCTGAGTTGTTTACAAAAAGTTACAGAATTGTTACAGACACTGACTGTACCCTTACTCCTCTCTCAGATGTTCTGTGTGCTGGCGGGAGCTGATGGAAAGTTCTCTGTTCCTGGGTTCTTATTGAAGCATAACTCTCACTGGGCTACAGGGATTTTTATCCAAATAATGAAAATACCATGGCAGGTTCATAGTATTATATTTCACACACGGGCCTTTCAGAGGTTGGAAGATTTCAGCTACTGTAACATATGCATTGCTGGAGAGAAGAGCTTGCACTCTGGGGAATGAGAGACTGGCATCCAAAAAAAAGAAAAAAAAAAAAATAGCATGTCTGGGATAAAGAAAGGTTGCTTCATAGAGAGCAGACCTTTAAAAAAGCCGTGTTAATTCTAAAAATACACACTGGGGGCTACTACAATAGCATAGTTGCATGAGGCATTTATTTCACTGCAGATTCCTCATCACAGGGAACGTGCCACGCTCAGCTGCCTAAAGGTTCTCTTTCATCTCCAGTGCCTCTCTTACAAGTGAGACAGTGTTACACTCATAGCCACCAGCCCAGGGAGTTATATGGCACACAGAGCCTTTAAGCGGATCCAAAAACATAAATATTTTCTTTACAGAAAGATGCAAGCTCCTGTGCTTTTGTGTTTGAAGCACCTGCTGCGAGTCACTACCGCTGTTCAAGGCTCGAGCCACAGGAACCCAGTCCTGACCCAGCTGAGACCTGTCTGATAAGAGCTGGAGTGTAACTGCTATCTGTCCTCACAGTGGAGCAAAGCAAGCAGCCTGGTCATACAGCTACACCATATATTCTGTATTTACATACAGCAATTTGTGCCTGCCACTGATAACAAATGACGCACAGCCTACACAGAACAGGATATTTACCACTGTTTTCCTTTGTCAGCTTCAGGAACACTAACACTCATCTGTTTGGCATGTTTTGGCCTAAAGAAAAAGGCAGTGAGTTCTGATATAGTCCAGCACTGTGCAGCACAAAGCCACATTTTACTGCCTGCCAAAGTTATTTGGGGCAAGTTACTAACCATTCACTCATTGGTCTAAAGGTGCAGTGTTTGGACGTGGCTCACCACTGTGAAACTTCATGGCACTTTCTTCTATCAGTATACCTAAGTTTAGTGAGTGTCTGAAGAAAAGAAAGAGCTCAGTAAACTGCCACTTGCTAATGCAAAAAGAAGGAAAGAAAAAAGAAACAGATAAGGGGAAAAAAAGTGAAATTGAGTGTAATGACTTCAATGCAAACCAAAGATTGTCAATACCTCTGCTGAACTGCCAGCACTTTTAGGAGCCATACATCAACAATCCATTAGTAGCAGTAGATTTTGAAAAATCATTACTTGAAGTCCCATGTTACAAGCAATGACTTTCATCTGTTGTCTCAGTGGGCTAATCCCTCTTGTCATTTTTAATCCTCATTCCTGTGCCTTGTAAGCTTGAATATGTTTTCTATGTAGTTGGGTGTTCTGTCAAATGAAGATATTCAAAAGGTTCCTGAAGCCTGGTGAGAGCCTTCACCTTTACTCAGAGTTTCTTAAGTAACATTAAATTTCTCAAAGGAGTGACTGGAACACATCTCAGAAAACACTGCATTTTGGCAGCTGCCTGCTGGGCTGTGGATAGGAGTGAGGTATTGCCATTCCAGGTAACTAGAGGGCACCAAAAAGAAAACACCATCATATTTTAGAAAAAAGAACTATTCAGACTTATTAGATGAATTATATCCCTTGCATGGGTTTCACAATGCTTTCAGAATTTCTGTTCTGACTTCATTTTATGTTGCTCACAATTGTCAGATACTATGGAGCCTCTTCTACCCTCCCCCTACCACAAAAGGATTTAAGCTTTTTATGTATTTTGGAATTAACAGAGAAAAGTCTTATTCACTCCTAGAGAAATTTAACATCTTAGCCCACCCCAAGGAACCAGTTTGGTGAGAAGGGGAATATACAAACTTTGACTTCCTCACAATTCTCATCCTTTTGGATTATAGGGAATTTCTTAATTTCTTGATCACAAAATATACACAATCTGCATTAGTTATTAGACACGTTACAGCTTTTAAAACAGAAACTTGGCTTTAAAAATCTTATTTCTGCCATAAAGTTGCTGAAGCAATGGAGAGGACTTGTCAGCTCTTTTTTTTTGCCACCAGTTCCTGTAGAGTGAGTGTGCAATGTGCAAGTAATGAAAATGTACCCTTTTAAATTCCCATCTCTTTTTTCCAATTGAATAAAAGAACAAAGCATATCAAGGTGGAATGCTCAGACCAGCTACCATAAGAAAAACCTCTGCTATTTGTAACAATTACTCTGTGGATATATGTAGCACAAAAAAGTAATTAACTGGGTAGAAAATGCATTGCACTAGTCTGCACTAAGGCACAAAAAATTGACTTAAGAGTGCACATTTTCTTTATGTGTGTTATTAGAGATACTTAACAATGTCAAAGAGATGTGTGGAGATAACTTTGTGCTCTGAAGTTACTGCTGAATTTGCAATGAATAGCAAATATGTCAATGAATTTACATTGTTTCCTTCTAATAATTTGCTCATCCATTGTCTCAATGTCAGAGCAAATTCCTCATGAAAGGGGAAATTTACTCTACACCAGTTTGTCTTTAACACCTTGTGATAAGGGTGTTATTTTGTCCCATTTTTGACACCTTGTGGAAATCTAAATTTATTAATCTCATAATGAATTATTACTCACCTTAAAACTCACCACTGATAACTCCACTTTCATCACTTCACACTTTGCATTCACTATTTATACATCTTCACTCTAAGACTCAGTGTATGGATTAATGAACATTAACTGAATCAAGGGCTGAGAGTCTAAATTTACTATATTAAATACAAAGACAAGATCCCATTCTAGTAAAAGGTGTCTGCACAGGCATCTTAAAGTTTTTTTTTTTAATTTTCATTTTCTCCCTCCCACAGTCCCTTGAAAGGCAAAAAGAGATTAATATTTTAAAGTTTTTAGAAGAGGAAAATTTCTCTAGTGACGCCAAATGTTTTGTTGTAGAAAAAGGACGATTATCATTGACTTAAGCACTGTTGCTTTGTTTTTTTTTCATAGAATAGGCATCATTTTCATAGAGAAACACAAATTTCAAAGATATGGAGAAGAAATGCCTTAACCTTGAGGCTATGAATATCCATGTGCATTTCCAGATGAACAATCGTGGGATACCCCACCTTGTGAGCACAAAGCAGCAGCATGGAAAGGCTCTGCAGTGTCCTGCAAATCAGATGTCCACTCCTGTGTTACTGACACTGTGGTTACAAACCTTGATCACAAGCAGATGAAGAGAAACAGAATTTGGAACACACACATCTCAGTTTGGGCAGAATTGATGCACATAGCTGCTGAATTTCCTTTTTTACTGTTACTTGTTTATCTACAGACAAAACTGTAAAATCTCCCATCTCATCAAAACAAATCTCACCTCTAAGCACATAGCAGTCCTTAGCTAGAAAATACAGAAGGGCTGTTACAGGCAATATTACACTTATCGCTTTGTCCACTTGTTGCCCAGCAAACTGCCCCTCTTTAGTTTAACTCATAGTCTAGGGGGTGTGTTTTATACTCATTAACTGCTGAAAGGCTGTTGTGCCAACTCTGGAGCTGCAGTTTTCAAAACCATTTGTGAAGACAACAAACACTTCTTGGATTCAGTTATTTTTTACCACCACTATATTTAATTAGTGAAATGATGAGACAATTTAATTATAACCAACCATGCAAGCCTACAAATCATTTGAAAAGTAGTCTCAGGTTCAAATACATTTCCCTCCTTTGTTTTCAATGCAAAGTACAGCAGTGTAAACCTGAAGAGTACATGGTACTTTTTTTTTTTTTATGAAAGCTGGTGAGCAGAACCAGCTCAGCTACAAAAGGCCACCCCCTACAAGCCCAGAAACCAGGGTTCATAGTGGACATGCAGGAAAAGAGTTGCTGGTTCAAGTACATTTTTCAGATATTAACCACCTCCAGTCTGAATTTATCAGCCAGTGAGAATACAAGTTACAGATGCCTTCTTGGCCAGAATGAACAATTTGTGCCATAGTAGCCACTTTGACTGTGGTATTTCTTTTTGTTAACATGAGCCCACATTTAAATTATAAAGTTATTTCACAATTCAAAGCTTAGTGCCTAGAGCTACTTTCTGTGCTATAGAAAGCTACACTGTGATTTTCATGAAGAATAATACCTGTATTGTTTACAGAGCAGGGCTGGAGACAGCTCTACTCACTACCACCTGCAGGCACTGAAAATTAGAACAAGTACATGCTTAATCATTTACCAGGAAAATGGAACAGTTACAATAACACACACACACACACACACACACACACCAAAAAAAAAAAAAAAAAAAAAAAAAAAAAAAAAAAAAAAAAAAAAAAGAAGAAAGCAAAAAGAAAAAAGCAATATGCTACAAGAGTGTCAAACATCAGCACTTTTTGACCTAGCTTTCAATGAGTAGTTTCTCAAGCAACCCCCCCTCATTTGGTAGGAGAGACATTTTTGCTTGCTGGCTACTCAGAGGCAGCTGAGACAATTTAGTGAGAGTCAATCTGACAGCAAGTAGAAGCTCTGCTTCTAGAAAATAAGTACAACTGCACTTTGATGAGAGCAGTGTGCTGAATTGCAGCATTATTTGTATATGGCAGTCCAGGAAGGAAAGGGACTGGTAATTGTTTGGCTTGGATTTAGAGCAAGGAAGTGATTTGGTGAAGCAGTGATACACCTGAGAGGCCACCAGGTGTATGCCATTGTCACTGGCTGCCTCACACCAAACTCCTCAGATTGGCTCCTTTCTCTCCTGATTGGAAACCCTTACAGCGAAGGAATGTTTTAATCTAGTCATAACAGAGGCTTCTTCTCCATGGACTTAAGCAATAATACTCAAAATCAGAGCTTGTCTAAAGTTTTTTCCTGGTGGGTTTTTGGTGAAGGTAGGTGTATCTGAGGTCAGCACCAAAAGGAGTAGATCTTAGTAAATGAGGTAGAATAAATGCATAAATATTTGTAATTGTTTTGCTTGTTTGTATCTTTATTGGTTGAGTTGCTAATGGAAAGCAAAATAAATATAATATGAATTAGATTTAATAGAGAGCACAAATTTATTCAGTTTACATGAACCATATCCTGAAATAAAATACATCCAATGTACCTACTGCCTCTTAAAACCACAAATGAACAGCCACAATTATCTTATTAAGTATGTTAAAAGAATTTAGGGATTCATGTCTTTCACTTTAACCATTATATTTAAAGGCAATATTTCTCTTAGCAGATTAGCATCCTTCAGGATGTACAATTCTTGGACAATAACTGTCTCCTAGGACATGAGAAACACCTGCAATACCTCATGTCCAAGAACTTGATGTCACAAATGCAAGATGCTGGGGTGGGACACCTTTTTATCTTTGACAACTGTTCCTTGTATGTTCCAGAGAGTGAACACACCATGGCTGCCGAGCAGCAATCAATACCCACCAATATTCACCTGAGCATTCCAGACTTGGACAACCATCAAATGCATGGTTTCAGGGCACTTTGGATGAATTTTACCCAGTACAAGTGAGAGCTTCTGGTATTGCATACTCCCAAAAATGTCTCTCCAAAGGAAGCCAATTTGGGAATACTACTGGAGTCAGGCAGAGAAGAAGGCAGGGAGGTGGCCCTATGAATTTGTGTCACCTATCTTTACAAATTTTTCCAGGAAAACTGCTTCTTGATTCCCAAGGGAGGAACAAACCCAGTTCAGAGTCTCTAACCAAAGGCCAGGTGCTCATACATATCTGTGGATAGTACAGTTCCTAGCAGGATCATCTGGCAGGGGTGCTTCCCAAGGGTACAGCTGCACCACCAGCACACTCCCAACAGCAAGCCCAGCTCACATGCAACCTGACACTGACCTTGCAACTCCTGCAATGGGGTTATCCTGGCACTGCTGGGCAGGCTGGGGTAAGCAGTGCCCTTGTTTTAACACCTCCTTGCTGTGATGAAGCAGAATAACTGGAACAACTCTCCAGTTCCATCCATGTTCATCTAAACTATTTGTGACCAGACTAATTTTAATCCTCCCCAGAGGAGCAGGCAGTGGTTGTTTCAGCCTATCTCTTTGCTACCTGCAAAGATGAGTGCTTTCTTGACCTGTTCTCTTTAGATTCTTGTGCCTGGATGGGAGAAGGGCTCCCACCATCACACCCACTGTGATCACGAGAGGGTAACAGCAGATACCAGATCACTGCAACAGACACAGGCCATTACCTTTGTGCCTTCACAGATGCTATACTCTCATGTTCCAAAATAAGAAGAAAGAAAGGAAAAACCTAGTAGGAATTATGCAATCATGACAAACACAAGCATACCAGGAGACTCAGTGAGCACTTTTCTTCCTGTTAAATAAAACCACTTTGTCTCAAGTGGGAGTCCAAACACTGGGCTAGCCCAAATCTTGTATGTGTGTGAAATATTTTGTCTTCAGCATTCTCTGTTACTCACATTCTGGCATTGGGATGCATTGGCAGTTTATGATACAACATCCCCCAAGTAATTCAGGGAGCAAATGCTGTAATTGTTATGGAGAGGGGTGAAATAAGTGCTCAGAAGAGACCTGATTCTCTTTTTTCTTGGTCACATGGTTTACTGGGAAAAAAAATGTTTTCTTCATCTGGTTTCACCCTGTAATAATTCCAAAATCTCTGCATTACTGATACATGTATCAGAACAAAGAAAAGGTTTTTGAGACCTACATGGGTCTGTGGTAATAAATGGGCCAGTATGGGTTCAGAGTCAGGATCTGTGCCCAGTCAATACAGCTACAGCCTGCTTGGGGAACAAAAACAAACAAACAAACAAACGAAAAAAAACCACAAAAAAACCCAACCCCCCCCCAAAAAAAAAAAAAAAAAAAGAGAAGTATAATACTTCAAATAAAGGCTGCTAAGAGCCCTTCTTATTTCCTGTGAGAAAGTAAGAGCCTACAGGGGTAGAAATAAATTAGGTAAAAATTAATGGCTTTTAAAATTCTAACTAGTAAGCATATCACCCAGGGCTAGGCAAACTCCTCAAAACAAAACTAAAAAACCCCAAATCAAAATGAAACCCTATGATTTTTGTTTTCCAGTAGCTGGGAATACTAATGCAAGAGCTCAAGGCAAATACATTAATCCCCCCTTAGCTATGCAGAAATAAATTTTTATGTTCGGCCTTGCTTTCTTCAATGCCATTTTAACAAGGTGGGTTTTTTTTCCCCACAAGACTCCTCTAAACAATAAAATTTAATTTCATTTAAATAACAAAATAATGCTACAAACAAACCCCAAGAAAGATGGACATTAATTAGAAAACATTCAGTTCCTGGCTTTGAAATAGATTGCATCTTTTTTATCATTTGAAATATATATTTCTTTTACTTGTGTTCAAAGTTTCCAGGGAGGTGCTTGGGGCTCAGTGGCACTGAAACAGGAGCACCCATGCACAACAGCAGTGCAGGCTTTTCCCTGCAGCAGTGCAGGTGCACAGGCACAGAAAGCAATGGTCTACCAGCAGTGAAACCTAAGTTTGGCAACCAAGCTAACGTGTGCTGTAATGCCATGAGTGCAGAAAAATCTATTTGATTGACCCTCTGATAAACCTGATTTCAGTGAGAGATCATAAAAGACTGTCCTTGAGAAACAAGGCAACAGGGTCAAGGAGTAAAGGTGTGTGAGTCTCTTTCTGTTTAGAGCCATGCAATGCTTACACTGCTCTTCCCAACATTGCTGGAGGATGCTAACATTTCCATTATGGATAATATATTAACTTTAAATGCCAAGGCAAGTTATCTTAACACAATTTGTCCCAAGCATTTCTCAGTTACTAGAATCAAGCAGAACCTAACAAGCAGGTCTAATCAGCTATCAGTTTTCTGTTATCTGGGTTTGGCTTTCATGAAATTTCTCATGTAGATGAGAAGATAAAACATATTACAGCAATCCCTCCTAACAGTTTTGTAAATACAAGACAAAGCTAAGAAAAACAAACCAACCAAGAAATAACCCTCAAAAATTGTTTCCCATGCTCTCTTTCAGAAAAATAAGGTTGCAGAAAATGCAGCAGTTCTCCCTTTATTTCTGTGTTATTTGACTTGGGAGATTTCCACAAGACATAAATCAGGTTCAGTTTTTTTCAGGGGCTTAGAATGAAGATCAATGTTCTTGATCTTTTTAAACCCCTGTACCATCTGCAAAGCTATCCAGACATATAAACTGGCACAGAAAACCTTTTTGATGTTGCAGTTCATTCCTTCCCTGTTTCACTACGATTACAGAGGAAGTCTAATTTACCATAAGAAAAATTACTTGAAACATAGAGTGCACCAATGAACCTCACACTAGTGGGGCTTTTAAGAACATTCATGCTTTCAAAAGTGCAGAGAGAGCCAGGCTCAGATGAGACCTCTTGAGGGGAATCTGAAGAAGGACGCTCTTCAAAACCTCAATTTAATACAACATTTCCCTCAGATCAGAAGGTGCAGGTGAAATATCAGACATCAAACAAGCAGGAGATGGGGAAAGCTACAGTGGCTGAATATGGTTTCAGACCTAAAGGAGTGGCACATTTGATAGGAATGTTTTCTTTCCTGCTTTATAAAGAAATCCTGTGAACACCAGCAAATCTCTACTGATGCTGAACATTCCCGGGACTTCGAACATGTGCGCAGCAGTGAGGAAACCACCCTGGTGAGATTGCCTGAAAATCTTCTGAGGGCATTATGTGCTCCAGGCTCCTCCTGTTTGCAGAGAAACATCTCTGTGTGGTGGCAGACAGGCACCAGCTCTGTGGGTGTCTGCTGACCCAACGGCACCACTAGAGCACTTCAAAAAAAAAATTGTTCAAATTTTTTTCCCGTCATCACTGCAACTAAGCTTCAAAATGTGAACTGGAAAGGGCTGAATCCTTTACCTGTGCCTTCAGAAACTTGATAAAAAGAACCCTCAAACTTATACCAAATACTTTACTGAAAGAACTATATAGGAACCATGTCTGTTATGGGAGAGGAGGGAAAAAAATGATGCAGGATAATCACACGTGCACATGTGTGCTCTCCCCAGCCATGATCCTGTGTGCTGCTTTCCCCCTCTCCCCAAGCACAGCTCAGCACTGACCATTCCCTTGGTGGAAACTGAGTGCCCTTGGCTGTTGCTCGCTCCTCCCCTGATTCTCTGCTCTCAGTGCCTCCTCAACATTACGCTCCTCAAAGGCTGAGACTGGTATGCCCACGCAGCACACACCAATAATCTGGAAGCAATACATATCTTTGTACAATCATGGCTGATATTTGCTCTATCTTGAAATGACTAGCAAGGATTTTGCATTTCAGGAGGAAGAGATTAATTTAGCTGGTAAGGCCAGTGTGGTTGTCACAACAGTGCGGATCAAATGTAGCCCTGGGGTGAAAATATGCAAGTACATTAACTCTGCATTATGTTTTCCTCTATGGGAGAAGTCTTGTTATTTATACAATACAATTAAGGCATATGTCCAACCATGCTTGTAACATAAATATTTTAAGATGAAGGAAGAAAGACAAAAAACAAAAACTCACTGTCACTCAGTAAACTGCCTCAGAAATGAAAATAAACTTAAAATGGTGTAATTTTCCCAGATGAAAAGCACATCCTGAAATGAAACCTGATTTAAAAAAAAAAGCAAAGAGGAAGGAAAACACCTTTTCTAACCCAGATTTTTTTAACCAGACATTAAGATCTAGTAAATGCTTAGACAATTCCAAAACCTGAAATGACAAGACACATAAGGGACAAATATTTTTGATTTGGTGCATTCCACTCCAAGGGCTCTGGATGTCAGAAGGGCATGACTTGAGAGAGGAATGTGTAAGTGTGAAGAGACCTTAGGTTTTGCAGCTCTGGGCAATCCCAACTGTTAGAATACAAACTGGTGTGATAGGTGCCAGAGCTGAAGAAACTAAGGACTAATTGGTTTAGGCTGTGCCCTCACCCTGGCAGGTATATTCAGTACATGAAAATTTTAGCAGAATTCCTCTTATTTTGCATCACAGGTCATGCTTAAGTCTCTGGGCTATAATTCAGAACACAAACAAGTATTTATGATTGATGGAAAAACAGATAGGCAGGTGGTAAACCCAGCATTCCTTGCTGTCATTTTTTATTTATGTTGAATTTGTACCTAAAAATTCCACCTCCAGTTATAGTCTGACTGCTGCTTTTTCAGGGGAAGAGCTTCAGTGAGGAATCCTTTCTTGCTTTGAAAAATTTTAATAGAAAAAGTAATAGCAGTGGAAAAAAGAGTCTAAATGGAAAAAAGTCCCTTCATAAAAGCCTGCTGTTTGCTTAGAGATTTTTTTTTCTTTTTATTATTGGGCTTTTTATTGTTTTCAGAGAACACTTTATGTTACAAAAGCCAGGATCCCTTAAACTAGGAAGACCTTGAGATGAAACATATAGCAATATTTGTTCATTTTCTCTGTGAAAATGGACGGATAATGATGACTTGAACTCTTCCCTCATCAAGATTTATATTTCTAGTTTCGCTCCCAAAAGAAAGGTTCACACCACAGTCTCAATGTTGACATCACTTGGCACAACACAGTGCTGCAGTAATTTAATTGCTACAGTAAAAGAATCATAAAAGCTTAGCCCTTTTGGGTTTTGCTTTGTTTGTTCTGTCTTCCAGTTGAACTATTGGTGAAGAATGTGCAGCAGTCTGGGAGAGAGGAGAAAAAAGTAAAGTTAAAAAAAAAAAACAGGATTTTTGCTAGGAAGGCTTGGTCATTATGTCATTAGCCATAATATTTTCAGGGCAAAACCAGCCTAATTTGTCCCTGACCCCAGAGCATTCTGCCTGGAAAAAGCCACAATGGATCCAAAAGCAAGTCTCATTATTGAGCCTTCCATGATTTATACGTGCTATGATTTTCCTACCCCTGCTCTTGGTGTTATTTAAGGGATACTGTCCTGGTTTCTGCTGGAACAGCATTAATTTTTCTCCCTAGCAGCTGCAGAGTTCTGTGATTTGGATTTTGGATGCCAATAACATGCTCATAACATGTGTTTTAATTATTGGTGAGCAGTGCCTAAACTAAGTCAAAGACTTTTCATCTTGTTATGCTACCCCATCAGTAAGCAGTCTGGGGATTCCCAAGATTATGGGAGGGGACAGCTGATGCCAGATGCACAAAAGATATTCCACACCTTATGATATAATGCTCAGCCTATAAACTGGGGGAAAGCTGCTGCTTGGGAATGCTGCTGGGCATTTGTCAGCTGGTGGGGAGAATTCAGTTTTTATTTGCATCACTTGTTTCTCTTGAGTTTTATTTCACTCTCTTTTGGAGACTTTTCTTTCAAATTCATTATTTAAATTTTATTTCAATAATTGCACTGTTTCTTTCTCAACATGCCCATTTGCTCACTTTCACTCTTCTGATTCTCTCCCCTGTTCATCCAGGGGGAACTGAGTGCATGGGGCTGAGCTGCTGGCTGGAGTTTACCCAAGACAATAATCCATGTATAATCCTGGCCAGATTTCAGGTGCTATGAGAAGGAAGGGAGTAGCTGGAGAGGGAGGATTTGATTTTGCACATCTCTACAAGAGGCAGTCTGAGCACTTCCCCTTGCTCCACCTGTGCATGAGTTGAAGCTGTAAAGCATTTGTATGGCAAGGGGAGTGGAATGAGCACAAGATCAAAATCAACCTTGTCCTGGAAAAAAAACCTGTGGGCGGGTATCAACAGGTATTCCTGAAATCCTGTGTAGGCCTGGGCTCTGGGGGTTCTACCACAGTCCTGGCTTTCTGAACTGGGAAAAACCTCTCTGTTTTAGTTTGTGAGCCAGCATAAAGCAAAACCCCATAGGGAATCTTTGACTGCAATGTTCACTCTCTTACAGCAGTTAGCCTTCAGTCTCCCCAGTTTTCTTCCTCCTTTGTTTCCAAACCAGAAGACTGTCTTGCAAACAGCATATTCCCACTGTGCTCCCAGGTACAGCATCGAGGGAAATCTGCTTTTGCTGGCTCCCTCTCTTCTAGTACCTGACTATCCTGGCCAACAGCTGGCTGTCACAAGGCTTGCTGGCTAGGGAAGAGCTGCAGTGACAGCCAGCATGACATTTACTTTTTGTGCTTCACTGCTGCAAGGGGCAGTATGGAGAAGGAACTAGTTCATCCAGGGACACGTGGAACTCAGCCCTACTTCCCAAGGTGGCTGCTCAGCACTGCAGCTCTGCCTGGGAAGACAACAGGACTATGCAAAGGGCTGAGGTTTGTTTGAATGCTATTACATGCTGTGGCACAGACAAGGTGGACCTCACACAAAAGCTTTTCCTTCTACAGAAACAAGCCTGTGAAGAGGATGCATTCTGTAACAAGAAAAATCACTCCACCTCAATTACTCCCGCTTATTCCAGAGGAAACAGAGTGGCAGAGGAGGAGGAAAAGGCTGAGGTTGTTGCAATAAGAAGGTCTGTATAGTTCCAACTGATGTGGCTTTAGAGACTGTTGCTAAGCTAGACCACATCATCTATCCCTGAAGAAGAGAGAGCTTTGAGAGTGACCTCAAAAGTGAAAGCTGCCATCAACCTAAATTCAGTGCCAGCAGGTGAATTCTGCACTTGTCCATCCAGAGCAATTCTAACTCAATATTAGATTTCCTGTTTCCAAAGCTACTGAAAATACCTCACTCTGAAATGATGGAAATATTGTCAGAGTCTGCTGCAAATTTGTGTGAAAGCCTGAGCTGAACTGTCCTCTTTGCTGGACAGGAAAGAGACACAAGGGATAGAAACACACGCTGCCTACTGATGGCTGCATCACTGACTTCTGATGCAATCTCTTAATGTGGTTTTATTTAACATATCTGAGTTAATTTTTTCAGCAGATACTTTTAGTGTTATGGAAACATTAGCTAGAGGAGAGGCCAGGGATCTCAATGAGCAATGTGATGCCTTATGTAACCATAGTGGTGCAGAGCACCACAAAGATGCCCATAAACAGAAACTTTTCCAGTATTTGAAATGAGACAGGAGTGCTTCTTTTTTAAGTGGGAATCACAGACTAAGAATGATGTGCCAGTTCTTGAGGATTTTGTATTTCTCAGTTACACAGTAACATCAAAGGAATTGATATCAACTAATTTGTTGGATTTGAAACTGGATTATTTTTACATGCATACACCAAGGAAATTACCTTTTAGGGATCAGCTTCTTGATGAGATTTCATTAGAGCTAGTAAGTATTAATTGCTGTTTAAGACAGTATCATCAGAGCCACCATTGATATATGAAGATCTTGAAGGGAAGAATCAGTTCTGATTGTAAAAAAAGCATAAGGGTTTTTGACATTGATGAGTTTAGGTGCTCATGGAAACTTGCTTTTCCATGAGTTTTCTTTTCTTAGGCATGAAAACTGGAGTCTTCAGGTTTCAAATGGATGAAGGTAAAGGCCCAGTGATAAGCAAGTGAAAACAACAGAGATGCAAATTTTAAATGTGAATCCATTCCATGATTTAATGCCATGAGACTCAAATCATGAGCATTTACAATGAGAAAGGGTCAGCAGGATAATTCAGAGAGCATCTGTTCCCATGAGCTACAGAGAAGATTTTTTGTTTACATGTTCACTCGTTTGTTTATTTTGAGGACCTCATTATAGGGAAACATAAGTTACAACTTCCTTACTGATTATTAGAGGAGAGCAACAGAGGGCATATCTGTTCCCTGTTCAATGATCCATGCAACCAGAGGAATATCCACAGCAAGAAAACTAAGACTGTAAGAAGCTGAAACAGCCAGTACAACAAATGATTTTAAATGAATATAGTTAGGGCTGAATCAAGGTGACCTATGAAGCCTGCTCCAAAACACATTCTCTTAGGAAACAGAAACTTAAGCCCCTAACACAAATGCTAATCCTTATTGTGGTCCTAATGTCACACTAATTTAACCCCTAATCCTAATCCTAAACCCAGCACTAACCCTATCTCTAACCCTAGCAGGCAGTCCCAGTGTTTCAGGTGTGGACAAGAGGCTGCCCAGGAATCACCAAGACCTTTCTATGCTGGTACATTTGTCTGTGAGCAAAAAAAAATAAACGCATTGTATTCTGGAGATGGAATCCAAATCTTGACACAGGGCTCCTGGAAGAGAATGACAGTTTGTTTTTTTTTCCCATAGGCAGGAAAGCATGCAGCCCTAGTGGTTCAGGGGAATAAATGCTTTCATGTATGTTAGAGCTATATGGTAAATGGGAATGCTACAGCTATACTAAGTTTCTATGGACTATAAAACATGAAAGCAGTGCTCAATGATTTCCATGAAGAAATGAGAAAGAATGCTTATTTTTGTGTTTTCTTTTGTTCCTACATGCAACACATAAAAGACCATTTTCCCCAATTTTTCCTAAAATGGTGTGTCATTTCTAGAAACAAGAAGTAACTAATCATGGCTCCAATGTCTCTGGCAGTAGGAAGGAGAAAGTGTTCTCATCGCTGAAGACTTTTTGCAGTAAATTTTCAGCTTGGCTGAAGGCTGCTCACCTGTTTTACATATGCAGAGGAAATTATACCCTACAGCAGTCATCCTCCACTGTCTGAGCACTGGCAAGGTACAATATGAAGATTTGAGATTCATTAGGTCATGGATGCAAATAGGGGCTCATGGAGAACGATATCCAGGAGTGGTGGTGGCATGTAAAACTTGAGAGGAAGATCACAGGCATTGCTACTCCTCAAGCAGAGAGGAACTGTCTTTGCAAAGGATAAATCTCATTTGTGCAGGAGACAGACTTCCTTGAGGGGCTTTACAAGGCTGTGAAGTACAACCCTGCAGCATCAACACTTTCGACTCTATCACGAGCTTCAACATTTTCTGCAGACTTCCAAGAGAAAACCATATTTCAACCTATCTTAATGAATTGGACATATGTATACCACACAGAAATCTAATAAAACCCAGCCAAGCAGTGAAGAGAGGAGAGGATGAAACACATGTAACAGGCATCAGAGACATCTTTCAGTATGCTGCTGAAAGGCTCAGGCACTGCACTGGTGGCCACCGAGTCACTCAGAAGTCAGAGACAAGAGGGGACACCAGAATTTCACTTCCGTGGAGGAGATGAAAAACAAAGCACCACACACCCATATGCTTTCAGCCAGGTTTGGAGAAAATTTGAGATATCCAGCATGGAATCATTCTGCAGAAATTTTCTTCTATGATTTTCAACCTTTGCAGCTTCCATGCAGGTATGAAGGGCAAAGACAACACTATCCTATTAAAAAAGACTGTAAACTAAATATAGAACACTGTAACCTCATAATTTTTTCCATGTTTGAGAAAGTGTCCCTAAACTAGATTCATCAGGGATGAATTGGTGTAACCCAGGAATTTTCCACTGGGTCATGGACAATGGCTTATAGAATGATGGTGAGGGACCCCTGAATCTCAGCCTCTGGTTACCAGAAGAGAACAATCCAAACACAGTGTTTGAGAGGGACCTGTTGCAACCTACAAGTATCATGGTTTAGGGCACTCTGGATGTAGGAGCATGAAATTCATAAACATAAATATTTTTAAAAGCCTTTCATACCATTGTGTGATTCTAGCCAGAAAAAGAAAAAAAAAAACCCAACAACCAAAAACCCCACAGAAGAATGGGTTAGCATCATTCCTCCTTACTGCTTTTAGCTCCATGCAGATGTTTACACCACCAACATTACTTTCTTCTCAGAGATGGGTAGCTACAACCTAGAGGATGTTAAGTGTACAAGACTTTGGGTCCACCATATCCCACTTTCTCACAATTTCCCCCCTCTTGTTCTAACAGTGACAGTGCTGCCACCAAGCCTGACACCAAAAAAGAAAGCTTACTGCACCTGTACAGGTGTCCACCATAGAGTTTCCCAGGCTATCCCCAAAATTTCAAGGAGAGACATGGAGCTGTATGTGAAAAAGAGAATTACAATTTCCTTTATGAGGTAAAGGCCCTTTTTGCTTTTTCTTTCCCCCCACAACATTTAATAAGTAAATATGCTTCTTCTTTTAGTACTATCCAGCAATAAATAACGTATACTACTGTTCTGCACAACACTGTTTGTGTAAACCTCCATTGCAGCACCTCCATGTATGCATGCATGCACACAAATACACCACTAATTTTTTGTAGTCATGTGTGCAAGCTAAAAAACATCAGAACTTCCACTGCTTTGGGAACTTCTATTCTCTTTCCTTTTCTCATCTTCTCATTTGCCTCCAGGCACTTTGTAACAAATGTCTTTGGAACTTCATCTATCCCTCAGATATTCTGCAAGAATTTTACCTGTACACACATTTCTCCTTGGCATTGTGGGATTAAAAACCCCTCCAAGTTTTTTTCAGTAAATGCCCAAAACCTCACTTTATGCTTATGTGAGCAACAGATTCCTTGAAAAGATCAGCCTTTGCAACAGGTAAAAAAAAGAAAAGAAAATCTTTTTAGATACAAAAATTCAGCAGCAACATTGAAAAATCAAGAGACAAGAAGAGAGAGCAAAGGACTTGGAGTCTGAAAGAAATCTCAAATGCAGAACTGAATTCAGTGATAAATCTCAAGCTTATCCAAAATAAGGATGAAGTGCAAAGAAAACCCCAAACATTGTGAAATGGAAAAACTATACAGAGACTCTAAACCATCCATGATCCCCCTAATTTTCCAGTCATCCTGATTATTATAATCTGCACCTCCACAGTCTTCTTCCACTAATGCATTATCAAGTACAGCAGTTTTTTCTTGTTTATTTTGGAACACAGCTGTTGTGATAATTTATCCTAACAGATAATGTGATCATTGGTACTCAGACATAACCTACAGAACACATGAGGAAATGAAAAGCAGGTGAAAGCAGGTATGTTGTAATTTATTTTTTTATCCCTGCAAAATGATTGCCATAAGCTAAAACAAAACAAAACAACAACAAAAATCTAAACAAAAAACAACAACCAAAAGAGGAGCAATTAAGACATTACACACTTCAGGATTACACATGTCAAGACTGCCTAGGAAAATGGATTTTAAGAGGGACAGAAAATCAGAAAGTTCAAATCTAGGTGGTCCTCATCCAGCTGTGTAGGTTTTTGTCACCTTGCTGCAGCAAGCCTGTAGTTAAAGGATTCTTCAGTCAAAGTACAAACCGCAATCCAAAGTGATTTTCCTACAGGCTTTGAATGGCAGCACCTTCCATGTGAGCAGGGCTGAATGTTTAGAATCCATCTTATTTTGATGCCTTTCTCCAAACAATGACTGATGGAAATTTACTCTGTGATCTCTGTGTTTTCTTGGGCAAAGGGCATGTCACCTGCAATATCACTACTGATTTAATGCTTGTAATTGCAGGTAATCATCATCATCATCATCACCCACCATCATCGTGACTTTGAGGCCATTTGCCTATGTGACTACCCTCAATCTTAAACTTCTTTCAGTTATTGTTGGCTGAACCCAAAGCACAGAGTGGACAGGAATTACTCCATCCAGTGTTTTATGCTTTGACTCCAGCGCAAGTTTTGGAGAATGCTGTTAATAAACATCTTAATCCTTGAACAGTTGTCAGGTAGAAAAAATGATTATTCTGCTGAAACTGCACAGATGAACACATACAGGAGTAAAGAATAGGCTATAGTTATTGCACATGCCTGGATTAAAAAAATATGCCTTCGAGAGATATGAATACCTCAAACTAGACCCTGGCTTTGGAGGTTTGCAATATCATTCACTGTTGGTTTTACAAACAGAAAACAATATTTGTAGGGTAAAAATCAGACTGAACATAGCATAGGACATATTACAAGACTGAAAATAGCTTTTCACTTAGCTACCGTGGATAATAAAGACAGGTAATGGATTGTGACTGACATGTTTGTGACCTCTAAAAGTTTGCAAGTAGCCCTTGAGACCCAAGGGAGCATTCTACTCTGTAAGTATCATAGGAAATGGCTTCATTTTGTTAACTAGCTCTCCATTCATGAAAACTAAAAGAAAAACCAGGTAGACAAGGGAAGAAAAATCAGTCATTTAATGGCATACACGATCTGTCACTGTTTGCTTTGTACACAGCATGGGTATTTTTTGCAGTGGGAAAAACTGATCAAGAAAAAAGAAAATACTACAAAATATGATATTTGTTTCCAGAATGCCACACATTCTGTATGGAGCTTTGAATTTTGACATTTTTCTTTGCCTTTGCAGAAGAGTAAATTAAAATTAAGGTGTTTAATAGGATAATGAGAAAGAGTCGTAGCAAGGGAGAAGAGAGCATATGTTCATTTATTTAAAATAATATTGTGAAGCCTTCAACATATTTAAATCAGTGAGGCACGTATTCACCATATAATTTAATTAGCACTTCCAGTAGATACATGTTTCTAATGCACATTTTCTCTTCCA
>WEIU01007843.1:267847-339272 GCA_013389925.1 Aegithalos caudatus | reverse complement strand
ACCACTGATGAAATCCATTAAAAAGCTACTGGTAAATTTACTGGGAATTTCCTTCATGGTTTCCTGTGGGGTGTCCTCAGAGCAACAGAGTCACAAGTCTATGCCTTCATTTCCAGTGAAATTCACTGGAAAAAATCAGAAACCATTTCACAGCATTTACAAAGCTNAAAAAAAAAAAGAAAAATTTGAACAATAGAATTTAATATGACTGGAATAAATGATGGTACTCTCTACACCACAACTCTGAAAAGCCCTTTCTTGAAACTAAATTGTCATGCAAGGATGTAGTGTGACTTATCCTGAATATTAATAATGTTTATCACTCTCCCACTTTATAGATCCAGGCAGAGCAGGAAGTTTGGAGCAACAAAGAGGTTATTCCTTGTAACCGATGAAAGCCAACGAAAGATGAACCTACCCCCCTGAAATAATTTCTGTTCCACAGGTGAGCATTGCACAGACTAAACAGTACAAGTGTTTGTGAGCTGTGACAAGTTAGAACAGAGGGGCTGGCACCAGGGTTACAGAAAGGTTGGCAAGGGAGAGAACTGGTGCTGATTGACAGAAATACAGTTTGGGATGGGTCAAGTCAGCATAGAGGGAGATACCTGTTTGGATAGGGGGAAATTTTCCTACTGCATGCTGACAGCCAATATAAGGTTCCCTTTAAATTCACATGTTACTCTTAAGGATAATCAAGGATTTTTTTTTTTTTTAAAGTTACTCTGAGACAGTAATTATGATTTGTCTTTCTCACACACATCTTCACCAGGCACATGAGATATGAGCAGCCCATTTCATCAACACTGAGAAAAGGCAGGGCAAAATTTTAACTAACTGTAGGGAAAAACATCCCATGAAAAGCTCTTTGTTCCCCAATTCTATACACTCCACTGGGTAGCTCTGTACCTCCATCAAAGCCACTGGCCATTTGACAATTAGAAAAAAATGTTTTCTTGAAGGCTTTCATTTTGACTCTATCCTCAGCCTTCAAGTATTGAAGCAGAGGTAATTAAGATTAATTGAATGAAGAGTTTCTACAAATAAGACATACTCTAGACAGGCAATAGCATAATGTTTATTCAAACAAGGAAGAACACTGCATCAATGATTATAATTTGAACCATTCATTTTAATTCAAAATTGGTAATATTAAAGTTGCGGTACTCACTAGGGGCACAAGGAATAATACCATGCTGTCTAGATAAAAATTCTTCCTGAAGGAAGACTGTGAATCACCCCAGAGCTTTTGATCAACACATCCCAAGTGTAAGCAAATGTTTCCTGAAATAGAGAATTCTCATCACTTGTCACAACATAATTGCAGCTGTTCTGATTTCAGATGACAACAGTACCTGTCTTGAAATTTCCAGAGTCCACATCCTACAGAGCTCCTATGGTAAGAGTCTAGTGGCTGCTACTGCAATTACCCAAAATACTCTGTTACCACCAAATAGCTCAGACCTGGTTTTCACAGGTGCCCTTTACCCTGTCACATCAGAGGAAAAATGTCACTTTTTCCTACATGGTTCATCACAGAAGGATAACCTTAAAGAAGCAGGTGAGGAAGGGCAGTACCCAGAGAAGACCTTTGGAGTGAAGAGTGGGGTGGGTTATCTCCTCCACTCCATACTTGGCTTTCCTGTGTGCAGGTTTTAAGAGCAGAGTATGGTGAACCATACTCTAATGCTGAAGGCTACAGGCATTTTAAAGGAATATAATCTGAAATCCAAATCATGCATTTAGAAGAATGGAAATCCTTTTGCATAATTACTGTAGGCTTCAGCACTCAGATGTTTCCCAGAGCTGGTTGCTGCCTTTTTGGATACCAGTCCTTCTGGAGGAAAGGGCTATTGTCAGGAGCTTCACATTGTATTTGGAGTGAAAAGTCAGACTAAAATTCCCCTTTGGAATTAATTTTAGAAGAAGCAGCCTTAAATACTCAGCAGGCAGAAACAGTTAATTTTCTTAAAATGAAGAATAACTCAGAAGTCCCCATTATGCTACACTATATTTATAAGGAATAGCACAGGAGGACTAAAAAAATCACATGGGTAAAATTACAGAATTTCAGACTGCCAAACTGTCAGATTAAAATCATCTTGCTCTAGTTGACTTTGAATGTTTTTCCCTGCTCACATGCCTCTAGCTCAAGAGAGGAAGCCTGACTTCCATATATTAACTAATAATTCTCCAAACTCTTTTCCCTGATACTAAAGAAAAGTCTCATACCTTCAGAAGCTTGAAAGGGAGTTCTGAAGAAGAAAGATGAAGACACAGAATGAAAAGACATTTGAAAGATGAAATTACCATTTAAAGATGTCAAAGAGTGATGTAAAGTGAGTTGCTCAATTTCTTTATGAAGCAGTCAATAAGATCAGCTTCACGTTTTCTTCCTTTGATTCTTTGAAACATGGATTTTTCCCCCTCTGATACAAGTGTTAATTTTAGGGTTCATTTAAAATTCATAAACTGAAAATGGTAATATTTGGGGGTTTTATACTCACATGAAGAATATTTTTGAGCAGTTCAGACAGCCTCAGACTTTATTCATGAGGTGCAGCTAGAATTTTTATCCATTTGTTCACACATCAGTACTTGTAGACACTACACTTAATCTGCCATTGCCACACCTACAGTCATCACTCAATTTTTTTGTGGTTATGCTTCCCCCCCAGATGTTAGGTGGCAACAATGGTTTTGTGCCTTTTATTAGCATTTCTTGAAATATGTTTTCCATCATATATTAGTTCTTCAAATTATGAGATTTAAACTGAATTTAAACAGAGGGCACCATTACCCTTGGATGTAGATTTGAAGTGATGAGCTTGTTGCCAAAATAGCTGCAACACCAAGCAGGAGTTTCAAAAGCTCTAGGTTAGAAGAGAAATTTGAGCAAATCCAGCTCAAATTTTCTCAAGAAATCTCACATATAGATTTTAAAGCAATAAAACCTAATCAACAAAAAACCCCACCCACCACCAAATGAACAAAAACTTTGAATTAGCGTAATCTGCGATTTGTGGCCATCTATTTAATGTCCATTTCTTTATGCTATATGCAGTCCTTCTCTGGTGTGTACCTAGTGGTGGTGTACGTAACACCTGCAGACAACTGCAGTTGAAGAAGGCAAAGAGGCCTTAAACACCAAAAGCAGCTGCACCCCCACAGACAAAAATCTAACTGATTCCTGCCTCATTTACAGAGCTGAAGGTCTTCCCTTCCTTTGTCCCCCAAATTCCCATAGGAAATGACACCTTGGTAGTATTTTCTCCCACAAAAGCAGTGGAAAATTTACCTGTGAGTCATCAGCACAGCTTTCTTTCAGAATTTCACTTTTCAAAGCAATGCCTTTGCAAGCCTTCACTAAAAATACAGAAATCAAAACAAGCTACTGATAGTTTCAAAAGAGGTCAGTCAACCATACCTAAGTAACATTTTTAATGAAGTATTGAGCGGTGAGTATATTACAAGGAGATGGCAGAGTAGATAGAGCATAGCATTAGAGATGCAAAGAGAAACTGTGAAAATAGAAGCTGAAAGCCATACTAAACACAACATTTTTTGCAATGCTAGAAATTAAGACATCACGAAAGGGGCAAATGAGAACATTATGGGCCAGAATGATAAACTGAATCATTCAGAATGGCAAAATGCCTGAACTATTACATAATTGCATTCTCAATACATTTGCTAAAGGGAATGATAAAAATGGTCTTTAATGCAGCAGCAGATCTGTAGTTACATAAGGCTACAAATATCAGGATAGGAGTTTACTGTAATAAACTCACAATTAAATGTGTGCCAGAAACCTAACATGTGCTACCTACCTGATGAGAGGCAGCAATAAAGCCTTTGTATTTTGCACATTATTACTCTTTCTTAGGATGCATTTCTGTTAATCTCTGATGTAAGGAGACACATACATTGTGCTATGTCAGGTCATGTCAAGTCCCATCAAGTCACATGTTGTAACGCAGCCTGATGTAGCCTGACATGGTGCATATTAGTGCCAATGGAAAAAGTCTAAATGCCAAGCCATTTTCAATAAGTACACTCCGTGTGCTGGTGCACAGCAAGACCCAGATGGGGATTTATCCTGCAGCTCTGCAAAAATACCAGTCGTGAAAAGCTGTGGAGTTTCAGAGAGAGACGGGGAAAACAATTTCATGGAGCACATTCCGCAAAAGCAGATATCTATTGGCATTCATGTCCAGAGCTATTAAGCATGATGTAGAGACTCTATGAATTAGGAAAACTTAATTATCTTGGATGAATTTATTTCCAAGACTGTTAAAATAATCCCATGCAGGTCTGCAATAAATAGAAACAGCTGTATTTACACCCAAAATTAACTTTCTCTTCTCTTCCACCCCTGTTTCTGTTACTCATTGCTGTTGCTCCATTGGCACCAAGGATGTGTTTGGGTACATCCTAGTCACAATCTTCAGTGATAAAGACTGTGTTTGGGAATGACTTTTCAGCTTCATCTACCTTCATGCAGCCTACCCAAAATCTAGCCTGAGGAGCTGAACTGATTCTGTCTCTTTCTGCATTCACATTTCTGAGAGGTGCCTTCTTATTACTCCATGACAGCATCAGGTTCAGATGGAAAGGAGAGTACTGAGAAATGAAAAGTATGCCAGGGGAGGAAGGAAGCTGGGCAACAGGTCAACCTGGAAAGCATCCGGGTTCACTGGCCCTGTCAGTGCATGTACAGGAAATTAGAGCAACATTGATGTTCTCAGCACGTGAAAAACTCCAACACATGAACTAAATCGTCAAGTCTTGGAAAATACTTCCCTCATTCCTCATTGGAAGAGTTTTATAAAGGACTTGGCTATGTCCCATCACTTTCAATCATGTCCTTAGTGTCTTATGGAGACAAACAGCTGTGCAGGGACAGGGGAGGAGCACTCCATCACATCTGTCCTTGGCTCAACTACTGCCTTCCTTTGGGAAACACGGTGGCAATTAATACCCTTGCAGACAGGACATTTGTAACAGCAGAAGGCATTTTCTGAAGGGTAGTACAGAACCTCTGTAATTCAAAATTATTCCCCTTATCTCAGTTTTTGTACACCCAGATAAGGCAAACCCCTTAGGCCATTTGCTGTCCAATATTTATACATGAGAACTTTGCCATTTAGGTATATTACAATGGCTTAGAGGTGCACTGAAGAAACAAAGAGATCAAAGCTCATCAAACAGATCTCTTCCATGACAGTGTGGGATTGGAATATGCATCACTTGGAGAATCACAGACAAGTGGAAAACCTTGGCAGGTGCAAGGCTTCAGTCCTTTCAAAGATTGTTAGCACCATTTCAAAGAGAAAACGATAGCTGAAATATGCTGCACAGAGGCTTTCTTTTCATCCATATTAATTTGACTGACATGGTTTCACCAAATAGTTGTTTTTTTAAAGAGCATTCAAAGAGCAGAATAGTATGTTGTCCTTAACTTTGCCATGAACAGAATTCAATCAACTACTGCTATAATGCTTTAAATATTTAAACAGTATTGCTAAGAAGAATTTCATTGAGGATAAGCATCTGCAAGTTCCTTGCTGCTTAAGGAATCACCTTTCCCAGCCACTTTTCAAGAACCATTTGGAAAGGGCCAAAGGTGAATTTTGGCATGAATGATGACTTATTCACACAAAACAGTTTAAATGCAAGTAATATATTCCTGTCACCCAGACAGCTGACAAAATGTCAGTTGCCTTTATCAATTGTTTCAGTACCTCCTGTCAGCTGCCATCAATCTTTGAAATAAGCACTATAAATAAAACTGCATAGGCAAATGGCTGCCAAATAAACCTTGGGTTAAGCACACTTTACCTATTATGCAATTTGGTGCCAATGGTGATTTTGACCAGTACCCCAAATGTAGAGTGAACATAGAGCCAGAGAGGAGGCAAGACTCATTGTGATGAATACACACAGGCATTGTTTTCATATACCCAGGGGGAAAGCATCCCTGAGCCACCTTGGTCTTACTGTTCCAGTGCCCAACCACCTCTAGGTGAAGAACCTTTCTGTAACATCCAACCTAAGCCTCCCCTGACACAGCTCCAGGCCATTCCCTCAGGTCCTGTCACTGGTCACCAGAGAGAAGAGATCAGTGCCTGCCCCTCCTCCTCCCCTCAATAGGAAGTTGTAGACTGAGAGGACACCAGCAGCTCTTGGGGCCTGATGGGATTCATCCAAGAACCCTCATCAGTGAGGGTTCTTGGATGAGTCCCATCAGGCCCCATAGATTTGTAAGGACGCAGCTGGAGCAGTAGATCCTGCACAATTTCAGGGTTTACTGGGAGTTGATCATTCTCCCAGTCACAGTCCTCCACCTCAAGGCACTGAGACATGGTCCTCAGCCATGTTGAAGACAGAGGCAAAGAATGCATTATAAACCTCTACCATCTTCTCCCTGTCCCTGTTTGTGAGGTGACCATCCACATCCTGTAATAGGCTAATGTTATTTTTATGATCCCTATTGCCATGAATATATTTGAAAAGGCTCTTTATTTTCCCTGCAAGAAGTCACCAGTCTCCTGGCACTGGCCATCTGATGCCCTCGCCCCACCTGCAGACCTCTAAAGTCCACTCTCCAGCAGCTTGGGCCTCCATTCCAGCCCTTCTGCACCCTCAAGAGTTCCCACTACAGCAAGAAGACCTGCTCCAAGTTTTCTTCTATGTAATCACCCATGAGGGAAGAACCAAGGGCAGGCACTACTCCTGGAAGATGCAGGGCCCAATTCCACTTTCCCAGCCAGTCCCACTTGTGCTTTGGAGAAGCAAGGGAGAGCACCACCATATGTGGTAGTTCAAGATGGGAATTAATAATGGGCAAAAAATTATAAAGGTGCCTTTTTTATTTCTTATTTTTTAATACTTTGGAAAGGTGATGTGGGAAAAAGATGAGGTCACCACTGTAGAATATAAGCAGGTAGATGAAGGTCAGTTTATAACATACTACAGTGCCTCCAACAGAAGCATTTTCTAACTATACACTGATATATACCAGCAGCTATCATCAGCTGCTTTCCTAATTCCTTATAGACAAACTTTGTCACAGAAGAAAAAAATCTGCCTGTACATTCTGTCTCATCTATCATCTTTCCATCACTATCATACAGTCAGCATGAGACTCAAAAAAAAACAAAAAGAAAAACAACAAAACACAAACCAAAAAAAAAAACAAAAAAACCCACCAAAAAAACCCCCATAGCCAACAACAACAACAACAAAATAGATGGCATACCCCCTCCTTTCCAAACAAGATGAAAGGTATAATGGCTTAGGTGCAAAGGTAGATTGCCAACCTGTCAGCAGAAAGCAAGTACTTGGTGCAGATTGCCACCCTTTTCCTCATTTCAAGCCCCATGCAAGATATTTTCCATTTTCCACCTTGCAAGATATTATCTAGTTATTGGGCAACATTCCAATTGTTTTTAAATCCTTAGAGAAGTCATTGCACAGCTCCCAACTTAAATAATAAAAATATCCCAAGGAGTATGACAAGGATCTATTGTTATTGAGGGGATTGATTTAGCAGTGCAGAAACCCTGCGATAAAAGAGTCTTAATACCCAACCTAATTTTGTAAGGATTACCAAACCACACTGATTCCAGAGGCTTCCCCTCACCCTTTGTCTTTTCAGGCTGTGTCTGTAACACTTTGGTAGCCACTGAATTTCAATGGTCCTCAAATTTCAAAGTGGCACTGCACAATTGTCCCATTGAAGCTACAGGCTGCAAGAGGCAAAAGAAACAATGGATTTCCCTGGGATGATTAGGGCCAAGATGTTAGGAAGGAGGAATAATATTCAACCCTCACGTCTTACCCCCAGAAGGGTTAAGTACATTATGATTCCTGAGTGTGTCACATGAGAAGTCCACAAACACACTCTTGAAGGTCGCTGACCTATGGGCAGGAGGGGGGAGCTTGGAGGCTTTTCATTGAATCAAGTTTTTATTTCTTGTGAGTACAGGTGAAATCAAGGCCAACAGGGAGTGTGACAGAAATCAAGAAACTGTGTCCACTTAAACTGGTTGGAAGTATTTTCCAATGCCCAGATGTAGGGATAGTGAATACCTTTTCCACATACCAGATGGGAAAGTGAGCACTGCCAAGCACTGGAGAACTGCATTCCAGAAATTCCCTAAAGAGCAGGGATGGCAGGACTACACTCTGTCCTGTGCAGCAGGCCTGCCTTTTGGGCTGGGCACGGCCACAGGACAATGATTCTTGGGAGCTGTGTGCCTCTGCTCAAGGGTGAAATAAAGAATGCAGTGCAACCATAGAAGACACTGATAACAAAAGGGCAGGCAGTACAACACTAAAATGGTTTTTGCTCCATCAGACAAAAGCAACTGCACTGCTAGCTAGGAGGAGTATGAGGACAGCTGGCTTTGGTTCAGAGTTAGAGAGATGTGGAAGATAACCCCTCTGGAACCAGGGAGTCTTCCAGAAAGATAAATTTTCCAGTGGATTCCTAAGTTTAAATATTTCCTGGGAATGATGTAGTCCCTAGAGATGTTACAGCTGCTTTGAGGCAATATACCACCTGGGCTCTCTGGACATAGCTAATCTGGCCCTTTTGGCAGCTTCTAAGGCCCACGGAATCCAACATTTACTCCGAAGACTGAAATATTCCAACACAATTCACAGAGCTGTTTATGACAAGTCCACTTTCACCCTGCACTTGGCATGGCTGCTGAGACTAACCCAGGAAGGCTTGGAAAGCTCCCAGTGCCATGGAAACACTTACCTATGAGTCCTTACCCCACTCAGGCACATTTCTGGTGCATCTGTCTCACTGCCATGCGCAGAGGCAGCCAGGAGGCAGAAGTGACACCCTGCTGCCCTTGCTGGAGATGTGCTTGGATTGCTTTCACAACATCGTTTTGGCAGGATTCTTTTGGCCCATCTAAGTGCAGATTTAGAGAGGAGACACAATGTGTGTCTTCTGGTCTAGGAAAAAGCCAAATTCCCTTTTCCATGAATGAGTTCTCTGATGATGATGATGATTACTATTATTTCTCTCTTGCCTGTAAAATTCAGAGTAAAGCCCTGGTCCCATGGAAACCAAGGACAGAATTCCTACTGATGTCACCATGGCAAAGGTTTTCTCTGTGTTTTTCAAGATGTTTTGTGCTCCAAACCTGCCACCTTCATTCCCTCAGACTTGCCATATTGCATTTGACAGAGATTTCCCCCAGTGTCCTGATCATGAATCATCATTCAGTATCCAAGAATCTGTTTGTAAATGAAGTTGCCTGACATGGATTGCATATTGTGCCACGTTATTTATGTCAGGTCAAAAATTGCTGTGGGAATTGCTAATTGAAAGCACAGCCACAGTCTGTTTTTCCCTCTAGGCAGACTGGCAGGCAACATGAAATTGAAAAGGGACAAGTCTCACATATCAATTTTTCCCTTCTTTTAAAAAAGCTGCTCCACTTGCTACCTTCTTGGGTTCCCTCCTACAGAACATTGCCATCCCAATGCTGCTTGTTGCTGTATTTTGGGAGCACAGAGTGACAAGGGTGCCACAGCCTCTCAGCAGTCCCCTGAGAAATGCAAAAGGTCCAAGACAGAGAGGATGGGTGCTGTGCTCACCTGGCACTTCCAGCTGGGAGGAGGAGGGAGAACACTGGTTTCCAGAAGTGCACCTCAAATGCAAAGGTTTTTCTAAATATATAGAAACAGCCTTCTCCCTTTGGTAAAGGATCATGTCTCAGATTGCTATCAAGCTAAGTGTACAGTGTTTCTTGCCAAAATATTGACTGGTGCTCCAAACGAACACTTCCTCTTTATGAGCATATTGAATGGGCAGTGAGATCTGGGATTACCAAAAAGGAAATAGGCTCATTTTTCCAAAGAAAAATGGAGCTTCTGATACAAAACATTACTCAAACCTCGTGCTCAGCCTCCTTATCAGGATCATAAAAAATAATTATTTGCAGTGACCGGCAATGGGTTTATACCGAATGCCAGAGAGTATTCAAATAGTTTACCTAAGCACACCACCTGCAAGGTATACAACTCCTCCATATGCTTTTAGTAGAATGGGATAAATAAAAGTTTTGAGTTGACAAATATTTTATGATTAGAGTTTTCATTATTAAAGGAAAACGGTTAAGAAATTGTATTTATAATGTTTTGGCTTTTTGGCCATCTCGTCTCTCTCCCCATGCTTGTAATTGAATTCCACAAAATTAAGGGTTTAGACCAATAACTAAACAAATCTTTGTATGTTTATAAGACAAGCTATATTCTTCACTTACTAAATGTACAATTAAAATACATAAATTTTTAATACTTATTAAATTTAATTGGTAAGGTCAATGCTAATTATAGTACAGCAACACTAACTATAACTTAAAAGTTTTATCTCCTACATTATTTTCATTAAGGTTTTAAATGAAATCATTATTAAAGAATAAAGTAAATTGTCAGCAAACCAAGCAGGAAGTGTTTGTCAGTATTGTTACTTGCACTTCAGGGAAATTGTTCCTATGCACTCAGCTGTTATAGCAAATGCCAGGGGATGAGGGAAAAGGGGTCTGGAAAATTCCTCACGACATTTAATATCTAACTTGGATCTAATGTCTGATTTAATGTGAAAGAGGAAAAAAAAAACATTAACAAGAAGACAAAATCCATTCTCACCTTTCAGTCAGCATAATTAGTGATCTTAAAGGAAAGGGAAAATATGTACCTGACATGGAGAAGGTTATACACTGACAGCTTTAATCTGTTATTTTATTTTTCACAGAAATGTTTCATTTACACTTGTAAATAAAAATATTAATGGTTTTGCTCAGAGTTTAGGGCCAGTGGAAAGCTAACAGGCAGCAGTAGAGAGTCTTGGATCATGCCCAAGACAGAAACAAGACAATAACGATTTGAAATCACTCCAGCCAGACACGATACCACATTCCAAGATCAGGAAACTGTGTGCACATCATTAAATATGCATATTAGTTAGCTAAATGAAGGTTGGGAATAAGACCTAGAGCTAGACAGGACCTGTGGAGCCACGACTCAAGCAGATGTCACTGGATTGATTATACTTTGGAAATACATCAAGCTCTATTAAAAATTAAATTAAATTAAAGAAAGCTCAACAGGTTGCCTGAGTATAATGACTGTGGTGAAGTCTGTCCAAATGTGCATGTGCCTGAAGCCACAGTGCCCCAAGTGCTCCTGGGACAGCACAAGGGACATTAATTCTAAGCTGAATTAGGCTGGTGGGCAGGGGGGTCCCTGTGACAGACTGTTCAGCAGGCAGGGAAGAGCAGATGCAGCCTGGATTTCCAGCCCTCACAGATAACTGCTCCTCTGCCCAGATAAATCCAGGGGGGAACTTCACTCCAGCCACCACCACCTCTTCAGTGGGCTAGGGACACAAGTGCCACCCAAAAAATCTCATCTGCCTCTTCTTCCCTTCCATCCCAGAACCATCCATTACCAAATTCAAGCAAGCCACAGTGCAAACTCAGCCAAAATGGTAGGATTTAAGGGTTTAAGAAGGTGGGCTGAAAGAATGTTGAAATTCAAGTTTACTCTGACTAGTTTTACCCTTACAGCTTAAATGGCAGAGGTATCTAAAGCTGACAGCATCTACCCCCCTTTATCTTAGATACACCCAGAAATGAATGCAATACTGATGCTGTTGAACTTATCTATAATTTAACTTCTAATACAAAATGTATAAATTTTAAATACATGGCAATCTGAGGAATATTGCCCTGCAGTAGAAAGGAATTTCTTAAAAAGCTTCTGGTCTTTTCAGTCCCTGTTTAGGGACAGTAGGAACAGCTACTGTGAGGCTGTCACGTCTCTAATGACAATCTGAAGGTTTATCTGAAATATATTGCATTAACTGTGCATATATTTCTGTGCAGAACAAAGCTTACCAGCATAACCGACCTTATTAAAAAGGAATTGAATACAAAATGGAAGAGCTATTACATCTGCCTCTGTAAAGGAATGTTGCTACAAGTTAAGGAAACAAGAACTGGAATCACCGATGTCACATCAGGACAGCAGCACATGGGAATGCTCTGCTTGGCAGACAGTAAGGCAGTACATTATGGCTAGGGGAGATGGAAAAAATAGCGTAGCTGAACAACATCTCCAGTGGAAATAGGAATGGTAGGGAAGAAAAGGAGTTGTGGTTGAGATAGAAAAGCAAGGAAACAATCAGGCTGAAGGGGAAGAAAAAAGTGGAAGGTGACAGGAATGTGAAATCAGGGCAGATACAGAGATTAAGCAAAGTAAAAAATAATACTAATTATTTAAATAATAATCTAATCATAGCGTTAAATATAGCTAAAACTGATGCTTTCCACAAAGATCATCTTCAGGCAAGTTTTCATAGAGCACTGGGAAACTGGACATAAAGGTCTTCAAGAGCCCACTACAGCTCCCATTAGGAATGTCACCACAGTTTTCTAATTAACGTCGTCTCATGGTGTCCTTATTGTCTATAAACCCTTGGTGTGGACAGAAGTAAATAAGCTTCCATTACATGTGTGAGGTTTTTGGTAGGGTCTGTGGGTCAATTTTGGATTCAGAGCTGCTCTACAAAGCACTGCAGGTGAGTTAAGACTACAGGAAGAGGAAGGGCCATAATGACTACTGCCAGTGTGGACAGATAAAGCAATTTACAGATGAGTTATACCCCAGAACCTGTGTGATTTTTCCTTACTGGAAGCTTTTAAACACTTGATATTACATTGAAAAAATTATGCGGCAGGGAGTGGAACAGTACTCCAACATGAGAAAGAATAAAAAAGTTTAAATAAGTCAAATATGGTCAAATAACATTCAATTAGAATGAAAGCTACTAGCACAGAGGATTGAATAAAGGCTTAAGCCGTCATCTTGTTTTTGTAATATTTAGGATTTGGGAAGCCCTCTCCTTAAAGCCAGTTCCATCTCACCACATCCATGCTGGCTGCAGTTTTTTTCCATGCAAAAGGACATGCCATGTCAGCCTGACAGCCAGGTCACATCCTGCAAACACCCCCTGATGCTCTCCCTCTCCCTGCAGAGCAGCAGGCGTGGATGTGGCAGCACAGCAGTATTTGCTCTAGTGCTGCATAAGCTGAATTTGGTCATTACAAAAACTTTTGGTCTTTGAGACTACTGATGTGAAAACTTCACAGGTATTAAATTCCATGACAAAGAAAAATAAAAGTATTTCTCTGTCCTCCCTTCCCGCCAGTCTGTATCAATAGAAAGACATATTGTGTTTGGTATCATGCTTTTTTTATGAATTAAAGTTTAAGGCAGGACTTCCTTTTCTGGCTTTTGATTTATGGAGAACTGAATACCCAAGTTCTATGAACTCATCATGGGTTTTTGACAAAAGAGCTTAAGAACTGCTACCAATGATTGCTTATCTAATTACTGAAGTTTTTATCACAAAATTTCTTCCTGTTTCCTGCCTGGACTTTCATGCAGATAAATAGGAACAAATATTTCCCCTTCTAAGTTTCAGCTTTGAAAATTTTATTTTTTAAAGAAGTTTAGATTTGGAACGTGAAAATCTTGTCACAGGGGCTGCATCTGCATTTTGTTCAATGCTGCCTAAAATACCAGCAGATAAAAACAAGGCCTTCTCTTCTACTCATGTCACCCACCCACCCTACAAAGAAGTTATGATCTATTCAGTATTAAAGACAATGGACAATGGAGTGTACATCACAATCACAGCTGCTTCTACAGAAGTTGTAGCTAACCTTGCATATTAGAAGACTGTGTCAATTAGCCTGTAAAAATGAAACTTATCTCTTTGAAAAGCCAATATGTAGTTTGTGCAGGTTTTACAGCCATGATCGCATAGGATGAGCAGTGTGTCTGTTATGAAATCATGATTTTTGTCTGTCTATGGGGTATCTCTTTTGATACAGCCTTTTAAATAGACAATATCATGGGTGCACTGTGAAACTTCTGGGGGTCTGAGCCCGGACAATTGGACCCCTTTGAGCGTCCTTGGGACTCTGCACCGATGGTGACCTGATAGAGGCAGCCTTGATCCAATTGTCCAGAAATGGAACTTTAATAATGCAAAAATAGCAAACAAGAAGGTGCACACTGTGTATGGAGCAAACTGGGAAAAGGCAGCACAAGGGGCAAAAGGCGTGAGGCCAGGCTCAAACAGGGGCATTTATACATTCTGCTGTAGGGAGGAGTTAAGGCGGGGTCTGAGAGAAGGGTCCAATAGGGCAGAACAATTGGGAATATTAAAATCTGTGCATCAAAAGTCAACACATGGTTACACAAAGAACTAGGAACTTTCTAGCAACAATTTGCATACTTCAGCTGAGGGACCATGTAAGTAAGCCTCTTGCTTAGAAAGGGTTTTCCCAGGGCATAAGTCCAGGATTTTCCTCTTCCCCGGGGAAACCACTCTCTACAGCATTGCTACAGTACTGCTTTTAGAATTGTTACCTAAATACATAAACAAGGCAAATGGTGCAGTTTTTAATGAATGCCTTACATTTCTCCACTAAACATTCTCTATTTTCCCCTTTGGTATGTGATCATGCTCCTCTTATAACAGAAACACGGAGGAGGAGTTATAAATTGATAACAAAAGCAGCACAAAGTGAAGAGGTCTACAAATTTAACCTTTATTGTGCTCTGTATGAGGTCACATTTAACTTAACAAGCCATGTTGAAATTATTCTTCCTACCTATAGGGTAAATAAGCAAACTTATAAGGGCTGAGCTGTACTAAAGTCTTCAGAGAAATGTTTGTTTTTGAAAACTGTCAATAAAACTTCAAGGGCTTTCAGGTGCAATTTCCCTTTTGTTGAGCCACCTTTTGCCCAGAATCTTGTGGTCACTTGACTGAAAAGTTGAAAATGTCTGATCTGTATATCTGAAATTAGGGCAGATAAAGTGCATCGACACACTGAATTCTTTATTCTGCTCTGCATCTTCAGTACTACAAAGTGCTTCAAAACAATCCTGCTCTCAGAACAGTTCACTCACTGTGCTGGTATTAAAAGTTAAAATATAGAGGGTGCAGATGACAATGCATAAGAAAACAAAATCCATAACTGGATGCCAATCTCAAATCCTTGTCTGGCAAAATGAATTTAAATGGCAAAGGACTGAAAAGGTAAGGTATAAATATGCCAGTAGGCATTTTACTGCTTGAATCTTAATGGGGTTTCTTTTTTGCATTTATGTAAGTTCTTCAAAGATTTATTCTCTCAATTACCAATCAAAAGAACTCATAAAGGTAGAGTTGGTGGACCATGAAGGATTAGAGCTGTCTGCTAAGGAAGATGCATACTTGGCAGGCCCTGTGCATTAAACAACTCCATTTGACACCAATCCCTGGCTCAAAGGATGGCTGACAATAGAAGTTGTTTATCATGAACTATTTTGATTTAAGAAAAAAGATAAAGAAATAACCACCTTTCCACATAGCCCCACCCCACTGCCCAAAACCTTTACAGAGTCCAGATTTTATCAGGACTTAGCCCATAAAGAGTAATTTTAAAATCTTGTTAATGGAAACTCAGGAGTTCAGGCTGGTAAAAGGTGAAAGATAAAGGTTAACTAGAGTTTCCTCCCTCAATTTTCTTTTTAGTGAGAACCCCCCACTTTAGTAATGCTATAGTAGCTTCTGCATAAATTTAGTCTAAGGCATATATATTCAACCAGTGCTGAACATACATATTTAATTTGGGGAAAATTTGCATGTTTTATAAAAAGGTTTTCTTATTTTCTTTCTTGGGTTTCAACAAAACAATTAAGGATGTTTGATTCAAGCATAAGAAACCCATTTACTTAAAGGCTAAGTGGCAAGCCTGTTTCATGGGCTACACAACATGCATGCATAAATTTAATATTTCATTGGACCGTGGCTTTCCCAGAGATGCAGTCAATATATTGAGCTATTTTTTTTCCTTATTTGACATCTGCCATTTTCCATGGAGGATGAAATCTTGAATACTCTCAGAGTCATAGAATGACCGATAAATTTTCACCTCTGGAAATCATTGGTTCCACCCCTCCTGCTTACAGCAAAGCCAGCTACAGCTGTCAGGTTCTGAACATCTCCAAGGATGGAGACTCCACAGACTCCCTAGGCACCAGGCTCCAGGACTTCTTTAGAGAATACTTCCTCTTCAAGACAATTAATATGTAATATAACAAGAATTCATTAGAAGCTCAGTGACTGTAACTTGTTTAGATTTTATTTTTAATGCTTGTCCAGGAGTTTCCTAGATACTGATGACTGGATTATATTAATGACATTAATTCTTACATAAGAATAGCCAACACATATAAAAGATGGTACAGTAATACAGTAATAAATGCTACCAAAAGTTAATCCTTCCTTGAACTGCTGCTAATCATGTGTAAACAGCTCAAAGTACTATACCCAGAAGAATACTCAAGGTGAACCAACTGGGCAGGATATTTTCACACCAGGCAGGAATTTAACTAGGATTCAAGTTTGCTCACTTTTGAAAATGCCCAGCAGTATAAAAATCCTCAGTACATCACCTTGGTTTCTGATAAAACACCCAACACCTCCATGGGCCAGAAAAAGGCTCTGGCACCACAAAGGGGTTTGGAACCCAACAGCAAGTGCTACCTTGGAGGTTAGAACATTATTTTTTCCTGACATGCTCATAGGTGCAGGAAGCAGCACAGCAATGCCTTTGCCAGACAGCAGTGCTGCTGTGCTGCCCTTTGATCAGAGATGGGCCTCAGAGTGGCACCACACTGGGACACTGCTAGGGTCAGCACAGGAGAACTCCAGCTGGAGTGATCACCATGATGCTCCACTGAGCAGTGGAGATTTATTCATTGACCCTGGCATTCCCCCACAGGCCACTAATCCCAGACACACTTTCACCTCCTCTCCTGAAAATCCTGCCTTTGAATTAGCCTGCTGGCTTTCTGAAGACATTGCTCTTAGCTTGTTACAAGGGAGTGATAATTAGAAGAATCTTCAAGTCCTTTTCAGTTTTTTCTGTATAATCTTGCCCAGATCCACAGATCTCCACTTCCTCATTTGCTGTGCCAAGCATGGAGTGGTGATGAATGCAATTCCAACTTCATTTCATATATCCTTCTGACAGGCAGCAATATAAACTTTCCTTGGAGATTTTAGTCGTAAATCAAGAGACAGTGTGGTCTGCTAAATGTAGCACTGGTTGGGAACTCAGGGGACTTGATTGTCACTTCATTTTCCTATGCCTAGCTCCCATTATTTATTCAGTACATAAAGTCATCAGGTCAGTCCCAGCTATGCCCTATGCATATCTGCTTGATGTACATAAAATAGTTAGACTTGGTATTACTGCAATAGGAGCAATATTTGTCATTAAGATTGCAAAATATACTGAACTATGTAATGTTAGGAGATAAACATCTGAAATAAAGCCATGATACATCATAAAGTCCATTCACAAAATTTTTTCTCTTGGTATCTGGTGTCATAATATTCTCCCAAACTAATGATGGGCTTTGCTATGTTGTAAAGATCCACTCCATATTTATGTCCTCCTTTCTGTAAGAAGATCTTTAAAGAGCTATTTTGTCAAATTGTACTAGAGAAGAGCAGTGCTTTAACTATTTCATCACATTAAGTAGGATTGTAAAGTAATATAATTATTTTAAGATAATGGATGCTTTTTTCTTTCCTGGAAAAGAATAAAAAGAAACTAGTGTAATTTTTTTGTCCACCATCTTTTCAGCTGGCATTTTATCCCCCTCTATTATTATTTGGAGCATCATTACTGATAATATGACAGGCAACATATTGCTATATTAACAAGGTCACAAAATCCCATTAGTGGTGAAAATGACAGAACTGAGTTGTCTAGTGACAAATAAGGTAGGTTCTCACAGAATGCAGGTCTGTAGGTCTCAGTGTCAAATTTACACAACGAAGAAGTAGAAGAAAACTCACATTCAGTCTGCACAATTTGTACAGAGACTTCCTTACTAAGGCAAGAAAAAGTCAATGAAGCCAGTAGCTTCTTTTGAGCTATACCTGTAAAACCCCCATATGTAACCACCATAAATGCTACAGAATATTGAGCAAAACAGCCTTCTTTCAATATTTGTGTGTGATAACAGCATGGTCACAGATTTTATAACAGTGAGTGTGGCAAGCAAGAGTTCCATAATTCAATTAAAGCAGGTATTACACAAAAGTTTTGCTCTCTGATAGAAAGCTACTGCAGAGGTCTAATCTGTGCTGCCAGCAAAGCAATCCAAATTACAATTCCTTCCGTGCTTCCTCCTGGCTCTTGTGCACAGCAGTACAGCTCTGGCACTCACCAGCAGCACAGGGCAGCTCCCCCTGCCCTGGGGTGGTTGAGACAGGAGGGGCAGGAGCCCCAGCAAGCCCCCCTGGAGCTGCCCCACCCAGCATCCCCAGCCCTGGGCATGGTGGAGGAGCAGCACAGAGAGAGCAGCTCCACCTGCCCACCTTTCCCAGCAGGAAACAAAGGGCAGGCGCTGCAAGGAATAGTTAAAGTGGTAATAATTCAATGGGAAAACAGAAACCAGATTAAACCTCCCGCAGCCCTTCTCTCCACTTCAAAATCTACAAATTTGGCAGACCAAGGAACTCATGAAAAACATCAGAGCAGAATTTTGATTACAGCCAGATGAAAAAGACAAGCTGTCTTTCTTCAATTCCTTGCCATAACTCATTTCCCTAGAGATTATCAAGGAATTTCTCAGCAACAGATACGCAACTGGGTTTTCAGAAATTTTCTCCTACTTTTAAATAATTATTCTTTTTTGACTTTATCAAACTGTCTAAAAATTCTTGTCAGAAGGACATATTAACCCTTAGGGGGTTTTTAAAATGGGGTTTTGAGAAAATAAAAATATTTGCCTACACATCAATATTTGCTGGGATAAAACCCTCTGGCTCCCCTAAACCTCGTTGTTCCATCCATTTGTGCCTGATGAGGCTGAAGATTCATTTCTAAGGCCAGGGTTTATACAGGCTGGACTTGGTTGCAGATACTGTACAAAACCTGCAAGCCAGAGAAAATTCTTTCCTTTTATTAACACTCTGTTGAAGCTTTTAAGCACCATTATCCATCCCACACACAGACTTTATGGGTACAGCTGGCCTTTCACTGAAAAAAGGAAATATTTGCATCTCAAAGACATTTGCTTCTTATGAACCATCCCAAGGACTTAAAATTTTTTAAGCACACTCTCATTTCAGAGGCATTTACATAGGAACTTTAACACTCTTGTAAATGAATCAGGCATTGTGCATCATCTGTAATGAATTCAGGGAGTATTACTGAGCACCTACGCAGCCCAAGGAGAGCTGGATTTTCATTAGGTACCTACTTAATGCTTCAGAAATCAGATCATGAACACAGCTTGGCTTTTCAGGCACTGCCCTTTATGTGCTTTAATTATTTACATTGACAAGTATTTCAGATTTAAAGTAGATTTAATGCAGTAGAGATTGAAGGTTTCAAGAACAGGAATGAAACACTAAATCTGCTTACATCAGTGTGAGTTTTACTTTTTGCAATTCCACTGAAGAGGAAAATTAAAAGCAAACCCCTACAAATAACTTTGTGAGTTTCTAAAAGCTTTTTAGGATCACCCAATAAAGCAATCTCAGCTTCAAGAGGAGACTCAGGACCAGCAGGTACTTGGAAAAGCATTTGTTCCCTGGACACCCAGCGAGGGATTTTGCTGAGGGCAGCAGTCTCCTGTCTACATGGATCCCCAATGCCCTGGAGAAAGGCAGCTTGGGATTCCAGGGGCAGCCAAAACAGTTCATCACCTTGTGAAAATCAAACTGCCTGATTTGGTCTGACTGCTCAGAGCACAGGTTGTGGTTTCCTGCTGCTTTCCTTTTGGCTCGGGACATCAGTGATGCACATAACAGAATAAATGCACTGCTAGTGGGACTTCAGTGAGTCACTCACAGGGGAAGATTTCCACCTTCCTCAGCAAATTCTGTAAAAGGACCAGGTATATTTTGTTAAAAAACATTCTACCTAATGGGCAAAAAATATAATAATACTTCTTTGTGTTGCACTTTTGAAGAATAAAGCAGCTCTCAAAAGGAATATCCAATTAACTCCCTTTTCTGATTTTTACTTGTCCTGAAATTAGATTTTATTGGAATTGTATTTACAAAACTTGTGCTGTGGGATATTTTTCCTCCACAGTCTGTCATTGCTAATGAGCAAAGGACACGTAGAGAGTTCTTATAGTTCTTTTTTCTCGTATTGCTCCTCAAGGTGAACTAAGATTTCTTTCAAGAGCTTTGCTTGCAGAAAAGTAAGGATTTTGTGAAAGACAGAGGCGAAAATATTAATTGCTTTTTCCCACTTTACTGACAGTTCCAACAGCAGCAAATGTTATTGCAAAGGAGCGAAAAAGCCTCCCACTGTCAACTGCAAGATCACATCAGTCCTGAAGTCAGCTCAACCTTTGCTGTTCCTCCCACCTTCCTTTCCCAGTGATGTCTTGGGAGGGTGCTGAGGCATCCTCTCCAATAGAGCAGTTATGGAAAAAGTCACAGAACATTACAATCACCTGGCAAATTAAATGAAATAGTAAAAGCCATTCCTATGGGGTGGAATCTTTCAAATCCTGGAAGAGAAGGGAGGGGAGAGCAATAATAGGAAACTAGAAGGGAAATTGCATTTTCCCCCTTTTCTTCACAAGAGATAAACTTTCTTCAGAAATTTCTGTTTTCAATACATAGGGTGTGTTATTAGATGCTGATTTCAAGCCTTAGAAATAACAGATAAGGCAAGACCATATATTTGCCACCTAGAATAGAATATTGATTTATTTTTTTTTCCCAGCCAGTCTGCCAAACAAAATCCAAGCTAAAGCAGACTCTGTGGCAACTTGAGGTCACAGTCATTCTCTTTAGTTCTTCTCCTTGTCAAAAGCTATGATATCAAAGCTGCCCTTTTGTTCCCCTTAATTCTATCAAATGCACTCCCCACCTCCAAGCCTCCCTACTTTGTCAAGCGAAGATGAGGAATAACTCAGAGACTTGGACTCAGATGTATCTATAATCAGGATCTGAACTAGAAGAGCCAACAGAGGCCTCTTTGCACAGCTCCAGCCCTACAGACATCCTCTTGGGAGATGGAAGAGTGTGATGTGAACAAGAGCCAGGCTCTGCAGCATAATCAATAACAAAAAGTAATGTGTCAGATCTCACTGAACTTTTCCTCACAATATGACAAATTTGGGGATTTCCTGAACCAGCCCCTCCATAAACTTGTAAATATCCAAGGCCATTGGTCACTATCTGCTTTTGAATTTGCTGTCTCCAGCACACACTCAGGAAAATCTGGGACTGGAAATGAGCTGAGTAGCTCACCTTCATTCCCAGTTTTGAAGGCTTTCACAAAATAATGTCATGGCCCTGTCCCCCAAAGCCCAGGAACTGCCAAGGCTTTCTGCATTCTTGTTCTCCTGGGCTTTATAAAAATAGACATAGAAGCACTTATTAAAACATACAGCCCACTGTGAGGAAAACATTCCCTCCATCCCATGCTTTGCAGAACGGCTGAACTGCACTCTGTGGCTTCTTCAGCTCAGTCACCTTCTTGGTCTGAAAGGCATTTAAAGCTTCCTCTCTCCCTCAGAAGTACATTTTTCTCTCTGTTTTGGTGTGAGAGCAGCCTTTTTTTCCCCACAGTCACATCTCACCTATGTATTCAGGATTTGGGACGTTCTTGGGGGAGAAACACAGCTAAAAACCGGCCAGTGTTAGAAAAGCACAAAGTAGATGCACAGATAGTGGGTAGGTGTTCTTTTGTTTGCTACTTTCTAGCTTGTTTTGCCTTTTTGCATCTTATAACCTCTAACTGTATAATTTCTACCTATATTTACGATACATTATTTCCAAATATGTAGTTTCTTTTGTTATAGACAGTGTGAGAAAACCATGATGCCCACAACTACACGACCCGTGGCTATCAAGGACCTGTTCATCATGCTCCACACATCAAGAATTCCTGATATGATACACATGAGCATAAAGAGCAAGTGGCCAGTATCTCAAATTTCACTATAGGCCATACTAGCAGCTTATGTAAAAAAGGGTTTTAGTCCAGAAAAGCCAGAAGAGAAGAAAAGCCACCCTTGTCACATGCTCATAGGTATTTCCAGTATAATCATACTTTCATTCATTGCCTTTACCATCTGTTCTAACCCTGTTTTCCCCTTCAAACTGAAGCCCTCATTACAGACCCTGGCCACAGTGTGAAATTGACCATTGCATCTTGTATTCTGGAGAACAGAAACATTGACTTCTTGTAGTTCTCATTGGGAAACTGGTAACAGAGCCTGACCTTGAGATCCTTTTCTATGTTCTTGGCTAAAACAAAGATAGTTTTCAAATCTCAAAAGAAAGGAAAAGGAGAATGAAGGCAACACAAATTTCCTCTACACACTGTCAGCACTGTCAGCATGAAGACTTCTATCATTACTAAGGTTTAATAGTCAGAATATTGTCAGGAATCTGCAAGAGAACATTTCCGAAAGCAGAGGAAGATAAAACCAAACACTGCTTTGAGTTTGGTTAGTACAGAAAGGTCTGAGCATAAGCCAGAATTCAGAATTTGACAGCATGTAGTAGTCATGCTTGGATCCAGTATTGGTATTGGAGTTAGAAGCAATTATTCTGATATTTTAAAATAACCTTTAAAGAAAGTATTTTCATAAGTTACTTTTTCTGACTCTTCCCAACAAGGTGAATAGAAATTGGCTCCTTTCTTTCCTCTTCTCCTGTTAACAATGGCAAGCTGAGATAGTCTGTAAAGTGTCTGTGAAAACCAGCACTTTCAGAATAAAGCATGAAACATCCTGAGCCTTGTCAACAAGGTTCTCTGTGTCTTCAGCGATAACAAATCAGTGGTAGAGAAGGGAATAAAATCCACTACCCTTAACATCAGACAAACTGATTCTCAAACATTAAAACTGCTTGTGTCTGGATGTCATTGTCAAAATTCTTCGGAACGACAAGATCCCAACAATTCACAAACCTCTGACACTAACTGGCCTCACAGATGAACATAAAACTGGAGCCAAACTATCAGGCAATCTGAGGTTTAGCATCAACCATAAGGTTTGTGTCATTAAAATGTTAAAATTTTTCAGCAGAAGGAATACCACTGGAGTTGGAGGGTTTACAGAAGTGACTGGCTGTGAAACAGTCAAGGACTCTGGTTGATATATCTTTGACAGCTAACCTGACTGAAAGGACCAGTTGATCACTCCTCTCCATTCTGACAACTCAGGAATACTATACAGCCTTGGATCATGAGTTTTTAAGAACTCCTTTTTTAACTCTGAACAGCAAACAGATGAAAATATATTAAGAAAACCTTTTCCTAGCAACTACTAAAGTGTGAATAAGTGGTTCTGGTTGATCACTGGTAGTAGTTACCAAACTTTTCAGACATTTTTAAGACTGAAGTGATTAGTGTGTCTTCAGCTATGTTGTATTCCAGAGACAATTTCAAAAATTAGCAAGATTCTTCTTTGTTAAGATATCTTAAAATATCTAACCACAAAAATTTCTGATTCTTAATATGTGAAGTGGTTAATTTACTGCAAACTACATAATTCAATATGCTGTTTTCAAAATAAGAGTTTCTGGCCTAGGGATTTATATAAAGAAGGTGTGTTCTTTTTTGTTTAAATGCGCCTTAACTATGTAATTGAATAAATGATGCATTCCCAATATTTAATGCTTCTGTACCAATAAGACCATACCTAATCAGAACATGAGCAAAGTATGCACCAAGAAAAGAGGAGCAGGAAAACAGGTTTGCTAAAAAAAGGAAAGGAAAAGGACAAAAGTTAGCAGCTCCACCTTGAATTGAAAGCACAGGCACAAATGTTTAGACAGACATTAATGACAAAACTTGGCCTCCCAGGGTGAAATTCTGCCAGGCTATCCCCAAAGTCAGCCACTCCTCTCTTCTGACTGCAGCAGGGCCAGCATTTCATTTCCCAGGGCTTTCAGTGGGGACCGGATCAGAGTGCAGCAAAAGTTGGCAGATTGTTAAAATTAGCTGTTTCTGGTGTCCATCCTCTCATGGTCTCCACAAAAATTCCTAATCAGTTGCATTGCAATTAATTGCAGAAATAGCTCACTAAATACAGATAAATTTTTCCAGAAGTACCCATTTAAGAGGAAAATTTAGTAGCTGGTGTAAATTCCCCTTTCTCGTCTTTCCTTTTATGATTTATTTTTAATTTTGCATTTCTCCATTTCCCAATAGCTTTCATCCCTCGTTCCATACTCCTCCCTCTCAGGGAAAATGCAGGGTGACAGTATAGACTGCACGGCAGCAGGAGGAATGAAAGGTTTATTTCAAAGTTGCTCTGTTCTTTTTTTCTGTGTGTGGCTTTGTTAAGCACATACCGTATTTCTGAAATCCAGCTAGGAAAAACTAGAAAAGTCTTCCAATTATAATCCTTGATATTTCCCCTGAAGCTAAACCAAAGCCCCTTTGAACTAGAAAAGTGTCTTTCAAAAATGAGAAGGGCAAGACCTGAACTTTTCTACCTGTAGTCTTCTAGTCCAAGATTAGAGTTGTGGGTTGATTTTTTTCCCCCTCTTCTCCTCAAGGAAGAAAATACAGTGAGTTTTAATACAACTATTTTTAGTTAATCCAGCTTTCTTTTTTATCCTCTGTAGCCAATGCCTGCACCAGTCATTTAAGCATTATTTAAGTTATATGTCTACATCAAAAGTAAGTTTCCCTGGTGTGTATTTGCTGGCTGTGCAGAGGAGGTAAATAAGATTTTGCAGTGCTTCTTGTCAAAAATCCCATTGTCACAGACGTGTTTATTGATTGATTTTCCCAAGTATGTAAGTTATGGATTAGCCTTTGCTCACATTAGAAAACAGTTTCCATTAGGAAGTCAACGCCTCGTAAGGCGCAGAAGGATTTAGTGTGTGTGTTCATCTGGTGCTCTCCCAAATGGCTCCAAGGTGGGGTTGTGGGTGATTTCAGCAGGGAGGGAATTCATCATGCCTGCTTAGGGGCTGGCTAATGGGCTTCTCCCTGCCACCCTGGGTGCTGCTCATGAGAACACAAAAATTGAGACCCTGCATGTGTTGGTTAGAATAACTGCTCTAATGCAGGTGGTTTAGAAAACTTATGGGTCACATAAACGTGAGTCTTCTAGCATGAAGAATCATAGCTAGGTGCAGCAAAGGTTTAATGTGCAGAAAGTGAATCATTCCCATTTTTCTAATGGCTTTTCATATCCATATGAAGAAAAACAACTCGGTTTCCTACATCTTTTAAAAGCAGCATGCTTTACATAAAAACTATTGGCTTTCTGCTTGATCTATGTTTTTAAACATAATATTATGCCCAGAATCTGAACTAAAAAGGTAATAAAGATACTGTCTTCTGGGACCAGGACAGCAATGAAACTTGCATTCTTATGATTCACCAGCTCTGAGTACAGCTTATCAAATTTATTTGCCTGGAATATTTTACAAGTAAACAAAGGGCAACACGTTCCAGTGAAATAACATTCAGTATTTTAATCTGAGGTCTACATGAGCACAATTAATTGTGCATTTTCCTTAATTACTTACACTTATTCCTTGTTTTTAATATGTCTAGGGGCAGGAGGACAAGAATATTCAATGGATTATTGGAGTTATTGGAATTGTGTTGAAGATCATGTTACCTGCTTTGTTTGCTCCAGCAAAAGTTCAAAAGCTACACAGAAGACAAATAGACTAGAGTGGGGGGAAAATCTCATGAAAGGAAGTTCCCTGGTACAAAGTTAAGAGTGAATATTCCTACTTTGAGAATCTCTCAAAAGCCTTAACCAGAGTAAATTCCTTTATATATATCCATATCCAGATATATCCAGGAGATTCATGGATGGTTGCTCGGTTAAAGTACAAATATAAAGCATTACACATTTCAAGGTCTCAGGACTCTCAGAATTACAAGGCAACCAGAAAAGTCATCATTTGCTAAAGTGTTCTGGTATTTTTAGTTAGCCCATAATTCTAGCATAAGGACTTCTCACTGATGGAATGCCAGTTCTCAAGGAGTACTGCTGGGTGGAAGATTTTGGGCATCAACTATTCAGGCATTGAAGCTCTGAGTATCACACAGTTTAGACTCTTGTGGTGGAGCCGACACTTCTTCCCCTCCCAGACACATCACAAAGATGCCAGCATCCAATCCTGAGGGGAAACCAGGTGCTGTGGCCTCCAAGGGCTGCTTGTTGGGAAAGAAAGAAGCTGAAATGTGAGAATTCAAGAGAAGAATGAGATAATCCATTGGCTGACAGGATACGACCCTGCTCAAAGAATCCCCATATTTGTCCCTTTAAGTCTTGAAAGACAGGACTGAGAAGTGGTAGAAGATTTTTAATGAGTTCTCAGAGAAGCACAAAGGCATTGGTGGGTATTCTCTCCTTTGCTCTTGTTGAAAGGAGAGAGCCTTTGGACCACAGTCCAGCACTGCCTCTGCAATGGTTACCCCAGAAGATCTGAGAATGACTCATTGGCCTAATCAGCATGGAAAAAACCATCCCTATATCCTTTTTTTGGATAAAGGATAAAATAGTTACACTGCAGCAGTCAAAGCCTCCTTTCTAGACGTGAATATGATGTGGAACAGATCATACATTTTAAGGTCACTACCCAAGGGAGACAAAAGTCACACTCTGGACTTTACCTACATTGTTTTATTACCCTGGCATTGATAAGCTGGACAATTTCCTCTGCTTAGCAGACAGTGCCTCAGAGAGAGGCAAGCCTGGTGACAGCTTTCAAGCTGCCTATTGTGAGGCATGCACTTCAAAAGAATATGTAGTGTAGCAAGTACAAATTAAAACACATGCAAATGTTTCATGCAGAAAACACCTTCACTGTGAAGCAAAAAAATCCCCAACTGGTTGACATTCAGAAGCCCAGCTCTTTAAGATGGTATTGATTCATTCATTCATTAGATGTATAGAAGTGTTAAGAGGGTGAGGGTTCCTATCCACAAGGATAGGCACACTCAACACAGCTTCAGAGCACATCATGAAAGCAACCATCCAAATTAAAGACATCCCATCACAAGTAAATCCAATCAGATAAGCTCCATACCCTTTCAGTTGTTACTTCCATACTGTCCCACTAATTTCAGGGGCTCTTTTAAGGGAAAAGACTAAATCCCATAGTGTGCCTTGACTTCACAGTGTCCTGTCTCAGACTATGTTTTTCTCAGATGCAGAAGAGAGGAGGCACTTTCAGACCAGGTATTAAGAGCTTTTGAATTACAGCAGTGCCTGGCCCATTTTTCCTCACTTATTTTAATCAAGGAGGTTCCAATTCAGATAACCCCTGCTGATCACGGCTCAGACTAACATTGTGAGAAAACCAGGAGAATGTTTGAACTGCGATGCAGATAGGTATGCTACTCATATGTGTTAATGTATGCACATCTCCTGAAACAGCCTGAAATTGCTTTGAGTTCATGATTTTTTTTCCAGCCCAGGCAAAGCTTCCACTGCATGTTACCAGGAACATTATTTGACTTGAAAGAGCAAGCGTGAATTTTGTGCATCTGCCCAGCGATGTGAAATCAATTCCGATAATGCCATTGAATGTAACTTATCTGAAAATTACTTTCTTGTGCTGTGGTTTTCCCTGTGAAACTCTGCAATGGCTGAACTGATAATGTTGGATCTGAAGTCTCATGACTATTATGCAGTATTACTCTCCAGCTGGGAGACTTGGCAAGGCAACACATTGACATCTTCATGAACTTAGCACTTCACATCAAGGAGAGGATGTGAGCCTGTCAACTTGACACTCATAGTGCAATCTCTTTCAAATTGGCCCTTAGAAATCTTTACAATATGACTGGAAGCTCTTCACCATCATATAAATAGGATACATTAGACTCAGCCATCACAAAAAAAAAAAAAAAAAAAAAAAAAAAAAAAAAAAGTCAAAGGGCACTAATCACATTCTTTCCCTCAAATTAATATTGTCACATTTACTTATTTGTACTTAGAAGATGTTGGTGAAATGTCCCTTCCATCTGTTTTGGTGCAAACGTACACCATTAAGAGGAGTCTTTAGTTTTATCTTTACTGAAGCTGTCCTTCAATTAACACAGAATTTCTTTCTAGCTTGCCAGATATTTTTAAAGTTACAAATATATGTCACACTAATATCTAATCCTTGTGAAATGCCTTCACCTCATTAAATTAAATGGAGAGCCATCTTTAGGTTCATTACAATGGTAGGATTAAGGGAAATGATCTGAGGTATTTAAAAAGTATTTGACAGGGTTTTAAAGATGAACAGAAATTCTGAGCACTTCCTCCTACTTACCTAGACTGCATGGCTATGAAAGCGATAAAAAAATGATTAAAGATAAACCAACAACAAGAATTTGACACTTAAGAGCCCACTTACAGTCTCATAGTCCTTTGTATTCACCTGGTATACTTTATCTATTAATAAACTACAGTTTAGCTTAGGAAAAAGGGAAATTTTGTGTTGCTCTCATGATTCATATTGCAGAAAATCTCAGAGAAAATATGAAAGTCTAGGCATTGAAAGGATGTAACCTACAGGCAAAAACTATCTGCCAGATATTCCTTGCACCATCATCTTCTGTTGATGCCAGGGAGGTTTTAATTCCAGTACTTCACATTGCAAAAGCATTGCACAAGGAGATAAATGCCTTTTGGTATTTTAGTTCTGTTCAGATCCTCTATGATTCTACACTTTCATACCCATACTAGCAACGTGAGTCAAACTTCTGTTTGCATAACAGGTATGTTTCCTTCCATGTGAGATGAGTGCACAACAGCATATGGACTAACTGCAATTACAAAACTGCACAAGGGCCACTTCTGTGCACAATGCAGCAGGGAAAACCCACAGGATCAAAAATGGAGTGTAATCTTCATGCAAAATACAAACTTTGACAGCATCCCTGGCTACCTGAGACAGTTCCCAGGGGTCTCAGGTGCAAAACAGAAATTTGACATCAAACACCTAGCCATCCTTTCATTTAATTACTTCCTCTCATTTCATTAGCTCTGTGCTAGCTGAGTTGCATAAGCAATTCTACAGTGTGAGAAGGATCTGTAGCCATGGAAATATTTTTTCTCTGAAAGCATACTTGCTCACTTTGTGAAAAATGTATAATCCTCCCTGGCAAAGAAATGAGGATATTGGATGTTTGAAGTAAGCAGATTGAGCCCTGGGTATAGCTTTCACATTGCAGCCCACAGTGTGGGACCAAAAAAAAACCAAAAAACCAAACCAACAACAAAAAGAAAAAAACCAAAACCAAAACCAAAAACAAACCCAAACCCCAAAAGACCTAAACTCCAAACCAAAACCAAACCAAAATACCGCAAACAAAAAAACCAAACAATCCAACTAAACAAAACTCTGGTCCTGGGGGAGTCCTGGTACAGCTCCTATCTGAAGGCAGCCTTGCCTGATAGGTGTTCCTTGAGCAAAGGGGGTGCATCCTGCTCCTCTCTCTGAGCTTGGCAAGCTTCAAGAGCCAAGTCTTCATTGCTGCTTTTCTACTCCTTCCCTCCCAGAGGAACTGACACCCGGAGGCGGATGAAGAGGAATCCCTCATTTCACTCATCCAAAATTCAAGGAGTAGTGCCTGTGGAATACATGGAAATGGCACCTGCTGTCTTCCTGTGAGGAATAACCCAGTCCAGGGTGTGTGTCACTTAGTTCTGTGAATTTAAGTACAAACCATGAACTACTGGAATTTTAGATAGGAGTCAATTTTTACTCCATTTTGCTAATGGAAGGAAAAGCTAGTGAAGATATTATTTCGACTGTTTTCAAGAGGCACAAAATACACACTACATTTGATAATATTACTGTTTGTGTTGGTAGATTGGCAGAAGATCCCACAACATGACTTACATGGCAATAAAGATGCAGCATCCCACAAGACCTAGTTCTGCTCTTGAAGTTAGAAGGTATATTCCTCTCCATCAGTAGCCTGGGGGAAAAAACCCCCACAGTAATACTTCATCAGAATTTAGCCAAAACAGCTGCATGTATCCTACAGATGATTATATCTTTTCTTTCTCATGCAAATTGCATTCAACTGCACTTGGCTGCTGATATAGGGAATGGGACATTTCCTTCATGGAACCAATTACTCTAGAGATCCCAGTCCATCACACAGATTTCAGACACCCATAAATATTTCTGTTTTATTTCCATCACTTCGGGTCTCACACAAAGTCAGCAATGAATTTATAGATTGAGATGTCTCTGTCTTGTCAAAGTTTATTTTTTTATGTCAGGCAGCACAGACAAAATTAATTCCTGGCTATCATGACTGGGTTACAGTAAAGTGTCATGTTAGGTTGAGCTCAGCTAAATTAAAGGGTCCATTGAAAAGACACAGTATTTCACACTCCAGAGCAATTGCTAAATTCTGGCCTTTTTGCAAAATCCAAGGAAAGGACGATTTATTATTCAAGCAAGCACTGCAGTAGATCAGGAGTGAAACTGGCATCCTGGCTATTAATTACCCTCCAGGGTGACCAGCAAGGAAAACTCTCAGTATCAAACCATCTACAGCACACATCAGTGAGAGAAGAAGTGATGAATACCTTCCTGCTTACTACTTCTGCTCAAATACTAATTTGAGAATAGAATTGAGGGCCTACAATATTAACAACCAGTGTCCAGCAGTCAAGGGACATCAACAGCCACCCCCAAACTCAAAGAAGCTCTTTTGGGCCTGTAGAGTGCACTCTCACTCTCTGCATTTGTACATTTTTTTTTTTCCCCAGCCTGGAAGTGACTGTGGGAAAGGAATACTGCACACACAGGTCTTCCCCCAGCAGGGAGCCAAGCCATGTCTAAGGTGGGTGACTGGATCCCAGTTTAGGGATGTAGGGAGCAAGCAACATTTTGTGGCTTCCACCAGGTCTGCAGCTTCCCCTGGATCAGAGTCCTGGAGAACACATCCTAAACTGAATACTTTCATTTAGGCTAGAGAAGGAGGAGAAAAGTCTGCATCCACCTGAGTGCTAAGATAGCACTGTTTATCAGCTCAGAATGAAAATCACTCTATGGCTTCACCTGCACAGGTAAGTGGAACTACACCCTGGTTCATCACAAACCCTGGGCACTCAGGGTTCAGTCCAGAAAAAACCTGTGATTTTGCCTAGAAGGCTCAGGCTAGTGCTGGGCAAGGGCTAATCCTTCCTTCTGACAGACAGGAACCAAGCAGGAACAAGGAGCAGAAGGGACAGGACGTGGGCTGAGATGTGGGCAACATATTCTTGGGAACCATTTTAACTTATTTACTGTGGATCCCAGCAAGTTCACAAGGCTTCTGAGCAGGTTGCTGCTGGTGAGCTGTGATTTCCACTCTGCTAGGTAAAAATTATTCAAGAAAACACAACTACATGCTCAAAAAGGGTTGAATACAGGTAAGATCACATTAAACCTATTAGAAATATGCTAGTTTTTTAATCTTTCTGAAAAAGCGTTCAAGAGGCAACATGCTCTTCCCTTCACCACAATTTTCTCCCTCTATCCCTCAAGACTTTGCCCTGCTGATGGGGATGTCATCACATGGTGCAACAGAGCTCCTCATTTCCCCTACCTATAACTCCTGAGAGGCTGCAGTTCTTCCTGCAAGGTGACAGTAAATTTAAAACAGGACTTGTTAAATCCTTGGCTGAAACAACAAATACTTTTTTGCCCCATGCAGAGATCATGAAAGCAGTAAGGGCTGCTGGCCATTCCAGCACAGCACTGAATGGGTTGTTCTGCATTCTGTAACCTGGCAAGCGTGCAGCAGATGCTCCCTTTGGGCAGAGCAAAACCTCTTAGTAATCTCTATCTTTTTAACTACTGAGCTGGCAATTTATTGGCTCCTGAGCTGGCAATTGACTGAAAAAAATCCCATGGGACCAACAGTGTAAAAGGGAAAAGTGGTGCAAGACAGAGCTGAATATGATGCCATGGGTGGTACTTTTTTAAACCACTCCTGTCTCTGCAAAACACTTATCCTTGAGTGTACGTAGTTTCCTCTTCAGCAGCTTTTTTTCCTGTATTCTCTATTCTGCTGCATAATATCAAAGTATCTGAATCTTGTGATAAGCACTATACACTTAGTACTAATCACAGTGGATTTTATCCCCTTGTTCTTTCTTGAACTTCTCTTAATTCCTCTGCTTGTTCCTGATTGGATCAACTATAATTGTTATATTGATTTTAAATTTTTTCTATCTGCAATTTATCAGCAGTATCTTTTTTTATTTGCTACTGCCTTTGATTGAAGGAACAGTCTGAATGAATCAGAATTAGGTCTACTCACAGCTGAGCTGTGGAAACCTGCTGAGCCATTATAGCTAGAGCCCTGTATCCCAGAAACTGTCATAAATAAAAGCCATTATGACTAGTACCTCATGCCATTTCTGACTGTGAACATATGGCAGCACACTCTGTATGGCCAGGAAAACAATAACTACTTTATGGACCTATCTGAATGTGAAAACAAGGAGCTTTTCTCTGATGTTAGGCAAAAACATCAGAGCTCCTAGTAACTGAATAGTATGATTTCTAAATTCTGCTTCAGACATTCAGTGCATCTCCCTCCTCTTGTCTGTGAACTGAAAAGCCAGACCTGGTGTGAAGGAGAATTTCTTTTCTATCAGAAAAGCAGGCAATATGGTCAGTGCAGCTCTTGCATGTCTGTACAGGGCTGAGTGATGTGCAGGAATATTTTTTCCCTCTCTAAGGCAAGTTATCTCAGAAAAAAAAAAGTATTTAAACCATGTGGAAAATAAGTGATGAAAATAAACTAAATAAGATATATCTGGGCATCTTTGTAGATTGGAGCAAGCAGGAAGGAACAAAAAGAGGGGGAACAGGGCGTGGAGAGAATGGGGATCTCCACAATGAAGCTTCAAGCAGAGGAGCGAGATGGATGTCAGCCTGCTGTTCTAGGTAACATGGTTTCATAAACTCATCAATTAAAACTCATCAATTCCTATCCTAAGAACAAGTTGCAAGAGTTATGTCAATCTTTTTGGGAAAGCCCCTTAGTGTTCTGCCTGTTTTTACAGATGAAAGTGCTGTTGTATCAGTGGTGCCATTTCTGCTCAAAGAGCTCTTCTCCTCCCTCCTTCAGTGTCCCTTTCTCTTGTAAATCTGTAGATATCAGTCATATCCTCTCTCAAGCTTTGTTTTTCTCCTCACCTGAAGAAGCCACACTTCGATTTCCTTTCATAAGATCCCCTCCTAGGAACATTGTACCCGTCATGCTTGTTCCATCTTAAATTAATTTTTGTGAGATTATACAAAGAGATGCACACAGCATTTCAGATACAGGCTTGAGCCTAGTACACGGCATGGAAATCACTACATTAAGGGAAGAATTTAATAACTTATGACCCCAATGAGCTTTTTTATAACTATGTCTGCAGCTGACTAAAACACATGACCTGCCTCCCTCTCTGCTCCCAGCTCAAGCACCAGTTAATGCCTGAAATTCTTGTTCATGGTCCCAAAGTGCATATCTTTGAATTTTGTACTATAATGTTCCATCACATTTAAATGGTTCCTGATCTCAAGGTCATCTAATTATTTCTATATAATATGGTAATTCACATTTTTATTGTTAATATGTCCCACATCTGCACCACCAGAAAAAAAAAAATCATTAATTCTCTCCTACTTTTTGGAACTGAGGTCGTTGATAAAAATATGAAATAATTATTAAATTATTTGTTTATTTCTTGGATTATCATGCCATAATCTGATAATTGTACTTTACTAGACACTTTCTAAGAGTTTCCTTTCCAGCATGTCCTCTTGCCAGCTTCTTCTGGACCATCTTTCACCATGGCTTCATAATTTCATAAGTTCATCCTAATTTAATTAGGTTACTTAAGTTTAACTAATATTTTCCCATCTAGCACAACAGTAGACATTTTACAGAAGCCTGGAATACTGCTTACATACCTATGTTTTTTCCCTCCCCCTCAGCTATTCCATGCCCTACGAATGGTGCGGAGTGAGCCTGGACCGAGTAGCCTGCAATCCTGTTGGAGTTACACCACCAGGAGGATGCAGCAGTTCAGGGAAGGAGTCTGGGAAGACTAAAGCATTGTTGGTCTCTGGGCAACCAGAGACTCAGGGCATCCACCAGGTTTGAAATTCATCTTTCTCAGCATCCTACTTCATGACATTGAGAGGGAAATTTTGCCCTATTCCCTTCTCCCAGATGGGATGACAACAGACATCACTACAAGAAGACACCTTTGAACATTTCTTCCCTGAAATCAATTTTTCCAGAAAGGACAAGGCATTAAGGAGTTCAGCAGAAACAGGATTTCTCCCCACACATACACATAAATGTGTTTTTTAAAAGACCTTTCTTATTGTGCCCAATAGCAATTCCAGAAACATTGCTCTTGAAAATTATTGGTTCAGAACCAGTGCAGTAAAGAAAAGTCCCAAGTGCTACATTTCTGTCAATTCTTTCAGTGCTTGCTGCTTTCTTGCAGCCTCCTAAGAAGTCCAGACTCCCATAGGAGCTATTCAAGATGATAAAGTCATGTTAAAGGCCTTTGCAGCCTTTTTTTTTTTTTTTTTTTCTTCTTTTCCTAAATGTCAGAGCTAATACTTGTCATTTGTGCTGTTTTCTTCTGGTGTTACACAAATCCCATGAGATTTTCCCATTTGACCTGATGACCACATACCTTACCCTTGGCAATAAAAGGCATATCCATTCATGAGTCAGAAAAAAAACCAACCTGTTGCATTTCTTGGCCTTTCTGTAAATGGTAAAATTCACACTTATTTAGACTGCTATCAAAATCTGTATTCAGAGAGCAGTGTGGATATGAAAGGGAAAAATAATGGGTTTGGCACTGCAAGTGCATCAGAAAAAGCCCTTGTTGTATGCTACTTATCCAGTGAACTACAGACTTTGTGAGTGCTGATTTTCATTTGCCAAAACATTTAAGATTTATGGAGCCTTGTTTTATGCTCCTATCATATTCCCACCCAGAACTCAGGCTAACTGATTTTCTTTATTGTAGCTAATGTTCTATTATGTCAGAGCATGACATGAAAAACCTTAGAAAAGATGGCATAAAAAAGAGGTTACTTTTTTGGTTCAAAGTAGACTATCAGGTTTTTTACAGTCATTTTTGGTTGAGACTTTGGAGTCTGGTGCCAATTTCGTGTTACCTGCACCACTGGGGACACGACTGACACTTTGCAAATATTCCCATATTCCCCTTTTACCCTTTCTGCCAAGGATGACTCAAAATAATACAAAGTATTTGAATACATCCCAGCCATATTTGTTATGCCTCCAGCAAAATTTGATCCAAACCGATAGGATGGATTTTTAATTGCCATGGGTTCAGGGAGTCTGGAAAGTTTCTGAGGTCCATTCTTCCTCTTTGTTTTATAGACAATGCAGTTGTTAGCATAATATAGGTTCTAATACAAGAAGTAAAAGAGAAAGCTGAGATGGCCAACTTAATCTCAGCATCAGTGCCTTTTTCATTTCATTCTTTATTAAAAAGGTCAGCTGTAATTAAGGTGCTTACTTATTTAAACACCTATAGATAAGGATGAATGATCTCTCAGAGCAGTGCCATGAACACTTAGATAAAGATAAGTTAGATGTTTTCCAAGTGGCTGGGTCTGATTAAATTTCTTGTAAAATACTTTTGTAGAACTGGCTAAAGTAGTTTCAGATTTCCTAGTGGTTATCTTTGAGATTTTATGACAAATAAGTGGAGACCCAAAAGACTGCAGAGGGATAAAAATAATGCTCCTTTACCATAAGGTAGAAAAGAGTATTATAGACAACACAATTTCAGCTCTGGGAGGAAGCAAAAAAAAAAAAAAACCAAAACAAAACAAAAAACATTTGGAGAATATATAGGCAATTAAAAGAAAAATAAGGAAGACTAGAAACAGCCAATAAGTAGTCTCTAGGAACAAATGCTGTAAGGCCAATTTAGTTGCTTTCCTTGGCAGGGAAAACAGCTTGTATTTAGAGAGGTGGTGCAATAAATACCAGATATCTTGACTTGGGTGAGGTTTCTGACCTTATCGCCTATAACATCCTCACGAGAAACCTAAGAAACACAGCGTAAAAGAAACTAGGCAATAGAATCCAAAGTGTCCTAAAAAGCATCTGGAGAGTGTACACTGCCAGAATACAATCCCATACAATGCTTCTCTATGGAGAGACGCAGTCTCTCCATGATTTCTTCCTGACACAGATGATAAAATATTTGGATTTCGGATGTGTGCTAAACTGACAGGTCTGCAAACGTACTGGATAAGACAAAAATGCAAAGTTTTACATTAGTAAAACATAAGGTAATCTTTCCCTTCTCCTTGGGGCTTGCAAGGACTATGTGAGAACAGTGCCTTTAGTTTTGGCCAGCATGGCAGGTATGGAACACTTGGGGAGAAGTAGAAAGTGACAAAAAGATCCCAGTTTTCTGCAAAAATTTGGGCTAGTTTGATTTAGGGAAAACCCTAAGAGGCAGCATATAACAGTGTTCATCTATGCAAATAACACTGTAAAAAGCTCTTACCCATGACAAAGGAAGACAGTAAAAAGCTAATGAAGTTCAACTACAGCAAGAGTAGATATTAGGAAAAGCTTTCAGTCGTAAAAATACTTAAATATCTATGGAGATTTTAGAAATTCCATCTTGGAAATTCTTTAGTAACAGATTCAGAGAAGTTGTCCATTTAAAACTCCAATTTTCCCATAGAATATAAAAACCACTTTTCCCCTCTTACACTTTCTTGCTCCAGCCTCCTTCCCTCAGTGCCCATTAGATGCCTGGCGTGTGCAGCTCCTCTCCCCTAAAGGAAGTTCTGCCACACTTCCATAGCTCCTTCCTCCAGCCATTCACAGCAGCATCCTTTCCTTTACCCATCTATTGTAACCCCTTCAGCAGATTATAAGTGCACTACAGTTTTTTTGCCTGCTACATTAACCTCCTTGTTTTAGCAGGCCTCTACCTGTTCTTTCACCTACATACAAGCTGTATGTGCTTGACAAGGGATGAACCAATACCTGGGACATGTTTGACCAAGCAACATCTGGCACCTCTAAATAGTCAGCAGTCTACCAAAATTCCTCCCCAGGCTGGGTTAAACACCTACTCTGAGGCACAGAGGTGGCTGAGATTGGGTCTGGCTGGTATGGAGATGGATTTCTTGAATTCCTGACTTCCACTCAGTTTGGTTTGGAGAAGAACTTTAAGATCGAGTCCAGCTGCAAACCTAACATTAGTAAGTCCCCCTCTAAACCATGTCCCTCAGTGCCACAGCTACACAGGGATGTAGCCCTCTCATGCTGATGAAACTCTGTTCCAATAGCACTGTATGGCCTTTACTGTGATTGCAAGAGGAAGAGGTGATGGTGAAGCAGCAGACAAATGAGTTAGAGTTGGATCCCAAAGGGCTCCTTTCATAAAGTCTTGGAAAATCATGTTTTGAAAAGCAAACTCCACTGCTACCCATAAGAGGGGTAGCAAAAATTCAACTCCACAGCACTGGCTGAAGCTGCTGTGGATCTGCCCAATACACACAGCTCTCCAGTGAGCAAAGTCAGACCTATTCATGATACTCAAATGCAAGTTATCACATCCTCATTGCTGCAAAGGAACAGGACAGACCCAGGCTCTTTGTTTATCAAGCAGATTTACTCAGCTAATGAACTGAAAGTTTATGTCCAGGTTTTACTACAGCTAAAACACTAATAGGTGAACATGGGCTTCTGTATTGGATTTCAGGACTGACACTTCCATACAGAGTTTTCATTCATTGATTTCAGATGCCTGCACTGAGATTGCCAGGCCTGAATATTTAGAAGCACTGAATTTTAGTAATTACCTGTTATTTTCAATAAAATCTATCTCAAACATGCCTGAAGCTTCAGTGCCAAGCTGAGTACTTCTAATTAATACAAAATATTTTAAAAATGTGTGCCTTCCTGTCAGTACTACTTCACTTCCAATAAATGCCTCCAATTGTTCTAAGTTTTACAGATACAAGGCTTATGCTGAGAAATCCTGTGAACATTTCACTAAAACTGCACATTTTAATTAAATATAACATTATTGCCAGTCAGTTTTATTTATTGTTTTAAAGAGATAAATAGGACTTATTTGAGCCTCAAAGTTTCAGGCACAGGTCTTGAACCTATCATCTATTTTAGAAGTTTGTACTTTTGCCTATGTCATACTTCATTTTGACATGTCCATCATTTTTCAAATGGATGTGTGCTGCTATCCAAAAACCATTACTTGTGCTATGAATTGAATAAAGCTCTATTATTTATTTCTGGCATAGTATAATCAGACACATGCATCTTTGTTGGCTTTGTTACTGGCTTTCACTTTGCAATGAAGGAGCTTGAATACATTAACTTAACATTTTAATGAATTGGTAACAGTAATGGGTGCTTAGAGTATAGATTGCTTTTGTAAAGTGCTACTGTATTGAGAAGTGCCTTGAAGGGTTGTCCAACGTTTACCAAGCAGTTAAGAAAGCATGATTTATTTTGGACTAGTTTTATTAGGCAGTTATTGATAGCTATATAATGAATGATCTGCATGCAAGGAAAAGTATTCGATTGCTTCTTTCAAACCATTCTTGACATGCAGTGTAGCCAAAATAAACAACCTCCTTTCAGAGACTGCTTAAATCACAGAAGAAATCCCTACCAGCGCTCAATAAAGGTGTTTTTTTTTTCCTCTCTTAAGGCAATAATTATTCAAGTGTATTAAAAAACACTGGATATTTTTCATTCAAATGTCCATGACTCAAAATTTTTCTGCATCTTGTAAAGCAGGTAACATCTCTTCCTCTTTATTCTTTTCATGTGAGTATAGCACACTGTAGCAAGATAAAACCCACACAAACACAGTATCTTCACACAAAGAATGCAGTGGTTCAAGCTGCAATGAAACTTCATTTTTGTTTCTAGCAGTGGTAATCCTCCATCCTGTGTTTCCACACTGTTCAAAGCCAAAGTAAAACCATGTCTTAGACTGAATTTTAATTAAAAGCTAGCTAGAAAGTGATTTTAATCTCAACAAATGCAAAAAAAGAAAAAGAAAAAAAAAAACAGGAAAAATAATCCTATGGTATCTAACTACCTGCTCTCACCCCAATAGCTTCTGTCTCCAACTAGAAAATTATTAATCACAGTTTTATTCAAATTCATATTTTGAACAACATCTAAGCATGTTTGTGAAATGCATCACCAAGAAGCCATCTGTGCATTTTCAATGATACCATTTATATTTCATAAAACCAAGCAGCTGTTTTGCTGTGATTTTTCTGAGCCTTTAAAATTGGCTTTCAAGGCCCCAAAGCCGCTGAGGTTATAGAACATAAACCACAAAGCATCTATTTCTAAGTGTGCCTCGAAGGATGATGATGAGAAAAACTTACTAGATGCAGAGAGAACTTCTGAGTGCTTTACAATCTCAATTAGAATGAAAAGTACTTGTCAGGATTATTTTGCCCTTCCAGCCTAATTGCCCAAATTCTCTTCTTTCATTAGACAGGGTCTGAAACTAAAGGTGAGAATGTAAACCTGAACTCCTGATAAGGAAAATAACCAGACAATATGTTAAAAGTAATTATTATGTCTAATTCCATCAGAATGAGCCTTTATAATATGGGTAAATAATTGGAAGAAGGAGCATTTTATCAGCAGAATAATGCATTTCTAAGCACAGATGAGTTATGTTTACTGGAGAGCAGCTAATATTTATGTTGGAGGTAGAAAGTGAGTGAGTCACTGTTCTTTATCTGAGAATTTGTTCACTGCTTCTGCCTGAACCAAAATAGTCATGTTGATTGAAATGGTAACACTTACCTCAGTATAGGCAAGCATAACATAGACTAAATTAAAGATTATATTCAATGATTAGCTAATTTTTGCCTAAATATGATACATTCCCTTTTGTTAGAGAAAAGAAACCCTTCAATATCTTTGTTGTTGTTGCTTCACAGGACACCATAGGGATGCAGCTTTTTAGAGATTAGAGATGGGTAGGAAGATTAGGAGGAATAAAGAGGAATTGTATCTTCTGGTAAAATCACCAAGTCACAGAATAACTCCAGCTGGAAGAGAGCTGGAATATTTTTAGCCTAAACTCTTGCTCAAAACAGGATCAACACTGAATTCTGAACAGGTGGCCCAGGGCTTTGACCAGGCAGAGCCTGAAAACCTTCAAGGATGGAGTCACTGTGACCTCTCTGTGCAGCCTCTTGTAGAGTTTACCCACTTTTAGGGGGCAAATGATCCTGCCCTAACCATATTGGCCACCTCCCCTAAACTTTGTCCTGTTCACTAATGCCTGGCAGACCCCAGTTTGGGTGCAGTACTCTAGATGGGGTCTAAAGAGTGGTACTTCCAACCACTTTCCCCATCAAATGGTCAAAAATGTCTCGGATATAGATTTTACAGCAAAAGTTGCATTGACTTGAATGAGGGAAAATTTCACTCTGGCTTTTTATAATTTTGGGCCTAATTCCAGCTGGATTAGACTATGCCAGGTGTAAGTAAAGGTTATGCCATTCCCAAAAAAAGGCTGAGGCTGAAAATAGGCAAGCAAGTTGGAACTCCCCAGGGCAGGGCTCAGGTAACTTTGCCACCAGTTTCATCAATCTCACTTCAACCACAATTTGGCAAGGTGTATGACTAACCCTGAAGTGAGAGAGCACTCAGCTGAAATTTTTTAGAAATACTTTGTCATTTCCTTACCCTCATACAATGCCTAGAATGAAAGCAATACCCAGGGACCATACAATAACACTTAAACAATCAGGTTTATTATCTGCTTGTCTTAATTAAATGCCGCTATTTTTTCCCCAGAGGAAGAAAGTTTTTTACACTAAACAATTTCATTTGAAGTAAATGGGCCTCTAAAAGATATATTGTGTACTCTGATTTGATTTACTCTGCACAGAAGATTCCTGTTCATGACTATTAATGTGACTTAGCCCAATCAGATACGTTTCATTTGTGTCCTACTTCAAATCTTTAGTTTCTCCCATATGTCAAAAATGTTGAGGCTGCTGAATTATAAAGACTTGTTGCTATGGCAATTAGTTCCATTACCTAGGTGACAGTGCTGGCATAATGTCACCACTAAAGCAATATAAATCCTGAAATATTTTTAGTGTCTGTTGCACATGAACCACAGTAAAACCACCACTTATCAGTGAGCCAAAATACCCACAGGTGGTGGGAAGGAAGGTGAAGCTTGACCACTGTCTGTGCTACCTGGAGAAGTGCAGGTAGGCAGCAGACTGGACAAGTGGACCTCCTCCACGCAGCAACACTATGAGAGGATGACGAGGAATTACAAAGAAAACCTCATGGAGAATAATACTAATTAAAAAATAATTAAAGGAAAAGAGAAAAAAACTTCCTTGTTTGGGCAGCTGCTGAATGAACTACGCCTCTCTACTCCCACCACATTGCCCTCTCCTGTCTCTGGGGCAACATGAAGGCATATGCTGTAGCTGCATGAATTTGCATATTTTAAGCCTTTGTATTATTTATTATACAATATTTAGTCACATTTTGAAATCTAATTCAGGGTTAAAGTCTCATTGTATCAGGAACTGTACAAATAAAAGCAGTGCTCGATAGCCTCTGCCCTCCCAGAGGGGCTGACAGGCTTGCAGAAGGGTTCAGGTGATGGTGAGGTAAAAAGCAGCTACTGCCATTTTCCTGGTTATCTACAATTTATGAAAGCTTTTATCTTCTAGTCTCTAGTCACACCAATTCATACAGCCCACAGAACAAGTGAAGCCCACAGGTAGCAAATTTGGCAGTGATTAAAAGGACAATGATGGTAGCATCTGTTATGTTTTGGGTTTTTTCTCCTCCCTCAGCTTTGCCTCAGGTTTCTGGGGCATGCTGAACTGCACTGGTATTGGCTGCACAGTCAGCATCAATTGCACCTGCTTTGACCAGGGAATCTGCATAAAACGTGACAGGATTTTTCTCCTACTTCTTTCTCAGATTAAAAATCCATTTTTTGGAAACCTGCCAGGAAATCAGTAGTTAGGGGAACATCCATAGCCACATTAAAACAGATGAAGCATTTCATCAATTTTTAAGCATTCAGACAGAACAATAAAAATGTTATTTTCACTATCACATGCACAAGATTCTTCTTCTTCCCCCTGCCAGGACAGTGTGTAAGCAACTAAATACACCTGAGCAGAGAATATGCATTGAATAACAACAAGAAGAATTCTCTTTGTTTTTGCTGATGAAGAGCTGCTCCCAAAACAAATAAATTTTTAGTTTATTTATTATTTAGAATTATGAGGCTATGCTTAGAGCAAGTAGTCCGTGATCCATAAATCATTGGCACACCATTAATTATCAACACTCTCTGCTTGCTGACTTGGTTAGTCATATAAATCACACGGCACCCTGAGCAGGCAAGTGATAGTTGCTAAACATTACATTTCTTCCTTTTGTGCCACTTTCCTCACTTGTTCCTCCTCTGGACTTTGTCAGAAACACTGCATCCTACTTGCATGTCAGCAGCCTCCCTTTGTTTATCCTTTCTCTCCAAGTGTTCATTAGTACAAATGACATTTGCTGCAAAATTCTGAACTTGCCTAGTTCAAGATGTAGCTCATGGTCTCCCAAGCTCTCTGCCTGAGCAGCTGCTATGGAGAAGCTAAAAAATCCATAGCAATAATGCCATTGTGGAAGGAAAGAATAAAAAAGGAAAGAGCTTCTCTGATGAAGACTCAGACTGACTTCACAGCTGTAGGGGCTGCACTGCCTCGATTCCAAATTGTCAACAAACCACCAGAAGAGTCCTACATGTGGGCACACTTCTGACATGGTCAAAGGTCACGTCAGTAATTTCTCTCTCACAGGGATTAATATTTGATATTGGTCCTCTGCTGGGAGATTCAAGTAAATTAACACTGATGATGTGCCCTTTATTTGCTCTGTCGACTTCATTAGGGCTGGAGAAGAAAACTGTTTACTACAGAAGCCACAGCAAACATCTCTTACAAACCTGCCCATGCATTATTGCATTTGATCCCACAGTGATACTCTGCTCTGAACACTCATTTCCCTCATATCTTTTTTTTTCTCCCCTGACAATGAACACAGATGACAGCATCAGAAACCCACATGGCTGTGGATCCAGGCCTGCAGTTTTGCAGCACAGTTCGAGAGGTCACACACAAGGCCAACCCTCTGCATATGCTGGGAGCTTACAGAGTTTTGGCTTTCTATGGACTACTGAGGAATAAAACAGGGATTGTCATTTGCAGCTGAGAAAGGGGGAATATTAATGCTCATTTGTGAACAGTCACGATACCCAGCTGGAGCTTAGCAAATGTAAAAGAAATTTGCATCATCTACCTGCTCAGTTGACAATTTTCTTACAGACACCCTTTAAATGCCCTACTGCATTTTGGGCACATTACTGTTTACACAGGAAGTGACAGAGTTCTTATTCTTGTGCTCCAATATGTGTGTACCATATCTTTCAATTAATTCTGTATAAAATCCCTGTTTTGGACTCATGACAGCCTTCACCAGATTGCATACTGGCAGACAGAGCCAAATGCCCAAACTGGAGTTTTATACAGTACACAGAGAAGGACTTTGGCTTTCTTAGCAATATCTTTCCTCTGTTCCAAGGAAGCATCTTTGGCCTGGGTGCTTTATTATGACACTCGGTTCCAAGAGTGCAACCCTGAGACAAATATTGAATAACTGCATATATGGCAAATTAAGTGAATGTCTCAGCAGGTGATCACTGGGGTATCAAAACAACAAACAAAAAACAAAAACAACAACAACAAAAATTTTGCATTTTACAGGAAAGCACACAGAAAGATCCAACAGAAACTACTCAGCCAAGATTAAGGGATGAGGTGCTTCCAAAACACCCCAGTGACAACCTTTGTCCTTGTTCCAGTGCTTGGTCCTGAGAGGGCAGAGCAGCCTTCTCTGCCAGCATCTCCAGTCAAACAAGTGCACGTGTGCTCTGTGAGTCAGAAGCTTTCAGAAGAAAATGCTCAGACTACACCTAAGGATCATTTAACAAATGAGTAACACTCAGCTACCTAAGGTGGAACCCACAGGAGCGTGTTATGTTGTGCAGCAGTTTACTTTATGAGCTGAAAATTACAACTAATAATACTGTCTAGCTCCTGTCATGAGAAAGACATTGAAATTGCTGACCTTCCACAGAAGATAATCTCAATTCATTCAAAACAGTAACATGCCATAAAAAACAGTGTGCACCAGTGGTGCCTGTGTTACAGAAATAAGTATAACCAGTTCTGTGCACTGTAATTTCTACATAATAGCCATAATACGCCATCTATACAAAAATTGAGCCTGAATGTGTGAAAACGAGAGTGAAGATTTTGCCCTGTAGTAGGGTAAAGACAATCTCAATACAAAGCTTTAAAAACATTATTCACTTGCTTTCAACAATATTAAGATGAGGCAATCTTTTTAGCTTGTCCTTAGAGACATTGTAATTTGAGCTCAGCAGTTATCATATTAGCACAGGTACCAGCTATCAGAAGCTATGGGCTATAATATGGGCTTCTTTTATTTATTTATTTTAAACTTGTATTAACGTTGGAGATAGACCCTGGGAAATATGGGAAATAAATTTCTTATGAGCGGTTCCTAATGTTCAAAGATGCCCAATTAACTAATTCCTGCTTCCTTTAACAAGAGAATCTCAAAAATGGGGATACTGCAAACAGTATGTCAGCTAGTATCAATGGAGAGAAAATGTGAAATGACAATAACAAAAACATCTTTTAACCCACACTTCACATTACCCTCTATAACCAGTATCACTGTCAGCTATATCAGTGTTCAAGGTTCTTCAGACAACTGTAGCTTGGACTATTCAGGACATACACACACAAACACAAACCCCTTACCCTAAAAAGCACATTCCTGCCAATAGCACTTACATTTTCAGCTATTGTTATTTTAGTTCTTACTTGAGGAAAAGAATTTTTCTTTAGTTAGTAGTCCTACAGGTCAGTTTATGACAAGCAGCTAGAAATACACAGATGTCTTATTTAGAGTATAAACTAAATCTCACAGAAATCCCATTTTCAACTAGAGAGTTAGGATTAAATATTTCTTTTGATAATTACCTAATTCACAGTAAGTGGGCACTTCTGCAGTAATCATATTTTTGGTCTGTGCAAGTTGCCATCCTAAGGACTGAGCTCTACTGTCAGTGCTGGCAGGTGTTCCAGACATCCAGGGTTTATCTTAGAGGTGCTTGCTCCAGAGGGGCAGCAGAGGCTCTGTTCTTTCTTGGAGACCACATAATTTTGGGATTTTGTTTACAAAAATATATAGCTTCAGCAGGGCACATAAAACCCAGAATGGGATATACAGGAAAAATGCCCTTTTCCCTTCTTAGGTTGCTGTCCAGGAATGTGCTTGTAGAAGGACTACTTTTAAACAGAATGAAAGAGATTCTTTGTCTGCTTGTTTAAGCAAAATAAAAATAACAGCCATCTCTCCCTCACTCTGTTTCTTCCTCTCTTTTTTCATTTGTAACCCTCCTGCATGGTACAAATTTTTGTATACTTTCCCCACTGCCCCATTGTTGCACCAATTGCAAAGGGATGAAAAAGAGACTGTTTTTTCTATTCTTGCCATAATATTCCACAAATCTCAACTCTTCCTGCTACAAAAATCTGCCTTGGTTTCTAGGCACTTCACTCAATATTATCTGTACATATCCAAGGACAAAAATTTTTTTACTCAAATGTGACCTTGTATAGCTCTCAAGTTGCTGAGAGAGTTTGGCTACACAGGAGATTAGTTTTCTTGCTGAGGAATATCCTATTGTGACAGCCATATTATTCCTGTCTTTTTAGACAGTAGAAAAGCAAGAGGCAATATATAGATTACAAACTATGCTTAAAGACAATGAAATGTTCAATGTACTAACAGGTATCTCTAGAAGAGAGGACTGCTGTGCAGTACTCACAAGAGTTCTCATTGATCCTCTCACCTATACCACCTGAAAGGGTCTTCAATAAACTAAGACTCAATCTCAGAAGCAGATGATTTTTTAAAAGAATATTTCTGACAACTATCTGCTTCACTCAAACCAACATCTTTTCACAGAACAAGCAGCCTAAGTGACTTGAAGCACAGCCACTGACTTGTTTTGGGCATACTGAATTTTCATGAAGCTCTATCCAAGAACACCAGGACCTGCAGGAAGACAACAGGAACCCAAGGCCATGCTTGTTTTGGAGACGTTCTTCAGGTTCTGGATGTAACTGGGCTTTCTGCACACGCATAGAAATGTTTGGCTTTCTTTTGGGAAAAAGGCATCCATTCTGCTGGTGTTACAAAACAAAAATGGGAGGCATGACCAATATTTGAGTTTGACCTTAAAAGCAGAGTAACACTTTGGTTCAGCTCATCAGTGTCCAGAAAGGCTGTTCCACTGAGCAGCTGGAGGATCCCATTTCACAGAAAAGCTTAAAATCTGTGGAAGGAAACAGGTCAAGAGATCTTCCTGGCCTAGTGAGGACTGGAATATAAACAGCCTGACGGAAAGCAAAACAAAAAAAATGCCATCTGAAAAGACAACTCTATTATTTTAATGTCATGTTCACTCTCACTTTGAGGAATGGAAAATTAGTTGCCAGAGCTTTTGAATGTGCATCAGTAAAGTCAGAATATTGGTGGCACTCCAAGTCCAAATGTTTTAGCTCCCTTTTTTTTCCTTAGTGCAAATATTTTCAGTGGACATTTTTGAGCACACATTTTTCTCTCTTCTGCCAGTCTGGGATACTTAAAGTATAAAAACAAAAAAAAAGAAAAAGTGTGATTGAGAAGGTCTGGATAGGTTTTTCTGGAACTGAGCCTTGCTTAACAACCGATGCTCAAATATCTGACCACTTGATGACTTATCAATACATTAAAATTACCTTGACAGCAGTTCTTTCGTTACAGTATGGATCCATAACATTTCTTTCTTCTCCAGAAATATCCTGTTTAAGTTGTCTGACTGATCTTTAAGGACTTACAAAGAAAAAAGATCCACTAATGCAATTTCACTGTCATTGTTTTCAGAGCTATTGACCTGTAAACCCTGCGTGTGAGGCAAGTGATGTGAGAACACCTCATCTGGAAACCTATTTTTAAGGAAAATATTTTGGGAGGTAAATTTAGTTTAAATGTATATAATTAGAACATGAAAGGGCAACTTATTTCATGGAGAACATGAGATGCCTGATGCAATACTGGTATATGGTAAACTCAATTTCTTTTCTGTATTTGGTCTTCACAGATGTAAAAACCTATACAGAGATGTTGATAATATTTTATATACTTCAAGCAAAAATTTAATTACTCCTTAAATGATATTGTGAATTACTCAGCTCCCTCTGCATGAGATAAAAAACAAACAAACAAACAAAACCCCAAACCAAGCCCTGAATACCAAGGTGCTTCACATAATTGTGAAGTCTATAAGAATTACTGCTACATTTATATAACTTGGATCCACTATGATGTTTTAATGTAATTGAAATAATTCCTTTTTGACTTGCAATATCAATACTTTGCTGTTCTGCACAAGAAGTTATGAATTATCACAAAGTTCTGAAATGCACTCACTACACATTTTCAGCAACATAAAGTGGTTTTCCTTGTCATTTATTTTTATTTCAGTTAGTCTATAAAATTCAATATCTTTGAAATTAAAGAGGAAGATGGATAAAACAGTTGATTCACTGCATTTGCCACTGGCATAGTGGAAATTACAGAAAAAAACTTTACATCAGCATTCTTTGATGTATTAGTTGATCATCAGTATTCTATTATTTAAAAGAGGATTTGTGAATTTAAGCTAGTAGTAGTAACAAAGATGACAAAATAGTAAAAGAAATGGCTTCAGAGACCATACAATTAAAATAGAAAAAGAGAATATAGTCTGAGCTAATACCTGTAAAAAATCCTGCACACAGAACATCTGGATTAGTCAGTGACACAACTTGCTCTAGATCATTTGGTTATCTGAATAATTGACAGCATTCATTCATTCTTGAGTAAATATTCTAGAATTTACAAATGCATTCAATAAGAAAGTAAGCATCCTATGAAAGTTATAATTCAGGTCATTGTCAATATTAACAGAGACAGCACTGGGCTGGTCATCAGCCACCAGGCCTTTACCAGTCAGTGTGAAGCCAGAGAGATTTGTCTTTTTCCCACCCAAACTGTATCTGCTGTGATGTACTGATAACCTTCAGCTGCACCTTACCTCAGACACACTGTGCTCTCCAAAGCACTCCTCAATTTCCCTAAGCTAGCCAAAAATCACACAATGAACACAATAAAACCAGTCTGGAATGCCCCTGCTTCCCAGACTGATTCAATTTATCTCCTTTGCCAGATTTTCTTCTTCCTAAATCCCTGCTCCCCCCTGCCAAATGCTGGTGAATTCCTACAAACTCTCTACCTGTAATAAATTAAGAAAGGGATACGTTATCATCACAGTTCACAGAAAGGAGGGGATTGTAGAAACTCTAGGAAGGTTATACAAACTAGTTACACATTCAGAAAAGGAAGATGCATAAGGAAAAGACTATGACAATACTACTCAGGGGACTTCCTTCACTGGCTGTTGGTTCCTTTTGTACTTAGCAGCTCCATGAAAGCGTCAAATTTCCCTAGAACACTCCTGTATCTGACAAAATTCTATAATACCAGGAGGAGGAAGAGTGCTACAAACTTTATTTCCCTTGAAAAAATACAGAAATGTTTAAAATAGGGGCATAATCCTATCTTTTCTCTCATTTTTCTTAGGTATAAATGCTTTCTAAAGCAGAATAATAAAATAATGAAAATAATAAAAACAATGAAAAATGGTTATCTTCTTTGAGGTTCTAAGAGCTGTAGAGGGGGAAAGAGGACTTTTTGACAGTCTTTTTAGGGGGTGGGTGGTCTTAATGTTATTTACTGCATTAGTTTTAAACATCCGAATAAACTGTAGAAGAAGTGATGAGCAAAGAAAAGCCCAAAACAACTAGTCAGAACTATCCAATGAGGTAACAAATGTTAATTTAAGACAAGCTATAATATGGTCAAATTGCTGTTAAAAATTTGGAATGACCAGTTAAAATTAATTTGTTTTCTATCAGAGTTCACCTTTTTTCCCCCCCTTTTACTACTCAAGCTGCAGGCTGTCCAGCAGGGTTTGAGACATAATTTACCTTAAATAATTGCTCTTTCTCCCACTCACGCTGCTCCCTCTGTTCTTGTTTTGCTGTGTGAAACAGGGAAAGCATTTTTACTCTCCTACTAAAGGTCCTCCATTCCCACAAGCCCTTCCTGTCTTTTCCATCATGAATGCATTTTTAACAAACACTGCTAACTAGCTTCACACAATACTCCAGATACTGCAGGTTGGAAAAGCTTCTCCTGACACATCTTTGTCACATTTGTCATCTTTGCACTCACACAGTGTTATTAGTGCATGACAACCCTGTGGCCACCCAAAGGACTCCTAACTGCTGCACCTGAGCTGCCTTCCAAGCACTGCAGGCACACATTTGACTCAATCATGGAACAAACTGCAGAGCAGGAGGCTCCTTCTCTCATACAGCAAGGTATCGCTGTCTGATGGCTGACAGCAGAACAATCCCCAGCACAAGCAGCTTCCAAGTGAAGTTACTAATTAGTGCAGATGTTGTGAAGGTAAGAAGCCATCAGAACTTGGCAGGAATAACTTTGTCATTAAGTTATTCAATCTCTGAGTGACAAAATGATTTGTAGATGACTGCTGTGTTCTCTGCCTTTCCATCTCACATTCCAACACTATGAACAGGAGTATAATTTGAGATATTTTCCCTCTCAACTGTGTTTCTTTCTGGTCGCCTGTCATCTTCTAGCAAGGATGGGAGTAAGAGGTTTGGATGTCACCTCTGTTCAAACATTGTGAAATGCAGCAGAAATGGAGCTGTTAATGACAGAGATAGAGCACAGAGCAAGGAAATGTGAAAACACAGCTCAGCTGGAAGTCTGGAGACAAGGAGACAAGTCATGTAGAGTGGAGTAGAAGCTTATCCTAACCTCATCTTTTTAATAAAGCCTGGTGACATGGCAAAAGATAATTTCAAGTCCTAATCTTTCAGTTTGGCTTGGTTGGGGGTAGAAATCAACATGTGAATACACTGTAAAGGCAGAGACTGTAGAGAAGACAACAGCATCCAGAGATCAGTCACAAAACTTTCTAAATGAGAATCTCCCCTGAACTGGGTGAAAATATTTCATGAAAATGTGGAGGCAAGCATGGGAAAGTGTTCTCCAAATGCTGTCTTCTCATGCTTGGAATTCAAGGATCTCCTATGCATGCAGACAAAAGCCACTGCTCCTGCTTCAAAATGAGCTGCAAATATCTCTAAGATGGCCAGCATCCCTTTTGATGTGAGCATCATGCTTGTCATTAAATTCTGTTGCCAAAACTTCTGGGCTGACTGATGAGCACAGCTATGCTGGCACTGTGCACACTCTGACATGAGACAGAGCATCTCATGTGCAGGGAAGGAAATGTTACAGTCCTGAGCAACATATTATTCAGGACAATGATGAGCCAAAGGAGAGAATTATGAACCATACATACCATGACTGAAAGGGGCAAATAAAATGTTGGTGATATCAATATTCCAAAAGTACTATTTAAAACCCCCCAGTTTTCCCCCCATGTGAAATTAAAGGGACACCAGGCAATACTCTGTTCATGTAATTATGCAATATGCATAGGGAGGGATGTTTACATCCACAGCACCTCTGCTAGGGCCAGTTTCCACCAACACACACAATTTCACTGTTGTCACACTCTCGTTAACCCTGAATGGCCATTTCTGCTCTCTTGGTGGCTATGATTAATTAGTCTGCTTTGAAAAGCAAGCTGCTCTGTGCCAGAAAACTCTGAAGCTGTGTGTTAAACGCACAGGGACACACCTAGGCCTCCAGTCTTCAGCTGGATCAGGACTTCTCCAAGGGTATGACAGCTTTTTTGCCATACCCATGTGACAACGTGAGTCCACGGGCCAGCACAGACTCACCTGCTGCTGTTGGCGCTGCCCAACTGCTGTTTCCTTCTCTAAAAGGAAAGGCCTTCCACCATTATGCTACAGCTCATCCAACTACACAGACTCTGGAACTAAACATATGCATCAACATCAGAAGCCTGATTTTTAGGTGTGTTATAAATGTAGAGCTCCAAGAGTTACTATACAGAAAAGGCGGACTTCTTTCTTGGCATGTAGTACCTAAGTATCTAAATATGGATATTTTTTGATTAATTACCTGTCAAAACCCCATGGATTTGCAATATTATTCATCCAGCTACATTGTAAGAGATCTCTTTCTCATCTTTTAAATGCAGATCTAGGCTCAGGTGCATATGTTGATCCCTAAAGAGCCATTTCTGTAACAGATGATTCATTTTCTGCATATGATAAGGTACAATAAAAGCAGTCACCAATAAACCACACCCCCTCACAATTTGCCTTGTGTAATTGCTACATTTAAGAGCTTTGCACATGAAAAGCTACTGGTAACTTTTCCACCCAGGTGCAGCCTCTGTTCCTCTGCAGGTGCATGTAAAGATTAGCAAAACATTGCTTGTTTTAGGTTTACTTGGATTCAAATACCACAGAGGAACCCATCTTCCTGTTCTAATTGATGGTGTGGGACTTTAGACAGAGGAAGAACAAAACCCTCTGTGGTCTGTGTATAGCAGGCACCAAAAAAAAATAATTGGCAACAAGCTTAACTGGGGGCTAAAGGTAAACTACAAATGAGTGGAAAATCCAGCGTTGCCCATAATAGTTATTTTTGTCACTATTGGGATTTTTTGCCGTGACCACAATCTCTTACAAATAAAGCCATTTACCAGCAACACATCAAAAAGGCATTATCAGAAAAATCAGCCAGATAGACTACTCCAGCTAGAGCAGTGCATGCAACGTTGCCCCTCTTAAAGGCTCAGATTTATGAGGCAGAAACATTGCTCCAGGCAGTTTGCAAGAATAGGTACAGGAGGCGGAGATTCCAGAGAGGAGGGTGTTGTGTTGTGGTTAAAGGTTATAAAGCTGCGTTTACACTATGCTCCTCAATAGTTATAAAATTAACTTAGATATTTCAAGAAAGGACAAGCAAAAAACTGTCAGCACTGCAGAGAGAAGAGGACCCCCCCTCTTTTTCTTCCTGTTCAGTAAAATTCCTGTCAAAATGGAAAACAGCGGATTTATGCAGAGGTATCAGAAACAAAGTTAAAGTTTCATCTGCAGAGAGTTCAATTTAGAAGCAGACTGTGAGAGAGGGGGAGAAGACAAGGTGTAGGGAATTTAACATGCTTCGCAGGCACATGCTGTGACAGTATGATTCTCACCTCCTAAAGCCCGTGAATCAAAGGTATTAGAGATTCAAGCATTTTTCTCCTGGCAGTGGGTGGCCTCATCCCAAAATCCAGCTGCCTTTCTGTATGAGACAGCTAAAATCATCTTCACGTAGATGTTGGATTTATGTTATTATGCAGATCATATCAAACATATATGCTCTGTTGAGATTTTTCACAGTATAATTGCCTCCTCCAAGCTAAGCACACGTCCCATCACAAAAGATCCAAACAGGTCTTTAGGTATACTCCCCAAAAACTAATCAAGTTATTAGGTGATTATAAATAGACATTTTCTCTTTCTTTTCACTCTTTCTCATTGACTTTCATCTACTTCAGATTTTTTCAGTGTTGACCTGGAGCTCAGCTCTTTTCAGAAGCAGAAGTGGAAGGCTAAGGTGAAGAGATCTCACACCGAGTACCTACTTGATTATTTGACAATCAGGGCCACGGAATGACCACACAAGCTGCCAATGTGGCTGGGAGCAGCAGTCTATGCAGTCAGCTACCTTGTCCTCAACACTGACCAAAACAGGCCCCTTTAGGCAAAAAATCCTCACAGGCAGTTACACAAGAGCATGGAGTATCATAAAATCTCTCCATTTGAGCCAAGGGATCCCATGATAAAAGATTTATATCCCTGTCCTTGACGCTTACAGACTCACAGAACTGCTGTGTACGATCCTAACGTCCCCTCATTTCCTACTCATCTCCTTCAGTGAAAAGTCCCAATTATACATATAAGAGGCTTTCCACAACACTAAATATTCTACTTTCTTTCCTTAAAAGACCCTCAATTTCTCTTGCAACCCTTCATCACTGCCCTTTTTTTCCAAGTCCAGATGTGAGCACCAGCTGTGCCTTTACCGCTCAAGATCTTGATATTTCCATCAAAAGGAGAGTTTTTACACCAAAAACCTGGTGCACCATGATTTGATTTTTCAAGTAATTTTTTTATCATTCACTTAATAGCACAAAAGAATCAGTGCACTGTCTCCCAGTGCTCATATCTACCTCTCAATGCAGCAGTTCTGCAGCAATTTAGTGGAAATAGCTTATTACTTAGTGATAGCTGGTATTAACCATGCTGACTTTTATGCCATGTTAATCTAAAATGAGTATGTCTGAGTGTGGTATCTCCATCTGCAACTATATACATGTGATTTAAAGCAGGGTATCCAAATAAGAATTTAGGGGGATAATTGGAGCTACTCACTTTCTAAAATGGCAGCATTAAAAAGCTGCCACTCCATTTTGTCGTTAGCACTAGGCTTTTCAGCAACTCTCTAAGTGCAGCTTAGCACTATTTCAAAGATCTTCATCTTTGAATGAGCCCAGCACCTAAATATCCTGATTTAGACACCAAGGTATGTGTGTGTGGTATGCTCATTTGGAGATCTACTCCTTGGAAAGAGCAGCTGGAAGCCATGAGAGTTTCATTTAAATGCCGAAGTAGGATCTGAGCTCATTTGAAAATCAGATATTTAGGGGTAAAATCTATAAGCATTCAGGTCAGTAAGAATTATCATCTCCGTTGGATAGGATACATTTGTTATACTAGATAAAGTAGCAATCATTTAGCTGTTTTTCTCACAGCAAGAAGTCCCACATTTCATGAATTTATGAGTGTGCCCAAATCCTGTATGTTTTATCTTCCCTCTGTATTTGCTATATGAAGGGAACAGGTAAGGTTTGCAATAGGACAGAGAACTAGCTGAAAAGCTGCTGTCAAGATTGCAGATTTGAAATAAAACATATATTTTGAAAGGCTCTACTAATTCAGCAAGAATAACTGAAGTCTGAAGACTAAAAATATCACCCTAAGGAAGGCCCTATATAAAGTCTGCGCTACTCTGCTAAACAGTTTCTACTCCACTGATGCTATTAGGGTGGTACTTTAAGCGTTGCTATGAAGATCTGAAGTATGTTGAGCAGTTTCCTTAGTTTGGGAAACTTACTTGACATCTGTGAATGTGCCATATATATGTTGCATACGTAGCAAGAAAATATTGATTTATTGGTGTAGCTGGTTCCTGGGTAGAACAGATTTATATATTCAAATCAAATTTATCTACTACCTTTTGAGAAGGGTAAGAGGGCAGAGTTTGGGCAACTGAAGAAAGTAGTATTTGCTCCTTACTGGTTTTGGAAAATCTTCATTTTTTTTTTATAATCTCTACAAATAACAAAGAGAATTCCCAGCTGAAAATGTCTCCATGACACAATTTCTAGAAAAAACGTTAATCATACAAACATGAGTTTGACCATGCTCTGCCCATGCATAGTACCTGCCAGTCTCATCTTTGCCAAGATCCTCTCTATCCTATTAGGTAACACAGTTTTACTTCTTTAGGCTGGTGCATAATCCTTGAGGAACAAAGCTGCCAGAGTTTACCATTTTATGGAGCTTGCTATTTACTGTTTCCTCTCAAGGCCACAAGCCTTAGAATATTACACGCCCACCCACACATACAAGCACAACTTTCCTTTTAGTTACATTCCCAGCCCTGGAGATTATGGATCATCCTGGAAATGCAAACTGTGTTCATTCCAGAATACTGAAACCAACCCAAGATGCATTCAATCCATGGATCTTTTCTTCCTGGGATTTTTTGGGGCAGGGGGAGGACTTCTGATCTGGGAATGTTCCTGGTAGGCCAAGTTTACCCCCTTGCAGCTTATGCAACAGCTCTGACTTGCTGCAATCCATCTGTCAGGGTGCTCCTGCTCCTGGCACGGCAGTGGCTCTGGTGCAGCACATGGAGAGGCTGCAAGGGGCATCCAGGCCTCTGTTGCCTGAGGACTGTGGGGCCAGGCAAGAAAAACACATCACAGAGGCTGCAAAATTAACCTAGAAGCAGTGTGCACACAGCAAGGGTGAGGAGGATCCAGAAGCTGTCTGGGAAGGACCAATCCCTGGCAAAGATGGATCATGGGAAGCCTTTCTGGAGGGTGAACACTGAAACACCAACACTTTTTCCTTAACACATTCACAGGCAGCATCACCTCGGGTGAATTGAGAGCTCCAAAGCTGGAAACACAGCCCACTAATACCATTTGTGATGATGGGCCAGCTGCAGTGGAGATGTCATTACAGCCAAAGTCTTGGCTTGCTTCAGCTGCAATTGACGTCCTAGCACAGAAAATGGGCCTTTATTTTCCATTTATTGAAAAGTGATTCAAAAGACTTACTTTCACACCTTTTTTTTTTTTTTTTTTTTTTTTTTTTTTTTTTTTTTTTTTTTTTCTGTCAGCATAACATAGTTTGGAGCCTTGGTTGGTTTTTGTTCTTTTTGTCACTTTTTTTTAAAAGTCAGAGCCTTAAAAGGCTCAGCAATTTCCATGAGAAGATAAATGTTAAATACTTCAATAAATACAAACCATGAAAGAAGTGAAATTATTAAACTTTCTCCCCTCTTGGAAGCTAGAGATAATTTCATATCTGTGGGAGGTGCTGACTGCCCAACTGTTTGCTTAAATATGTTATTTAAAGTATTCTTAAAAATACTGTTCCCTCATAACGTTGAGCATACCCATTACCCTGCCCATCAAAATGATTTTCATTATGAATGCAGACCATTCTCACTTGATTCGTGACAATAAGGAAAATGGAAAGCAGACAGAAAGTCATGAATGATTGTGCAGTGTTTCTGTGATGCTGAGCACGAATGTCCAGAAAGGCCAAGATAATAATTTCTATATTTCCTCCATTGTGGGCCATCCTACTTAGTTACTGTGACAATCAAAGGTTCTTCATTTCTTGATCACCCTTGAAAAATGAACAAGTACCGGCAGCCTCACTGTAAAATCATCAGCCCTCAAGTTTTAAGCTGAGGGGGAAAAAAAAGCTGAAAATATAATAAAGAAGGTAGGAACACATCTGCCTTTGTAAACAAAATCACACTGATGAATAAATGGCATCCATGCTAATACTGCCAGAGGCAAAACTGTGACCTGAGAAAAAACATCAATCTCTTTGTGTTTCTCTAGCCTCATTGGGATTGCTATATTTATTAATATCCAGATTTCTCCCATACATCAGTTGCTACTACTGCTTCATATTTTCTCCCCTGCAAGGTCAAAATGTAGCACATGGAGTCTTGCTATTAAAAATAAGAAAAAAAAAATTAAAGAAAGATTTTTTTCCAGTCAGCTCAAAGTCACCATGAAAGACAGACTGATCTGCATAGAGAGCAGCCTAGAAAGGAGCTTCAAACTGTAGAAGCAGGGATGCTAATAGAACCACATTGGAAGGTCAATACAGGTCTCAAATTAAATTAAAAAAAGAAAATGCTCTATGCTTTCTTAGATGTTCCTGTCCATTTGAGAAGCACAACTACAACTCCACAGTGACACACACAAACCTCAGCAGGCTCCTGTCCTGCCTGGCACATCCCAGCCTGGGGTGCTGCTGCTGGGGGGTGCAGGGTACCCCAGTAATGCATGGTATCAGGGCCTTGTCTATGCCCTCACCAACCTGGTAATTCAGCCTCCCCCCTGTTCATCTGGCAAACAATTCAGCACTGCCACCTATGAAAAGCTGGAGATGACAATGATCCACTACAGATCACACCATGGGAGCTCTCCCAGAGCCACCCACTCCCACAGGATGGTTTGGAGCAAAGCCTGGGGTAACCACAGCTTATTCTCTGCTCCAAAACAGGCAGGACAGTCCCAGCCCTCACCTGTGCCTGGGAAACAGGGATCCCTCCAACTCCACAAAAAAAGTGGAGCTTGTTATTACTGAAGTCATGCAAGCAGCACCAATCTGGCTCACAGATGTTCTGATAAGCAAGGTTTTATCTCTCATATTCCCAACGCCAGCTTCCTTTGAGTGTAAATTTGCCTGAGACGCAAAGTGGACTCAAAAAATCCATCAGGTGTAACGATTTCAGTCAAAGCTATCAACTAAGATTTCCTTGAAACCTTATAGAAAATAACTAAATTCAGGATTTTAATAAGGTCCAGGCAGGATGAGTTTTGATTGCTTTCAGATGTGACAGCAAAACTTGAGTACTCATAGCTGTTTGTAAATTTAGGCAAGAGCTATAAATCTCTCTCTCATTTGTCAGTTCAGTAATGTTCCAGTTCTGCTGCTGTACTTGAATGTTTGGCAGGATTATGCTTCTCTGCTTTATTTCCTAATCTGACCATTATGGTAACTAATTTATTTCTATGTAATTTAATTATCTTTAGCTGTTCTGCATCCTTGGTGCTCTCTGACTACTCCATCTACAGCTATTTAATTTTCACTCTTCTGCATTTGAATGATTGCTCTTTACATAGATTGCTAGCACAGAAATGTTGCTTAACTTGTAGCATCTGCTGGCAGAGCCATTATTTTATTTCAGTACATCATCTGGGATGGACCACAGAACTTTGATCTTTGGTCCTCAGGGTTTGAATTCAGGAGCCATTATTTTTTTACTGACGTTAACAAAGTTGCTCTGCTCTTTCCCTTTCTTGGTTCCTGCTCCTGTTCCACCAGCAGGTACTATTTGCTAAGCAGAGAGTTTCCTTGATCTTTGCAAGTCCACCTTTAATTCCTTTATTTCTATTTTAAAATCCTGCCAGCCCACTGCTGGGAGATTCAAGTCAAGGAAGAACCTACTTCCTTCCCTTTTTGCTGCCACAGATCTTAGCACGGGTTTCACAGCTGAACTCTGTGGAATGCAGATTTCACCTCTATCTACAATATAAATTTATTCCACCTTCAAAGTCCTCACAGAAGCCCAGAAGTAGCTTTGGCTTCTCTCAGGGCAGCTTTTCCTCTGTCTTCAGCTCCCTGCCACACACATCCCTCTTCCCAATGCACAGCAACTGCAGGGTTTAGCATTCTCCCTCTATCACCTTTCTTACAGCTGTTCTGCCACAGCAATATTTGTAAATGTATAATAATTTGAAATGTGGCACTTGGGTAACAGAGGCATTTCACACAAACTTGCCTTCAGATTAGCCACATGTATTTGTCTCAGAGGAAAGCAGCATTCCTCACACCTTGCTTTTCAACATTTTTCTAAATTAGTAAGTCTCAAAGTAGAATAGTTGCAGATAAATTTACTTATTAAACAATAGCTGCCAAAATTTGTCACTAACAAGTGTATGCAGGACATATTTCTTCACAGTAGATAAGAAATACAATCACCAAATGATTTTATTTGGCACTAAGTCAGAAGTTTTTATTCTAAATATATGTTGATAATGTTTCTACACAAGTTTTACTTTTTTGGTATACTAAAAAAAAATAAAATTATTGTTTAATGGGCTGTGCTAAGAGCAGACTATAATTGCCAGATCATATCTTAAATAATACAAAACATAGTCCAATTATCTTCTGATCTTTCTGAAAACCTGCATACCTCTTCCCACTTTTTTTTTTTTTTTTTTTTTTTTTTTTTTTTTTTTTTAACTCACTTTTCCTCCTTGGCTGGTTTCATCCTAACAGACCATGCAGTACCTCTCACCTGTTTTGCATGAAAACTAGTCACTGCCCACTCTGAAGTGGGAACTTAGGTGTCACTCCCTAATTTGAAGATATTTCAAGGGTGAGTGAGAGAAAGCTGAGTATGTGGTGAGATGATAGGATAGAGGATTCAAGTTGGGTCTGGCCAGACCATCTAGCATCAGGAAAGAATATTGCCAGCTGTCTGGTTTGGTCTGAATTTCTTTTTTGAAGACATCAGCAGAAATGGCACAGTGATTCCTCAGTGTGAGTTTACAGAGAGAACGTGATGCTCACACTAAGAAAACCAAAGCCAATTAAGTCATCCACTGAGAAATTGGAAGACTTTGTGTGAAAGATGAAAGTCTGGTGGAGTTTGGTGGTGGCACGGATCTGCCAGCTGTGCTGACCCTGCACATCAGTCCTGTGCCAATCCTGCTGCTCACAAACAGCCTTTCCCAAGACAAGATTTCAGGGACGAGCACGATTCACCCTGTAAACACTGCTCCTGCCTGCTGGAGGTGGACTTGATCCAGACCAGGGAAAATATTCTGCACATTCTCCTCAGCACTACCTATGCAGACATGGGGATGTTAGAAACAGGAGCCAAGTGTCTGTGGGAATTTCAGCTGGTACCAGGAGCTGACTGCAGACAGAAAGAGCAAGAATAAGCAGGAAAGTGAGAGCATAAAAGTCTACAACTGCAGTGCAACAGGAGCCTGAGGTCACAACAGGGACTATTATTTTCTGGCAGGAGAGAAATAGTAAATCGATGCTTCATTCTGATCCAGTGGCTGGCTGACATCTATGGCACCCTGCCACAGGTGGCTCACACAACAGCCTCCTGCAGTATATCTTCCACACTTAGTAACATCACAAAGAGTGGAACAGTTTCCACAAGATGTATTGTGTCTGTGTTTTCAGATGCCTCTAGAAACTCACAATAAAACAAAACAAAAACAAAACAACACCCCAGCATACAGATAGCTGAGGTCTCAGAAGCAAGGAAATTCCAGAATTGGCTTCAACAGGACAGCCTTAGTTTTGTTTCTTTTTAACTTTTTATATATACACTGTCTTAAATGCAGGAGAAAACATTAGACACTTTTTAACAAAATACCTAGAATTATGACATACATCTGGAATCTGTGTGGATGGATTTGGGTGTTTGGTTTTGTTTTTCAAACATAATGTCATACAACCTTTCTACTATATCTACATACTTCAAATTGCACTCATCTGTCCTAGAAGATGCTTACCTGGCAACCCTGAATTTCAAATATATAACAAAAGCATTAGTTTATAGGGTAAAAATACACCCCAGAAGGCACCCCCTGACTTCCTTGGCACTGCCCCTCAATTCAGCTCTATAAACAGACCCCCAGCCAATTATGTCACTCTTATGTCAACAAAGGAATAATTCTGCTGTGCTCCAAGTACTTGTTCTGCTTTCCTTGCCAACATCACTAGCAGCAGGGGCAGAAAGTGCCCTAAAAGCAGGCAGTAGTGCCTGGATCCTTTAGCCTGACCCTCAGGCAGGAGAATGGGGATGCATCAGCAGACCTGTGCTTCTGACAAGGTAAATTGTGAGCAAGCCGAGGTAAAATTGCCAGGTACGAGTCACCTGCTGGTTATGACAAATTTTGTTTGATCCATTATTTCAGGCAGTATAAAACCAGGGCATTGCACAGCTTCTGCACTTACATCCAGTCCAGAGAGGGATTTCTTACAGGGACATGTGTCTCCAGTATCACTGCTTCCATATTTATCCCCGGCTCCATTCACTTTCCTGCTTATAGCCCACACATAGCAATGAAACTCTGGTTCTTTTAGAATTAAAAAGTGGATTTTTTCAACTGAGTTACTTATAGAACTTTGTGGATATTTACAATGGAAACTTTAGTAATAAAAGGTCCCACAAATTTTTGCCTCAAAGACACCCTTCTAAGTACTTATCCGGATGTCACAACCCTGGGTTTTGTCAGAAATTTTAAATGTCATTGTAAAACCATCTATTTTTAATATACCAAATGGACATGCCTATATATTGGATTTCATTGTGGAGAGACTATCCAAGAGAAGCAAGGTGGTATCAAATTTTTGCCAGAAGTCAGTGGCTGTAAGACATTCCAAGTTTACTACTTAAACCTACAAAAGGAAATTGGCACTAATCTGTACTTAGGGGTCCATTTAAACAGGTGATGCTTGCAAGTGCTAATTTTGCATAAACTCTGTAAGGTTTATTAATTAAAGAGACAATATAGTATCAATTAGGAAATGTTCAGCAGCTAGTTAATAATAGACAAAATAATCCCCTTCAGCTCCTCAGCTGTCCTTGCAAATGTTTAACAATGAAGATATCCAAGCTCAAGCAGCCTAATTAAAGAGGCTTTTTCTCCTTACATACCTTTCTGCCCTCGAATGTTTAGTTCATATAGATCAACAATTGAGACTTAGGAAATTAAAGCCTAACTACACATTTCCTTTCACTTCTACACAATATATTGTCAGGGGTTACATATGACAAAAGCATCTCCAGGGGGAGACCAGGACACACAGACCTCACTGTGCTGGGGATGACATTCCTTCTTGATCAGCATCTGTACCTTGACTCATGCCTGCTGTACACAGGAATGTCACCATTCATATGGCACCTCTCTGATTTCTCTTTTCCAGATCTACCCCTGCACCGTCCGGCTGGGTTAGCTCTCTTTTCTTACACAAACTGCAGCTCAAGAGGATGCAGGAACCCAGATGACACATGCCAAGGGCAGCCTGGTGCATGTTCAGGATTAGCAGCTTGGGCAGGCAGTGTTTTCCCTCTCTTCCTAGCAGCTCTGCACTGACACAGCCTCCAGATCAGTTCTCAAGTACTGGGAAATGCTGAAGTCGCTGCTGGGGGCTGCAAGAGACTCGACAGCATTGTTTCAATTGCCTGTTTCTGCTCAGCAAGGAGCTGCCCAGAGAGAGGCTTCAGATCTTTAAGCAGAGTCCTTTCTCTCCAGGAGATACAGCCTCTCTGTCCTTGCTGCCTCTCACTCACATTTCAGTTCATTATCCAGCTCTTCCACAGCAAGACTTTGGAGGACCACCCCTGCCTCAAGGCATGTTTAGTTGAAATTTTCTGGTATTTACTCACACCATGGGAGGAACAGTACTTCACCACAGCTGTTTTCAAAATTAAGTGAATTACAATAAATACTAATGAATTAATATAATAATAATATGTTATATGGTACACATTATTTATATCATGTTATAGCATAATAAATGTAACGAATACTCTTCTCTCTGGTGATCAGTGAGAGGACCTGAGGGAATAGTATGAGCTGCGTCAGGGGATGTTTAGGCTGGATGTCAGGAAAAAAGTTTTTCACCCAGAGGGTGGCTGGGCACTGGAACAGGCTCCCCAGGGCAGTGGTCACAGCATCAAGCCTGACAGAGGTCAAGAAAATTTTGGACTCTTTGGGCACATGGTGTGACTCTTGGGGCTGTAATGTGAAGGGCCAGGACTTGAACTTCGATGAACTTGAACTTTGTGGGTCCCTTTCAAGTCAGGATATTCTATGATTCTGTGAACTACTGAGGTCTGTTCTTCTCCCTTCCCTCAAATCCATAGCACTGAGGTCCTCTTTCTTTAGGGTCCTTCCCACAGACTCACATGTCATGGGGATTAGCAGACAATGCACAACTGTCTGAGAGCATTTCAGCAGGAAACAGTGTCAAATTAGCCAAGTTAACATGATAGATTGTGATAAACTGAGTGCCTGGGGTGCTACGTGCTTGAACTATGTGGTGCTGTGTATCACAGCAAATGTATTTTCTAAAAACCCCTAACTGGGCAATTTCAACCATATAAAAATGCTACTAAATATGCCTTTGCTTGTTGTCAGACACTTTCTTCTCCTTCTCAGTAGCTATAAAACATATGGTTTACACTGCTAAGAGCCTTTGTAAATCATGCTGTAATACCTGTGGGTTATACTTAGCCATAGTCATGTCTGATGTCAATAGTTCTAACAGCCCTGACGTCAGAGATGAGATTATTTACAGCAGCTGAGCATCTGTGCTCAGCACTTAACAAGGCAGGAAAATGAGGAGGGATTTGGCTTGAGGGTCAGGGGGACTTTAAAGGAGAACTTGGTCTGGAGAAATTAAAGCCAGGTAATGACTCAAATCTGGTCTTTGTCTGCTTGAGAGCAGATCTATAGATACCAACCTGTTATCTTGACTCTCCTGATCGGTGCCCCTGCTGCCCTTTACCTTATACAGCATAAACCTAAAGAAACAGCTCTGAAACAACATGACTCCATACAAAAATAAAGTTTTAGAGGTGTTTAACATTTGCCTTACCCTCTGAAAAGAGAGGGTGACAAACACCTTTGGTAGGAGCAGCGAAGACAATGCAGAATCTTACAAGCTTCTCTATACAGGCAGGAAAGGGAATGCTTGAAGAGGCACCTCCACACTTTGATTCACCCACCAGATAAGAGAAACTTCATCCAGCTACCTCCCAACAACAGACAGAAATGTTTCCTGAACTGCAACCACAGCAGGACTCCAGGCTTCCTCTCAGGGGGGTAGGTTTAGTAGAAACCTCCTTTTAATAGGAGGGCCACAGCAGTTAGGTAAGAGTGCTACAGCCAAGGGGTAAACCTCCTTCACAGCTGGGAGAGTTTCCCAAGCCACTTCTTATGCAAAGTTCCAGGCAGCCCTCAAAATATTCTAAGTTATGCATTGCTGCACTGCATATAAACCTCACAATCAACATTTTTGCAACTTCTACACTGTAGTTTTATAATAGCACAATGTAATAAAGTCAGGAAAAAAAAGTAAAGCACACCATGACAATCTGATAGGAAAATAACCTCAACCTTCTCTACCTGCAGGAAGCTGTAGAACTCACAGGGTTAAAAATTATTTTTCAGTCAATCTCATTATGCATCCCACACACTAGGACTTATCTGACATGAAAGGGAATAGATGGATATAAATATAGTACATGAAGTGCAGCATTAACTTTAGTACAGACAAATTACATTAAAGACTGCCAACATTTAGTCTGGCACAACTGCTATACTGCTACATTTGGGGGAAGAAAAGAGGGATTCAGGATGGTCTCATTTGTCTCCTTCCAATGGGTCATTCAAAACTGAATCCTGTGTTAACCCACCCTAGGATTTGGGGACCCTCAGCACAAAGATGTTATTTCTGAAGGCACTTTTGAGAGCAGCTTTGTGGGCTCTGCATGGGGAAGAGGCAGCACTCTGTGGAGTTCCTTGTGGGAGTGTAATGGCTCATCTGGGACATGCCTGTACTGCAGCACCCACCAGGGATGGCAGCTCCTCCTCACGTAGCCCTGCTTTCCAAAGGTGTTCGCAATGCAGGGGCTTCTTCATTTTGTTTCTGTTTTAACAATCCTGAGAGCTTAACAATTTCTTTCATTTAAAGGAGAGAAATCAAAAAGAGAGCCAGAAAACCCAATTTCCTATTTATTTTTAGTGCCACTTAATGTGCATCCTGCTAAGCCAACAATCATCCCAGCATGAGCTGACTAGAAGCAGCAGCAGGTAGCTTCCTGGCTAGCTGGCAGGGATCAGAGTGGATAAAAGAGAAATAAGACTAGATTTGCCATGCAGGGTAAACCCAAGTGGGGGATTTTACTTGTGTCCTCCACCCACATTACAAAGAGCTTCTTTTTTTTAATGGCAGGGCCTCTTAGCTCAAGATATAAAACTCAAATGACCCCCTGAAAGATTTCGCACGGCCAAATAACTGCTGGGAAACCACCTCTGGTGCCAAGGCCTACCTTCTCTTCATCTCTGCTTGTTGCAGACCCATTTCAGCATCACCTGAGGGAAGCAGCAGGAGCTGCTTCTCCCAGACAGGAACAGAAGTAGATTTTTTCAGTGAAGGCCCTGTACCCCACAGAGATACTTCCAGGTTTGACTCACATCTGCTGGCTGGCCTAGCAGCAGCTGCTCACCAACATGCAGGGCAAAGGGTTTCGTACCCAATGCTCAAACAGTATCATAAAACTTCCTTTACAGACACCTGCCCAGTGGAAAAAAAATGTGCTCTATTAGCTGCACAGAGATGCATCAGCTTTGAAACTCCAAGGTCAGATCTGTATTTGAAGACAGGCATATACATATATGGAATAGCAACAGGGGAAAAAATTACTCAAAGGGAACATTTATTTCAACAGCACCATTTTCAAATTTCTTTTTTCAACAAAATAAATATTATATTATTGTTAGCTTTGTCCACTGGGGGAAAGTCTGCTAGGAAAAAAAAACGTATACTGACAAGCCTTTGTGGCATAAAGAACAATTCAAAACAGGTGGCTGCCAGCCAAAATAATGCACATGCAAGTGCCTTAGTACCCAAATCAGACTGGAGAGATGTGTGTTGGGTATAGGACTTTAGAGAAATAAAAACTTAATCACTTTTTAATCCAGAACAGTGATACTATTTCCAGGACAAACTCCCTCCCTGCTAACTTGGGTGAGAGCACTGGAAGACAGACACAATGACTAAAGGGGGCAGGTAGGACTCCCACCTCCTGCCAGGAAAAGCCATCACAAAACACTGATCCTTTTCCATATCTAGCCTGCCATACTCTCTGCCATACATTCATCACAGATTGCTAACAATCTGGTATTTAAACATTTTCCATTAGTCCATTCACAAGTAAAATGCATATTTGGTCTCATTTTTATCATTAGGGGAGATAATCTGTGACTTTGAGGAAAAAAGCCAAGGCTCTTTACAGAGAGTCTTTAAAGGGACCACATCTTCCTCCCAGAGTTTGTGATTTCTGCTATGCAGTCACTCATCACAGGCACAAAACAAGTGTAACAGGGAAAGTGAAGCATGAAAAAATGCTGGGATTAGGGCAGCAATATCTCACTATTCTGAGCTCCTTAATGTTGAACCAGCAAAAGTAACAATAATATGTTTTTTTTAGAGCAAGAGGACAGTCTCCAGACACACAATTAAATCTTTTCACTGACATCTTGCACCCGGGGACCAAACACAACAAAAGAAATCACACCATGGAAGTGAAATTACAAATCACAGCAATTCCTACAGAAACATATAACAGGCTTGAGGTCTGCCAAGCAACCTGCCAGAGAGCAAGTGTCAGGACACCAAAACATTCTCTGCATTTTGGTTACAGGACAGTATTCATAACTTTGCACCTACCTCAAAGGAGACAAGCAGCAGAAAAGCCCCTGCTCTTCCCCAAGGAATTTAAAGAGGGTGTCCTGGCAAGGCCATCAGGCAGGTGCTAGCAATCAGCAACATCTCCAGTTCCACTAACACTTTGCTTAATGAGATTAGGTTCATTACATCCACTTCACTCTGACAGGTTTGCTATCCCTCTCCCTGTGGAAAAGCAACTGCCTGCTCTGCCAGGAGCTAAGCATGGGACTGCAGTTATCCAGGCAGGATTTCCAACCCTTGGTGATGGTATCACTCACCTCTTGGTGCATCCAAAGACAGTGAAAGACAAATGCAAGAAGTAATTTCAATTTATTTTTTTTATCTTATCAACAGAACTTACACTGAAAGCAAAATACAGGAAAGGGATAATCTGCTAAGCCCTTTTACCTCTATATCTCAATTTAGTGCTAAGATTAGGTGACACAGAGATAAATCCCCTGTCCCTCTTCCTCCACTTGTGAGGAAGAGTCTGCCCTCAGAAAACCCAGATTAACCTCCTAGTTCAGCAGGGAGCTGAATGATAGCACCAGTGGCCTCTACCCATGCATTCTGCCAATCTGGTGACAGGACTATCAAGAGCAAGGGGGTAATTCTCAGTGCCAAGGCCCACGCTAGGACACAGCACACGACCCAGCAAGCTGACAGCAGCATTCACAGTGGCTGTCAGACAACCTGTTTTGCACAGCTCCCCTCACAGCTTGACATCTAATGTCAAAAAACATCTGACACTCTTTGTCAGTCACCAGAGCCAGCCTGACTTCAAGGCATGTGCCCAGCTGTAGGCAAGAAAAAGAATGGATGGAATGCTGAGCCTGCTGGGATACTCAAGAGCATGAGATGAAGTAAGAAAAGTGCATCCCAGGATATCGGGTTCAGCACTGAAATGGTGGAATCTGTAAATACTTTATGTTTTAATTTGCTTGCTAGTGAAGTGGAGTAAATACCTCATAATAATGGGCATGCTGTTGTTCTAAATCCAGTCATATACTGTGTAGCTCTCTGAGAATATGAGAATGAGCACATTCAGTTCAAAGTCTGTGCCTGGATGAAAAACATCAGGGCATGCTGCTTATAAAATAGCCCATCCATGGTGGCAACTCTTGGCTGCCAGCAGGAAACACCCAGAGCTCTGTCGTTTGCTGAGCAAAGTGCTCAGAGGTGTGAACATCACAGAGCCAGAATTACACAGAGCACTTGTTAGCAAGGGAAATAGCCCATGCCCCTTGAAGACGAAAGCAGTTCCTTCCTGGAGATCACAGTGATAGACAAGGGAAGTGTGGAGCCCTTCACTGGCCTGAGCAAGCTGGGGAGGCCTGATAGCACCCATAGGTTCCTGATGAGCCCATGCAGAGATGTATCATACTGCTCCTAGAAGATGGATTACCCCATACAGGGGCAGCAACAGGAGGCAATAGCTGTTCTCTCTTCTCTGGTTTACAGCAGTTGTAGTCAAACACCCATTTGATAAATCTGCACCCCTGCCTGCAGGCCAGCTCAAATTGGACTCCAAAATGCACCACATGGCTTTATTTGAGACAGGTTGCAAGGGTAACATATTAGAGAAAAAAGCTAAGGCACAAATATTCTGTTAGTTTTAATTAAGCTCATCACACTGGAAGATTTGGTGATTTCAGGGAAATATTTGTCATTGGGATTCCTGTCTCTTTTGTTTTGCTTTTAAGCTTAAAAACACCCAAATAGCAAACCAGCAAGTGGCTAAGTGATCCTAGTGAGCTCCCCTTCAAGTTCCCACAGTTTGCAATAAGCTCAGCAAGAGCCCATCTCAGCACTGAATATTGGATATAGTTTCCAGTTGGTTGTGCAGGGCATCAAGACAACAAATTATCAGGACAGGAACCCTTTCAGAGCCATCCTCTGTTGTAGGACTTCCTTTCACAGAAATGACATGTGAATGGGTCAAAAAGCCTGTGAGATATCAACTCCGGACAGGATTTGTTTGTCACTGACTAAATGTGAGTTCAGCTTTGTTAAAGCCAGTTTCTGTCTCTTTACATATCATGCTGCTATAGGAATTGCAAAGATAAGGAACATTTTCCCAGGCACACATTCATAACACAAAACAAAGAGGGAGCACTAGGTACAGGAATGTAACAGAAAATGTAGGTCACGTTCAAAAATATTATCAGGAGTATGCAGAGTATGTCATACCTCTACAATGAGCTTTGCTTTCATGAAAATTAATTAGGCACACATTTCCAGTATTGCTTTTCATTTCTGTTGTCTCAGCTCTTTGGTGTCACATCTCAGACAGCTTGGCCCTGCGATTCATAAGCACTGATCACCTCCAGCACAGTCACAGACATTGGGAGCTGCTCACTGAAACAAAGCTTTTGATGTCTCAAAGTCCACATTCTGCCTCTTGTCTTGGATGAGAAAACAGGTGACTATTTGCAGGTGTGCCTGTAATCTCCAGTGAAAGGGCCAGCAGAGATACAGCAATGATTTGCTGCTGGTGGTAGCAATGAAGGGCAATCACAGGAAGAGCCTAGGAAAACAACTGCAAAGAGATCTATTTTTTTAAATTTACATACAAGTGGGATTTGACATAAGGAAACAATTTTACACATTAGTTTCAGAGCAAAAGTTTAATTTTATCCTGTGAAGTAGAATACTGATTGCTCAAACCATGTATTTTCCAATACATAGCCCAGCCACAGATCAGCTAAATGTTCACAGGCACCACTCCAACATCTCTCAATTTTCTTTATCACTTCACTCCTTGTCTGCTATTTCTGCTTTCAGGAATCTCAGTAACTCTAGTATTGCTTCTAGTTTTTATCATCTATATTTGAAGATTTATTTATACAATGAAAGAGCATGTTTAGAACAAAGAGTTTTCCAAAGTTTACTATGGGAGACAAGATCACAGCAGATATGAGAGTCAATTCACAATATATTTTATGTCCATCTCAATTCTGTGGGTGAAAAGTTGAAAAGGGAGCATGAGCCTCTTTTGCTTCCACTTTTCATATTAGTCCAAGAGCTAGGGAAGATTACAGTGCCTGGACATATGAGTATCACTGGAAAAGTAGTTTTCAAGACCAGAATGGAAGTAGAATATTTTGGTTTAAGAAATAAGGAGTCAGGCATTTGTCCCAGATAAACACTAGGGGATGGGGACACAGAGTTTCTAGAGTCCTGCATTTGTAACTCTAAAATTCTCCTGTGCTAGACCTATCCAGCTACCCAGCTACTGGATCTAAGTGGAGTCTCATCCAAGTCCTACTGTCCTCTGTTTGATGAGTATGGAAAATTTGACACCCCCCACATCTGGGTTTATGCCACACAGATTCATGGCTAAACAGGTGAGTAATTCATGGCCCTGAGGAGGTTGAATCACAGATTTTCTAACCATCGGTTTTCACATCTCCCAGAAAATAAACAGGGTTTGAGCAGAGCTTCTGAGCTTGGTGTTCAGGGAACCTCAGTTTATGTGCTGCACATGCAGAAAGGGAGTCCATCATAAAATAGTTTTTTTATTTCTACCATATTTTCTCTTAACACATAGGGTATACAATCATAAATGAAATCTTGCCATACCTCACTGTACCAAGTGAGACAAAAGCCCCAAAGCTCTCATAAAAATTAAACCAAGACAAACTGTGCTCCAAATCCCCAGAAAACAAGAAAAACATTGGAACAGAGAAACATAATCCACTTGGCTCCTTTGTTGCTGCTGCACCAGATATTTATGTTCTGATGGAAACTTGTGGTTCATAATGTCATAGATAACAACTCAGCAGCGTGAATGGTAGCCCGGGGCAACTACATCATTGTGTGTTACTGTATGGTATTCCCTAAATTTCAGCATGTTGATACTCCTGAAAATTTAACAGTAATGATTTGAGTGTAGGATATATTAAATTAATATATCTTTTCAAAACTCGAAACTCTACCTTTCACTTGTCTGTACTTCAAAAGAATTTAAAAACAGAAATGTGGTCTTAAGGAACTACCTTCTAAATATCATGTTATCTGAACAGACAGATTTTTGGTGAGACTGTACTCAGATGTAGACACAGCCTCAAATCAAGCATCATTTCAAAGCACTCTCCACATACCCGTTACATCAGGCTGCTCTATTATTTCTTCTTGCTTTTCCTACAAAGGGATATTCTAGAGTTTGGACACAGATACAGTTGTTCTTTCTGGAAAAGAGCATGAAAAACTGCAGCACATAACTTACCCTGAGCAATTGAGGCCATTGTTCATCCTGCCCCACCACGGATAAATGGAAGCACACGTTCCGTAAACTTGTGGATATTTTATGTCTGCTGACTTCTTTGCCCTTTCAAAGCTATTTCAGCTAACTAAAACTAAAGACATTTCCCACTAAAAAGATTACACAGGCAAAGACACAGATAATGATACAGCTGCTGAGCTGTTAGTGCTGCAGCAGTAGTCATTGCTCAGCTTTAGTCGTCATATTAAAATAATTGATTGTTAATTACTTAGGAATTAAGATCAGTTTATCAACTATACATTATCTAGCATGAAACCCATTGGCAGCTGGGCACTTGCTGTTTTGCAGTTGTGGCATGTCATTTATTAAGGAGCTTTGTCCTAGTGTTCGTTGAAATTTATTTTACTCCCTTGAATTTTTTTCCCTTTTAGCCAACTAATGGTTGATTTTTACCTTTGTTGTATTTTTGTATTTTTCATACAAATGGACCTCCCTGGACCTTGTTTCATTCCCTCCTACAGCACACCTGATGGAAGACTGGATGCAGAAAGTTTCCAAGGATGGTACGTTCTCTTGGTGTGAACAGAATCAGAGGTGTTGCACATGGGATAACATCCCTGACTGTTAACAAATCCTGGCACTTGACATGGAATCAGACTGGAAAGACCTGGAGACAGAGGTGTTCTCTGGGGAGGTTCCTCGCTCTGAGTGTAGCAGCGAAGAAACCCAGTTAGGTACTGAGCAAGGTGAGTGTCCAGAGAACTTAAACATCATAGATGATAACACAGCTGGAGGTGGGCAATCAGTAATATTCATTAATTACTATGTCCTTGTTGGATAAGAAATGTATGAAGTTAAAACTGCACAGCTTTTGGCTTACCACCACAAATAATTGTTTGTTTGGGGTTTCGTTTGTGAAATTTCCCATGGCAATTCATGACAATAAGGTTTCTGGCAATTCTAAGAAGGGATGTAAATACACCCGTAAAAAAAAAAAAAAAAAAAAAAAA
>WEIU01007843.1:178698-267832 GCA_013389925.1 Aegithalos caudatus | reverse complement strand
ACACAAAAAAAAAAAAAAAAAAAAAAAAAAAAAAAAAAAAAAAAAAAAATTAAAGTCCATGCTTTCCAGCTGCTTAAAGAAATGCAGCTCTCACAATCCTTACCCAGCAGATTACAGTAGACATCCTTTCCTGGCAGGCAGTATTATTTAATATGGTTGCCATCTAAAATCTTGGTGGGGGGTTAACATTCCCTACATATTTCAGTTCTAATTCACCTGAAAAAAAAAAATAGAGCTGCAATTCTTTGCAGAGTGAAGCAAAAAGCCAACACTGCTGTAAAATCAAATAACCTTAATGAGGGCTGAAAGCTCAGCCCTAGTCCTTCACACTCTCACTTCCCTCTTGTCAAGGGGGCCTTGGGCAAGCTGCAATCATTCCCTGTAAAGCAGGAGCAATTCTATTTATTTACTTTGCATGAGGAAGTGGATAAAACTCAAGATGCATCATCTTAGGCAAGAAGAAATGTTTGAGGAAGTCAGCAGGGTGGGAGATGGGAGCAGACCTCTGCTCTGAGGCCATGGTCACTTGTTCTTCTCTTCAACCACGTGCTGGTGAGCAAAAAGCACAACTTGGCTGGTGCCTTCCAAGCTCCCAGTAGGGTTTGTTTATTGGGAGACTGTAATCCACCCTTATGAATAATAAAAAGTAGCAGGAGTTCCACCCTTTTACCAGCTGGAAAAGATTCAACAAGCTGCAGCTTCATTAGAAACCCCTCCCCTCAAGGCTTTAACACCCAGCATCTTGAATGGCAAGTGCCAGACAAGCCTGCTGGGAAAGAAGAGATCCCACAACAGGGAACCCAACAGCATGGATGCTTGTTTTCTTTGGGAAAGAGTCTCCTAAGGAGCTGTATGGCTGCTAGTGAGATAACACCAATAATTTTTGCAATTTCAAATAAATTAATAGGACATCACATCACCAAAGCTCAGCTATTTTAAGCCATTAAATCACTCTCAGTCTCCTGTGTATGTGTGAGGGAAAAATCTGAGAATAGATGTGTTGTTTTAGCATGGCAAGCAGTTTCTTTCAAAATTGCACCACTTTTAGTTCTATTTGTAAATCTTTATAGGATTTATGAAACAAGACAGTTTAAGTGACTCAGCTCTCCCATTCTCATGTCACTTCAAGAATAAACAACAACATGCTGTGTTTTGGGCGGGTATCCGTCATCGAAGCACATACAATTCAAAGATCATTTTACTTCCAGATTCCAAAGCTCTGCCTGTGGACTGAGTCCAAGCATGCAAAATTTCATCCTGCAAGTATTTGCCAAAACTGTAATCACCTCATTAATAAGGGTTTTGTTGTGGTAATGATGCAACCTACACCTATCTGTGGTATAAACAGAAAAAAAAACGGAGGGCTAGTCACAAATTCTTTCATAAATATATGTACGCTAACAAAATGAAGACATTTAAACCCTCAGGCTGAAAATAGAAGGTGGAATTCGAACGCTTTGATTTAATGGACCTGGGTGATGAGAACTGGCCACGTGAGGATGTGTGACTCAAACCTAGACAAGCTACAAGCCTTGTCTTAACTTTTGGTTTGCTGTTGAATGCTTCCAAGCTGCTCCTCATGCAATGAATTAATCAGTGAGTCCTAGTCCGTTTCCGAAAGCACGGTGATGCCCAGCACAGAGGTGCCTGCGCCAGCACCTAGGGTTCCATTTGAAAGCCAGCGGAGTTCCTCTGGAGTACCCTCCACAGTGCTGTTGTGCAATCCCATCCCCACGGCCCCTGATTCCCTCCAAACGCGTTATCCTGCGCTGGGATGCACAGCAGGTCCCTGGGGAGGCAGAGCTGCACAGGGCGGGGTACGGACAGCACTGACCATCCCTCCCTCCGGCCTTTCCTCCTGCCTTTCAGACCTGCAGAGCAGAGCCTGCATCCTGCCCTCCCGCCCTGCCCTCTGGCAGCACAGAGTCACACAGCCACCAGACTGTGAAATAGCTCCTTTTTGGTTTTTGCCTTCTTGATGAGCTGTGGTACAGGTGAAGAGAGGAGGCAAGAGGCTGTGCCGGTGTTGGTGAGAGCTGTGCTTGCTGTCCTGTCCATTCTGATGGAATGCTGCTGTTTCCCAGCAGCAATGCAGAGGAGTAGAAGGAGCAGGCTGTGTCCTGTCCCACTTGTACCTCAGAGTAATGCAAGGGCACGTGAAAGAAGGAATTAACCAGGAGCTGCTGCACACCGGGTTTGTTCTGAATGCTGCTATCTGGAGGCAGGAGTCTCAAGGCCCTGGTGAGGACTGTGGAGTCACCTCTCCTGCTCCCTCCCATCCCATTTCCTTTGCCCAGCCAGTCAGCTGAGGGAAGGGGACCAGTATCTCCCACCTCCAGTCACCTTGTATTCTGTCCTGTCTTTGGCAGTGGGAATGTGCTGGCCACGTGCCCCAACACGCTTGCCACAACTATCTCAGGGCAGTGCCTTACCCATCAGAATGATGCTCCCTTCAGAGCCAGGGCCTGGAAGAGGAATGCTGTCCTTAGCTGCTCTCCATTTCCCTCCCAAGGAGTTTCCCTTTCCCTGGCTCCCAGTCTGGATTACATGGCCAGGGGAGTGCAGGCAGTGCTGGCTCCATACGAATGACTGTTCCCAGGAGGAGGATGCTGGCATTCTGGGTGGGAGAGTTCAGCCTTCTGCAGTCAGCAGGAAACAGAATTAATGACCTTTTTTACCTCATTAGTTGAACAGTTAGGCATCTGGTTTTGACAGAAGAGAAAAAACTCGAAGCTGCTGTCCAGTATCTGGTGCTGAGCAGAGGCCTGATGTCTACAGGGATATTAGTCCAGCAATTTTGATAAGCCTTACACTCACCCACAGTAAATATATATCTGTCCTCCTGAAGAAGCCATTCTAAAAGGAACTTTGAGTAAACCTTTGGTAACTCTTCCCTTACTTAAAAACATCTCCTTTGGTTGACAAGGTGATATCAAGACTTCAAATTGGAGCTGGTGAAATGCTCAGATCAAAAAGGATGAATTTATCTTCCCAGTAATCTATAGCTGCTATGTCAGACACTGTGCTGCAGTGTATCCTGCTGTGTGCCGTATGCCACTTACAAAGCAACGATAAACCTTCCCAGATAGTGCCTCACACAAAGTGTTTACCAGAATATAAATTGCTTTGAGATACAGGTAAAAGTTGCTCAGAAATAAGAGATCAGGTAGGCTGACCATTTGTGAGGAGGTCAGCAATGCTTTTTGTGTTGTGCTTTGGTTTTGCCTTTTTGCCTTTTTGCTTTTTGCCTTTTTTCCCCCAGCAGCATCTAAGTGCAATAAAATATCTGTGAGAAGAATTGCTATAGCAACAAAGTATGTTCTCCTAATGGCGGCTGTGTGTAATAGCTGACTGCCACTAGAACTTTAAGGAGAAAGAATAAAATCCATCACTAAAGCAGGAAAAGGAAAAGCATTAAAAATTAAGATTTTATTGTTCCACTATTTATGTTTACTTCCTTCACATCTCCAGATGATCTAGAGAACTCCAGTAGTTCCCTTCTCCTATTTACTGCTTTATACAAAAATTTTCAAAAACTCAGAAAAAAAATGTTGTGAATGATCTATTAGTAGTAATATGTTAGAGTATTGCATTCAACAGTAGCAGGATTGCTATGAATATGAGGAATTAGGAGACTATAGCAGCACTGAGAAACCACAGCTAAGACAGCAGTTAAGACTTGACACAATGCCAATACAGAGCAAGAGATCATCCTTCCTGTCAACATTCACAAAATACAGAGTGAGGGGGAACCTACCCCAACGAAATAAAGTAACAAGTTCAGGATCACTCAGCAAGCCAACGGTAATATCAGGACCATGTCCTCTCACTGTTCATCATCTAATGCAGCCGTTTAAGAAGTTAATTTTGCTGTTCTTGTGCAGTGTGATTGCCATAAACCTTAAGGTGTACTATGTTTGCAGAGAGGGTGGTTTGTGACAGAGTTCATTGTGACAGCTGAACTGTCCCAGGTAACAAGTGCACCCATGCTCCATTCACCCTTAGTCAGGCACTAAGACCATCTTTCCTTTCCCTTTTTTATTTTCTGTGGCTCAGACTGCGGTACCAGTCACAGCAGAGAAAAGGAGAATTAAAAAATGGACAAGTTTTGACCTCCTAAATTATTACACAAGATATCTGGAGAAAGAGAAGATTGGTTAAAAAATTTAACTTCAAGACACAACAAGATTTCTCATCTGCTTCTGGAAGCTTCAAACGCCTTCAAAGATGTTTTATGCTGATGGAGATAGCCCTTGACTTGTGTGGTAATGCTTTCTCATGCTGGCTCTGAACCGATCCTCAAATTATAATCTAGGTTGAGACAAATCCTTCTGCAGGTGAATAAACTGAAATGCTACATTAAGGTCAGTGGCAAAGTAGGGCAAAGCAGCAGCAAGTCCAGAAAAGTTCATTCCTACTGCCCTGGTTGAGTCCTTGCATACTCAGGTCTGGAAACTGCAGAAGGAATGTAGAGAAATCAAAAGGATCTTTTAAAAGATTCTCTCCCCACAGTGAAAATATTTTCTGGCATGTCTTTGCAACGAACCTTGTTATATGTTGTCCTATTTATAACTCACATGTCTCCTAACAAGCAAGCTCCTCAGAGGTAGAAAAGCGAGTGTGATTTGAATAGAGCTGTATATCACAGTTTGATATTCCCACTCTGGCTATGATTTATAACAAAAGCATAGCAGCATGGGTCAGCCAGGGAGAGACATTCTGCTGAAAAGAAAACCGAGTAAGTAAAAGTTTCCTTATATGTATGAAAGTCATTTTTTTTTAACTGAAAGAGAAGTGTTTAGGCTCCCATCCTACCCGACTAAGCAGCAAGTTGTCTTCATTTTAAAATACAGTTTCTTCTCATTAGTTCCACATTTAACATTCTTAAACAAGGATTGTATCAGATAATAGTGAGAACAAGGAGATATGAGTGACTCACAACCAAACATACAAGTGATTTCAAAAATCGTATAATGGTACACTTTAGATGTTTACCATCTGTGAAAAACAAACAGACAAAAGCAACACTGGAGTTTCCCTCAGACAGCAGAGGTCACCTTGGGTTAAAGTCCTGCCAACAAGAATCAGTGCAGGCAGAGCAGACAGCAGCTCCTTGGGTGGGAGAGGGCAGAGAGGAGGCAGATGTGCCCTCTTGCCACGACTGCTCTCCTCAACCTAAGGCAGCAACCACCGCATAATTTCTTGTGACTGAGAGAAAACCTGCAATCTTCAAGTCTGGTAATCTCAGACAACTGAAACCCAGCAGGTAAAGCTGTCCTCATGTACACTGTAGTCAGTTTCACAGGCTACAGCAAAATAGTGGCACATCCAAGTGATAATGGAGCCTAATTTCTCCACCAACATAAATGCACAAACAGGGGAGAGATCAAGGTTCAGAAAATCAAGAGCTGCCATCTCCTATTTGCAATTGTGAATAGGAGTGCCCAGGGAGTAGAGCTATGCTCTGTTTTCAGCTTTCTCTGGTCCCATGAAATTTTTATTGCTTTTTCATCTGTCGCCCAGCTATTATCACCTCCTGCTCTTCTGGGTAATCATCTTAAAATGAGAATTATGCTCCTGGGTTGTTCCAAACAGTTTTTGCACATGCTGATAATCTGGGAGGGTATTCAAGGGTCTGACTGAACACAGGGCTTTTCCAGAGCCCTGCTGCAGCCCCTATTTGTGATGCTCTCCCATTTTTGTGCTGGTTCCTAGCATCTTCAATGCTAGCATGATGAAACCCCTATACTTCCTTAAGGTAGAAAGTCAAATATGGCTAGTGAGCTCCAGTGTGGGGGCCAGACCAATAAACCATAGGCAGTCCAGCAACAATGTTTTGGGATCAAGCTACCACACAACAAAAAGTTTTGAAAGAATCCATTGTGTCCATTTACCCTAAAATTATGAAACTGTCTTTGTTTAGAAACTGATCACGAGCTGCCTTTCCTCCTGAAGGCTTAGCAAGTTTCTACCCAGCTGGGAACAGTTTTCCAATCCCAGAAGACTGAGCTTGCATAAATGTTTACAGATTAAGTTACTGACATTCTGAATAGGGGAAAAAGGGAATGAGTAAGGGGCTTTGTGAAGTGAGGAAGTGATTCCCCATGCCTCCCACCAGCTTTTCCCCGTTGCCCTTGCCTACCAAGCTGCTGTCTAGCTGCCACCAGGACTTGGGGAAGACAGCAAGGGCTCTAAAAGTTCAATAGCTCTTGTTACAAATTCTTCATCCCCAGAAGAAGCTGACTGATCCTTGTCTCATCTTTCAGTGGAATACAGCTTATGTGCATCACATTTATCACAGTCCTTTCCCTGGTATGCATGGTTTTGACGGATTGGTTATCCATCCACCAGTCAGTACACAGCAGGCTAAGCATGGGTTTGTACATCAGCTCTCTCCCATTTAAGAGCCTCCCTCACTGGGGAACAGACTGATGGAAAGGCCCAGCTCTTTAAAGGGGATGTTACTCGAGCGGTGTAAAGGTGTTTGAGCTTTCTGAGAAGTGCTTTTGTTGTAGTACCACAAAAAAAAAATTAAACTGCAGGGACTTCTCATTGTATCAGTGACAGAATGCCATCCCAGATGTTAGCTGGAATTACATCATCCTTCAACTGTTCCACAAATCAGTTACCATGACAAGTGGTCAGTCAAGTTTTTCTATTGTCTTTTCCTACTGAAAAAAACCCAAAGCCCTGTTTTAATTGAAGGGTTATATGATACTGTGTTTGATTTAATGTGAAGATATAGGAGAAAAAAAATGAAACTAAAGACTAACTCCTCAAGCAGAGCAGTTATAAAACAAAGCCATAAAAAGTGCCTCTTTCATTTACTTTGTTTGAAGATGATCTCATTTGTATTGTGGGCACAGATTTACCCTGTTCAAATCAAATTTCTATGAATAGAAGAAAACTGTAACTGTGATAAACACCCACAATTATAGCACTTGATTTTCTCTTCCATAATTTAGCACAGCTTTAGCTGGTAAACTTTCTCTTCTCAGGAAAGGAAATTGTAAACCCTGATTTTTTGCACAGTAGTTTGCAGGGTGTATGGTGTGTTCCTCCGAGTTGGGTACATTGTCTAATGGTGCCTAAAGAGAGTACCAGTCATAGAATCATACAATAGTTTGGGTTGGAAAGGACATTTGACAACTATCAAGTGCACTCAAATCTACTGTGTATGTCATTGATAAATACACTAAACAGTCCTGGTCCCAATGTGGAATCCTGAGGGACCCCACCTTTCACTGATCATCGACTGGACATTGACCCATTGACTGCTATCTTCTGGATGGAACTATCCAACCAATTCTTCATCCCCGCATCAAATCCACTTCTCTCCAGTTTAGAGAAAAGGATGTTGTAGGGGAATGTGTCAAGGCATTGTAGGAATCAGGAATCTGCATAAATGACATCCATAGCTCTTCCTTTCTCCAGTGATGCAGTCACTCCATCACAGGTCACTGAGCTGGTCAGGCAGGACTTATCCTTGGTGAAGCTGTGCTGGCTGTCCCCAGTCACCTCCCTGTCCTCTCTGAGCCTTAGCACAGCTTTCAGGAGGAGCTGTTCCATGATCTTCCCAGGCACAGAGTTGAGGCTGACAGTGTCCTCCTTTGTGCCCTTTAATAAAAATGGGTGCAATGTTTCCCTTTTGCCAGTCACCAGGGACTTCACCTGACTGCCATGACTTTTCAAATGTCATGGAGAGTGGCTTGGATCTTACATCAGCCAATTCCCTCAGGCCTTGTCAGGCTCTGTAGACTTAGTTGTGTTGTTTCCTCAGGTGGCATAGTCCATTTTGAATGCCGGAATGCATGTTTTAGGAGTTATGAAGATAAATAATTCCTGTCCCTTCCTCCACCCCCTTCCTTAATTAAACAAATTAAAGAAATAAAAGTTAAACAAGAAAAAATTGTTGTATATCTGTTTCACTGTACTATGTGAAGTTTTCCTCCCTCTCAAACACTCACTGATGCCTCTTCCCCATGAAAGGTCTTTCCTAGGAGAAACCATCCTTTTCTAGGAGAAGGGTTTTTAGGAGAAACGGATACATGTGGCACAGTCTATTTGTCTTGGTTTGGGAAGACAGGTATCTGTCCAGGAAAACTGGAGTTTTCCTGGAATAGAGAATGTAATCCCTCCCCCTTTCCTCCAAATTATTATAATTTTGCAATTAAGGGCTTTCAGGCAAAATTATGGAAAGGATCACAATCTCTTTACTAATATTATAACAGTGCAAACAAAACAGTAACTATTACAGAAAATAATACTAAACAGAAAAAGAAACAAGGCGAGACCTCAAGAGCTTTGTTCTCACAAAAAAAAAACTTGGAGCAGTCCGGTCTTGCTGGGAGGCACCAGGCTGGAGACAGTGAAGCAATCCCGGGCCGGTGGGTGCGATCTGCTCTGATGGTAGCTGGAGCGGCGGGGATGTCCCGGCAGGGGGAAAGGGGGAACACAGCGTGTCCCGCTTTCAGGGTATGAAGATAGTAAATTTTCCTCAGGATTGGAACCAGTGAAGAAGATGATTCTTGTCCTGATGCAGCAGCAGTAGCCACGACACGACCTGCCTCCCTGAAGCCAAGGAGAAAAAGCCACCCTCCTCCCCAACCCAAAAAAACTTCTCTCCCACCCCACCCTTTCCTGCCAAGCACTCATAAGCACCCATAAGCACCCAGCAATTAGTTTCCTAGCAACTTAATGGGACAAAATTCCCACAGTAAAGAGAAACAAATTCAACCCTCAACACTATTCAAGGATGGTCACAGCTGCTAAAAGCTTTCCACATCCTGGATCAGTGATTCCATCTCTCCTGCCCAGGCCTCTACTCTTTCTATGAAAAAGCAGAAGCCATTTAAGCCCTACACCAGTTATCTTCTTGATGTTAAGATTTCTGGTATCCTAATAGGATAAAGACTGGGACATACCTTGTCCTCCCCCTGCTCTGCCCCTGCCCTCTACCACAGGAAGAGAGGTGGCCTGAGAAAAATGTATTTGAGTACCTCAGTCTTCTCATATCTTGTTACCTGTGTTGCTCATTTTGGGGGAGGTAGGAAGTTGCTGCTTTTGACACTCTCTTTTTCTGAAAGACATACCTGTATAAGCCTTTCCTGTCACTCCTTGCATTCCTTGCCATGTTCATCTCTATTCACACCCTGGTTTTCCTAACCCCATTCCTACACAACTGGACAGGGTCTCTGGACTCTTCCCAGGTCACATGTCACTGCTTCCACTGCCTGTGCCCTTTAGTCTCAACCTAGCAGGTCTCTTGCTTTCCTTTCCTGTTTCCTTACACCTTATGCTTTTGCACACTATGGAAAATATCCCCCAAAATTCTTTTTCATAAGGGCAGTTTCCAAGGGAATCCTATACCATGTGAGTCAAATAGACAAAACAGTTACTTTTTGCCTCTTTGCTATTCTGTGTAGCTTAAAGTTTCCAGGTAAGAGACAGTGACAGAAGACAAAACCTGCAGATACCTTTCTGAAAGATTTCTCCTCCTCAGCCAACTGCTTTTTTGGGGACATGAAGACACACTGCATCAGCCCTGTTTTGGTGCACTCAGCACAGGCTCAGCTCCTGGTGGTGTCTGAGCTGTGTTATGGGTACACAGGGCATAATTCTGCTTCTGGCAGAAGACAGAGAAAGCACAGAGTGATGCCTTGGGAAAGGTGACCTGAAATGGAGACTGGAAAGAGCTAGAGTATAAAGTAGGTATCTATTGAAAGGCCTCTAGGATTCACCTTGGGCAGGACAGGAGCCTGACCAGGGCCACGCCCAAGGTGGACTAAGAATGGTCACAAAATATCTGGCTGGTCACGGCATCTTACATTTTTATAAGTTTTGGTCCATTTGCATATTGGGGATTAATTGTCCAATTACAGCTTCAGGTTGTGAGGCCTCATCCTTCTCATTTTCTCTCTTCAGTCCACTCTTTATGCTTTTGGGCCTGAAAGCTGTCCTTGGTCCTCAGCAGGAAAAGGATTTGTTTTGTCTCCCTACTCTGTAAAGAGAGCTTACTGGCACTTAATATGAGGCTCAGAAAGACCAGGTTGGATGACAGCAAAAAGTCCTCAAAAGGCAAAGAAAAAGAATAATTAGAGATTGAAAGATGGGTTTGGTAGGAGAGAGCTGGAAAGCATGAAAACCGAAAATGAGAGATCAATGGACACAGCAGCAGAAATCAAAAAACATTTGCAAGGAGCAAACTCTGTGAATATCAGCAGTCCAAAAACAATTTTAACAGTCCCACCAGCCCTATTTATGAACACCATTTTCTAGCCTTTCTCTAAACGCAGTGAGAAGTAGGGAATGAGATCTAGGGTCATACATATGATACAGTCCATAAAACTTCATAAAGATGAGATGTAGATCTGTGAGGGTTGCAATATAATGGAATAAATGCACATGCTATAAAATGTGGAACACCATCACAATAATTCTCATTTTGAGGATATGCCATACATGAGGATTCTGGTCCTTGTCATTTTGTTGTGTAGGAAAGTCTACCCATTTTAATTAGAATACTGAAGCCAAATTTAGAATCCTGGCTGGGGCTACACTCCCAGGAAAATTGTCTGTGGTCATTCAGTACACAGCAGGATTCAATACTTTTCCCTTCCTATGTGTAGTCTGAATAAGAGAACTGAAATAATTTACATTTTTCATAATGATCAGGGAGTTGGAATAATGCAAGGTGATCATGAATATTTTAATTGAAGAATAAAATTATATTAAAATAATCTTCAGATTTCTCTTATACTTTATCAAAAGACACCAATACTATAATGGTATTGTACTTTTTAGAAATGCACTATAGATTCAGACATTTACTATGCATAAAGTTCATTGATGGCTTTTTTTCAAAGGTGTTTTAGAAAAGATTTAGAAACCTCTTTAATCTTTGAAAACATTGTAGTTTGTGATTAAATATACTCACAACATAGCTATAAAGATATGCATCTTCATCATAAAATCAAAATCAGAATATAGGACAAGATCATTGCAATTGACAATTTCTATTGTTGCTAATGTTTTATGCAGTATCCTTCAGATGACCACATCCCCTGAGAGGTTTCTCACAGAATCACACTAAGGGTCCTTAAATGAGGTACAATTCACAGAAGACAGAGATGATGCTGAGTCTACCTTGCACCAAAATTTTGTATTTTAAGGATATCTGTTTTTTGGGTTTTTTTTTCAGCAAAAACCTTGCAATTCTACAAAAAGACCATACAACTTGAAGTCAAATGCTTTTGTCTTTGAGATCTGAATATCAGCTCAAAATTATACCATTGGTTTTGTTTCTTTTATACTATTCAAGGAATTTAGTATTACAATAAAACATGACTGCTTTCTTAGTGCCTGTGAAAAGTCTAAAATAATGATTAAAAACTTAATATATTTATAAATATATACCTCCTTAGAGGAGGTATATATGCTTCTACAGCCTAATATCTAAAATGACTACAGGAAGCTACAAGACTTCCTGCATTGTGTTCAAGTTGCTTGTTTTTAACATTGTTTAATGCTATATAACCAGTCATTATATTTCAAAAACAAAACTAATACTCAAAACATGGAATTAGAGAGGGCGTGACTTCTTGAAATGTATTATTTTCCAATGCTATGCTACTAAAAAAAATGCTCTCTTTTTGATCACTAATTATTGTAGTTTAATGAGATCTTTATGTTTCTCTTCCCTAGCATTTTGAGAACACCCAAAGACACACTCCCTTTGTGTGAGAGAGCAGAGCAGGAAGTCTTGTCAGCAGAGCAGTTTCCACAACACTGATGAAAAACATGAACCCTTTAGAAGCCATGTGCATGGATGTATATTCTGTACATATTTCTCTTAGTCCAGAAGGTACAGGCTTCATGAGTGCAGGTCCCTTCAAATCCTAACTAATTATATTTTCAGAGAAGTGGGAGGCTGATATAACTTTAAAGAATGCAGCAGGATATCCACAAATAATATTTCTTTGAAATCTTACCACTGCAGAAGAAATACTGATCTCAGTAGGAGTTAGGTCCACCATAACTGGGGAGGTAAATCCCACTGCTCCTGCCTGCCTCTGTTCACCCCTGGCACCTGATGCAGGATGCTGGTGAACAATTGCAAGAGAGCAGCCAGTACTGCCCTCCTTGAAGGCAAAAGGCAGGGCAGAATAAGTGAAGAAGGACACTGAAGCATCAGAACTCCTTCATCTCAAAAATTACCTAAATGTCTGATGCTAAGTGGCCAGGAATTAATTTAATCTTTGGGTTGCTCACACAGAGCTGATCAAAGGATCTGTCCTTAAAAACAGGCTACTTGCAAGCAATCAGTATAATTGTATGCCAAGGGGGCACAGGGGCTTTCCTTGGAAACGAAGAAGAGCCTTTTATCTCAAAGGATAAACAGGCAACACAGAAGGGATTTTTGAGAATAGGATTTCACCTTCCCACAATTACCACAAAAGCTTCTCCTAGCAGAATAATAATATCTAAACTGCTGGCTATCCAAAAAGGTACTGCTCCTTATCATCTTCATCCCAGTCTGCCCTGTTCCTCACCTCGATAAAGAAGACAGCTCAGCTTTTAATCAGTTTGCAAATGTGTGGATTCATTTAAGAAGAAAGTGCTTGTGCTCACCTCACTGTATTTGTACCAGCTGCCCCACTGCCTTGCCTCAGTTTCCCTGGCCTGCTTAGCATCCTCCACAATGCAACCCTATCTTCCCAAACCAGACAAAGAGCTCCCTCCTGATGCCAGGCCAGTGCCACTGCTGCAGCAATAAACTGGTGAGAGGGGAAGGATTAGAGGTATACTTACTGCAGGAAGAAGTAAATGCCTCTTGCAGGGGCTGAACACATCACCACCATCTCCCTAAGGTCAGTGAATAGCAAGTTGTTTCTGAACTTTCCTCCATCTGGAAGTACAATTATGTTAGTTAATCTTAAAATGCCTTTGGCAGCTGTCATCTGGGGTTTTTTTTATTAAATATTATTCTTAAAGCTTTTCTAATGGTAAGTAACATGCAGTGAGAAATAATAGCCCTTTGTGTAATAAGCGATACACACACTTTGTCCAATAATTTTTACAGTGTTTTTCTCCATTTCAGAAGTTATTATCACAGGACAGATTGAAAGCTGAGCCATCACGCCACAGCTAAAATGTATCAGTGAAATGTTCCCTCTTTTTCTCCCTTCCCCCTCCAGCCTTTTTTTATTTTTCAAACCAAAGGTGTACAGGATGCTAATTGTGATAAAAATATTAATATTTCTAAAGAAACCCTACCTAATTCCAGAGCAGCATTTGGTGCTCTGTTATCAGATCACAGCCTGTGTGGCCCTTTCAGGTTCTGCCAGCCTCTAAAACAGCAGTCATCCCCTGCCACGTTCTTCTGCTGATGCCACAGGTTAAACAACAAGGAAGGGCTCAGGACCTGCATAAACAAAAAATAAGATAGTGTCTGCCACTCAGTTTTGATGCTAGGTAACTGCTGTGGATCTGAGAAGTGAGAAGCCTGCAGGCTGAGACAGCTGGAGGCACTGGTAAGAGAAGCTCACTTTGAGGCAATGCAGCTGACGTGCTGAGTGCTGGTCCTCCAAAATTTCTCCTTGTTTTAACTTGGAGCAGGTGGGGACAGACTGCAGGAGAGAGGGATCCTTGAGATCTTTATCTTGGCACTGATCTCTGACTTGCTAGGAGATCCCATCTGACCCCAGGGCTCTCACTGTGCTGCATTTTCCTGGAAGTACCCAAGCTGGAGAGTTACTAGAAAAGCACTAAAATTTAAAAAAGAAAAGTAAAAAAATCCACTGAGAAGCCACTTTTAGTACCAATATTCTCCAGTGTGAACCCCAGTGTTTAGAATGGGAAGTGCTTGAGGCTGACTCTGAACACAGGTTCAAACTCCCATACAAAGGTTGTGAAGGGCAACACTGAATCCAAGATGTGCCAAAGATAGCAACTCTACCTTCAGTGCCTCATCTATGCATAGTGCCTGTCTCCTTTAGGCATTATTTTTTTCCCCTCTTATACTTCTTTTAGAATGCCTGATTGATGGAAAGCACTCACAAAGTCATGAGCCAACAGCTTCCCCACGTGTGATCCTGGATTAACTCTCAGGATCTGTTGCCTTTTCTACCACCAGCCCTGGTAGTGAAGGTTGGCACCTATCTTCTTGTTCCTGAGTGTCCTTCCTCCCTAGGAAAAAGCAATCCATTTCCCATCAGAAATGTTATCTCAAATTCAGCAAGTAGTGTTTAAAGCAAAGGTCACCATTAATTCTGGATGTGCTAATGCACTGTGCTCATAATGGTTCTGTATCCACTCTATATTTCAGAACATGAAGCTATAATACTTATTCCACCTAGGATTCTTAGTAGGCACTTCAAGCATGTTTTCATTAGCTTGTAGTAGCCTCTATATATTTTAACAAAACACTCAGAGGATTTCATCTTGAAGTTTTCAAAATAGTTTAATGATTTTACCTCTAGCCTCTACATATAATTTGAAATTTAAAATTTTGTGTCCCTTCGGTATATTTGTTTCAGTGCCTGAAATAAATTAAAAGTCTAAGTCCCAGCCTACGCTGGTGGAAGAAAAATTGAAAGTCAGATAATGTTAGGCAGCCAGAGCTACCAAATGATTAAAGAGTAGTAGGTAACTTAGCTCCAGACTGTGGCAGGTGACTATTCTGCAGTTTGAATAACAGAAATCTCTCTGCCATGCACAAAGGAAAGTAGTTAGTTATCATATATTAAGGTTAAGCCTGTGTAGGATATGTGTATATAGTCTTTTGCAGTTGACTGGCAGTCACAATACACTATTTATCAGCTGGGAATTTTTGCAGTAATCTTAAAACTGTGAAGGCAATTTATAAGGTCTTCCTTTCACTCAACATGCTCTCATCAGAGAAGCAGATAAGAGAATAACTTGAAATCTAGTCTAATATTTCAGAGCCCTTGAGACCCTGATCAGACCATTGCTGTCTGCAGATAATCTCCTACTAAATTAAATAGATTGTGTTTTGTTTTGTCCACATAAAAATAGCACTAAGACTTTGTATCTGAAAAAAAAAAAAAAAAAATCTTATTTAACTAACGAAAGAATGAGCTAGGAATGAAAAGTGCAGATGTTAAAGCAGACTAAAAATTGACTGGTACAAAATTTTTCCTCAAGTTGCAGATATTCTGGGTAGACTGCACTCACTGGGCAGATATCTAATGACATGCTTCTCGCTCTGGAATCTTTAGGCCAAATGCAGCTATCAGTTACCCAACTTTAAATATCAAGTAAATCTACTGATGTTACCACAGACTTATGTCAGCTTCACTGAGAGCATAGTATGATGCTTTGTTTACAAAATTAAGCTCTGAAAGGTACATCTGTGTGTGTGTTTTGATTTGCCAATAAAATGTCTTTATGGAGGAAAATTTATGCAAATACTTAGAATATAAATCCAAAGGAGACCTTTATTCTTGTATTCATTAAAGATTATGCACCATTTTACAAGAAGGTACTCAAAAATACAATATAGAATGCAATTAAAAGGAATAAATTCACAGAGGTTTCATCTTTTACCAAGTCTTTGCTCTCTAAATGTGTATAAGTGACTGCTCTCCTAGGACAAAAGAATATACGTGCCCCAGTCCTTGTATTTGTCTGCCTAAAAATATAAATTTCTCCTCACAACAGCTGAGGGAAGAACACAGACAGCATTACCACTCTATCTTTAATCAAGCACAGAGTCAGGAGAAATGATTAGAATTCCCAAAAGCCACACTGGTAATGCAACATGTAAATAAGGAGGAAAAAGCTGTTTTTCTGCACCAGGCCTCTAGATGTACTCGATCCCTTCATAGGGGATGGAACACAGTGAAAGGATAGGGAGACTGGGAACGATGTCTATGTTAACTCCCATTCCAACATATACGAAAATGAAGTCAGAGGAACTGTTATCTTAAGCATGTAGGCATTTATTTACATTTTTAGGTACATCATACCTGAGTGTATGCAGCTTATAGCTTGTTCACTGGAGACAGAACCATTTATAAAGGACCGCTGCTTCTTTTCCCCTTCATGGAAAAATTCAACACTGCAGGTGAGGTGTTAGAGGAGTGCATTCCAGAATATAAAAATCACATCAGTCTTTCAATATGAGGATCACCTGCAGGCTTTCACACAATTTTTTATGCTTACAACAACTCTGTTTAAAAGAGAACTTAAGGGATGGCTGGTGAAGATATTCGTTTTTAAAGCAGGCATTTGGAAAAAGCAGTGAAGGAAGAAACACTATTCATTTTTCTCAAAGAAAGAAGACATCAATTCCACAATGAATACATCTATAAATTATCATTTATTAACTTTAAAAAATAAGTTTTTCTAGGCTGCTTTGTAAACCCTGTAGTAATTCTCCTGCAGGTTGCAGAATCATATTTTCGATTGTAGGAGCTAGCCAGTTCCAAAGAAACCTGCTTTGATGACATGTTTCTGGGATAAGGAAGGTACCACAAGCTCCTTGTATTTGCTGGGGGTGCCAACACTCATACCACTTAGCTCTGAAGAATCTCTGCTTAGTTTAAATTAAAGAGTCTGCTGGAGTTTAGCACAGTGCATGAGTCTACTGACTCACACCCAGCTCTTACAGCTTCAATGACACTGGCCAGAGTAAGGAGACAATTGCCAAAATCACTTCAAACCAGCTGGCAGACAGCCACTACTGAACTAGAGCAACCCTCAAGTGAAGCACTGCTCGACAAATTGATTTTGATAGGCCAGAGAATACAGGAACAGTTTAGGCTGACTGCAGGCACTGGGCAAGCCATAAATTCACCAGCAGCACCATGCAGAGATCAGGAACTGGAGCAGCTGCACCCAGAGAGGGCTTGTCAGGACAGGCAGCTTTTCACTGCACCATCAAAGGCACAACCATGCTCCCCTATCATTCAAAAACCTATCAATTTTTCTGAGACGTTTTATCAACCTTTCTTCAAAAACATTGAGGCAGCCTAAAAACACCCCACAGATTTGAATGTCACTGCCAGTGGTTTAGTCTATCACTATCTCCTCACTCTCAGCTTCCAGCCAGCTTTAGAGATTGACATTTGTGCACCTGAGGATGTGTGAGCTGACACTATGTACTTTTTTCAGGTGGTTCCACCTCCTTCTGGGTTTAATAACAAAAACGTTTTCAAGCTGCACTGTCCGCAGAGCCCATCAACGTAGAACACATAAGTGATTCTTTAATTTCATGTACCAAATGTCCACATGACTGGGTGTCTGCTACATTGCCCAATATATTTTGTTCATTTAAAACGTGAATTTTCATAGGGAAATGCATAATGTGATCAGAATTTTTCTAACATATAAATGAACAGCAGTCAGACTGGAAGCTGCTCTTCATATACTGAATAACAAATACAATCCTTTCACACCTCCTTGCAGCATTCCCCCAATTCCCACTCAGCCTCTTTCCTCTCAACACCATTCTGCACTGAATACTGCCAAATGGAACACATATAAGGAAACCCAGGAATTTTTTCTTTGCCTGAGAAAAGATGAACCCATGGGCTATGGATGTAAAGAAAGGGAAGAGCGAATACTGAAAGGCACAGGGAAAACACAATTTCATAATTCACAGTCACACTCAGTACAGTTGATCCCTGATCTCATTTCCACAATGCAAATCATTCCTCCTTTGTAGATGTGCAAAGATACGACAGGCAGAGCTTCTATAATGGCAGGCTGTCATTATTCCAGGGAAATTCTTCAGAAAGACTTTTCCCATCAGGTTTGGAAAGGTAAAATCTGTAAAAACAACACAAAACCTCAACCACAAACCATGCCCCTCCACAAAAGACCCCATGACCTAGAGAACTACTGTTTTCCTTCAAAAGGGAGTAAAAGCCCTTTCTGAACATGACAGAATTTTTCATTTTCAAATGACTAAGCAAGAAGTAATTAAGTCATCTTTACAGACTGCTTTTGAAGAAAAACTATATAAATAGTTTCTCAGTGAAGAGTCACACAGCATATTCAGGCAAAGGAAGGTTTTCAGGCTTCAGCTCAGTGCTTCTCCTTCAGCAGAGTGCTGTCTTTACAGAGAATTGATCAGCCGAAAACAAATGCGATGCAATGCCCTTGATGCTCATGGAGTACAAAAGGTGAGAACCTGTGACCCTCAGACCTGTGAAACCTGCTTTGTGTGACCCCCCAGAGCAGAAGATGCTTCTGCCACCTCACACTGCACCGTGAGAGAACCAGACGTGCTTGTGGCAAGCAGCTCATACGGATAGCAGGTTCCCGGGTGCTTCCCAGTATTTTTACAGCTGACATCACCGAGCTGGAGCATGGCAAGCTTTCTTCAGCGGGTTTCGGTGGCTGCCCGGGCTCCTCCTGCCGTGCTGTTGTGTCAGGAGTCAGCTAGATGGTGCTCATGGGGTGCAGCCGATGCGCAAAGTTAGCTCTGGGATTTCGCTCCGGGCCTCTTCCCCCGCCTCTGGCGTCCCACACGAGCTAAGCACGCTGTCACAAATGAAAAAGCAGGACCCGGAGGGACGGGCTGGAGGAGGGAGGTGAGAGTAAACTGCACCTCGGATGCTGTGTGAGCACAGATCCTTACGCAACCGCGCTGGCTTTCGAGGGCTGGGTTGCAAGGAAGAAGCAGGCTGGGTTTGTGTATATGAGCCAGCTCATTTACTCCTACCTGGCAGCCTGAAAAGAGCACAGCACTGACAATTTAGGAAGGAACCGCATTGTTGGAGAGACGTGACAGTTTAGAAGTTGTTTTTCCTCTGACAAATAGCAATGCTAGCTCTAAGATTCATCGTGGTCAGATGGAGTGTGTCTTTATGAGTGTTTGAAGTTAGAATTAATTAGTAGCTTTTAGCAGTCTGTGAAGTTGTCTAGTTTTGCTGGATTAATCGCATATTGCAGAAAGTGATGTAAAGACATCCTGTGCTAACTCCGAGTAAATATCAAAAGTGCACGGGAATGGTTTGGTGTGGACATATTGTTCAGGTCCATTGAGTGGCAGAATACTTATAAATTGTTAAATCAGACGATTCCACTTGGTCCCTTGGGCTGAAAGTTGTATGAAAATTTCATTTCAAAATGACAAGCCTATATATGCACAGGAATGGTTTTCTAAATAAAACCCTAGATCATTTTTTATTCATCTTATGTCTAAAATACCCAGAGGCATAGTTCCATAAAAATTTAAAACTTTAAACAAAAGCTTCTTTTGAGTTGCAGGAAAACAAAACATTCTGAAAGCAACAGTTTATATTATTTATTGTGATGTTTACTTAGCAAGAGAAGCTGATGAGTTAATTCTCTGTGGAAGTGCTGAATTACTTTAGGAACAGAGGCCCAATTAATTAAGGATCATTTCCTATTGATTTCACTGTACTACAGTCCAGACTCAGTCCATACTGCTATACTCCTATACAAGATAAACATAATAAATAATAATATACCTACACCAGTTACTGTTATCCTGATGACTTGTAATTTTCAGACAGGAAACACTTCTAAGGCTTTTATGTGAATGTAATAAAAGCCAAAACAACTCCAGAAAGACAGAGGACAGGAAAACACACCAGAGGCACTGTATACAATTCAGATAAAAGACAACAGTCAAATGAAGAGACAGTTTTAAAAAGCAGACAAAAGTGGAAATTTATACATTAGCATTGGAATTATCAGTAGGAGAGTGACACATTTAATGCCTAATGTGGCTGGGAATTTTTTAGAGTGCAAAACCTGAGTGCATTTGGGACACACACTGTGGCTAAACTTTAAGCCCAGATTCACCTCACAACTTCATTATGAGCAGAAATCAAGCCCTGGAAATGTCATTCTTTAACAACTACGATCACCCTGCTGCATGGCCATGAAGAACCAGGGCACAGGTTTTCTCTCTAGGTGTGCATCCTGGTTCCAGGCAAGACTGACTTGATTTTTGCAGCAGCCAGGAGGGGCATGGCCAGGACTCTGGGATTATTCTATACCAGCTCAGCCATGGCAGGAGGAGGGTGATGTATGTTTCCCTGTTTTCTATGTGTGCAGTGGTGTAGAGCCCAATTCCATGTGGTGAGCAATCACCTGTGAATGGTTTGCCTGCCTGGTACACTCGGTTATTTGTATTGTTTCTGCTTGCGTTCTTATCCCATTGCTGTTTCCAGAGAATTATTCTTGTCTCAACATGTGATCTTTACCTTTTTATAGCCCCAATTCTCCTCTCCATCATGTCTTAGGGAAAGGCAGGGTGGAAGTGAGTGGGCAGCACAAGGTCTGGGGTGTTTCAGTGGGAACACTAAATTGGGAAATGCCATTCTTAAATCGTGAGAGTGAGCTTATCCATCCTGGAGAAAGACTGGAGCCCCATGTGCTCCCACTGTCAATAGCCTTTCCACCCAAAGCAAAACAGTGAGTTCCATTATCCCAGCTCTTACAAGAACATAAAATTTGGGCCAAAGTTTTGGCTCAATTCACAGGAAAGTTGCACTGCAAGATTTCTGAAGAAAGACAGATATGTTGGACTCAGTTTGGAAAATTCAGCAAACATTACATGCATTACCAGAATCCTCTATGAAGAAATTCAGAATTCCTTTGGTACAACCATGTGCATTTTCAAAGAGTTGACATAAAGTGCTGCTCTTTGAGGGACAACTACAGAAACAAGTTGTCTGGCTACAGTTTTCAGACCTGCTTTTGTTAAGTCTTACACCTGGAACTGCATCACCTCTGCTTCCTCTCAAAGCTAAACTTTGTCTCAGTCTGCTCTCTTTCTCCACTCCCTGACTGCTTCCTGCCCCAAAGCCCACACAGCAGTATCAAGTGAGTCAGTTTTTGTGTTTGTACCCAATCACTAAAAAGACCACTGGGCCATAAAGATTCGATTTTTGCTAGAGGTTGTCAGGCTAACTACTAATTACTGTCTTGGACAGCAACTTCTCTTTCAGCTCCCACTGCCTACATGGCCTCATTTCTTTTTTTTTTTCACTTAGCCTTAAGAAATGACAAGAAGCACACCCATGAAGTTCAGCCAGATTCACACCTCATGATGTCCATCAATATTGTACAGAACTGCAACAACAGAGGAAATAAAATCCTCACCTTTACTTAGACAGTAAGCTTTAGTCTGAACAAGTCACTTGAGCTGAGGCCCTAAATAAGGCTGCCAGTCATGAAAAATAATGCATGAAGATATCAACTTTTAAAAGATCTCTAAACATCTTTATTAGCTAAAGGAGGTGAAATCCTATCTTGCAGTTATGGCAAGGAGAATAGGAAGCTGGGAGCAGTGCTGCAGCCAGCATGCACACAGAGCAGGAGGAGTGCAGAGTGCCTAAAACCAGTGCTCTGACTCACCAGGAGAGCATCCTCCAAGACCTCAGGTCAGGCTCCTCAAGAGGCAGCAGATGAATCAGCCAAGCTCCTAGATCTTCATGGCCAGGCATGAGGACTCGGAGGCCTGGCTGCAGGGAGTGGGGCTGGCAGCAATAGCATTCTTTGAAAGCCTTTAGGAAGCTGAAAAAGAAGGAGAGCAAAAGGAAGGTCTCAGAGCCTTTGACTTCTGCCCATTAAGCTCAGCCTCTCTGAGCTTAGACTCAGCAGGAGAACATGAGTTTACCACAGAAAATGGCCTTTACATTTCTTCTGCTGGTTACATTTAGGGTTTGCTTAGACAGACAGAGGACAGACTCGAATGAGCGGGGCCATTTTTTGACCTCAGGAACAAAAATACTCAGGGAAGTTATCAAATCCAGTTTAAAAAAGAAGCAAAAAAGGGGCATTTTAAAATTCTAACCAATTATTTAAAATTAGACATTGTGGGAAAAATAATTATTCTAGATCTGAGACATGTGTACTCCATGTGAAAAGGAGATAGAGGGAGCTAGGTTTTCCTGTCTGGACAAGTGAAGGCTGAAGGGAACCAATTTTTGTCTTCAGCTACATTTGGGGGTTGTTGATAAGGGAGCCAGACTTCTCTGCATCTCACACTGAGAGAATGACAGGTAATGACTTCTATGGAGCAAGGGCAGTTATAAGTGCATGCAAAGAAAGATGTTCTTCACCATGAAACTTGTCCACCACTGACGCAAGTGGCCTGAGAGGCTGGAGGAGCTCCGTCCTTGGAGATTTTCAAAAAGCTTAACCTTTACTACAGTGTGTGGCTTGTAAGTTACCATAAAAAATTCAAATTGAAGTTGAGACAATTTATGGAGGAAGGTTGTAGACACGTGTCCTTCTTCTGCTGCCACTGACATATTTGTCCCCTATCCTTCCCTGGTTTTCTTTACCATAATCGAGGATGCTGTGGATGCATCAGCTCAGCTGCAAATGCAGACATTCCTCAATCCAGCTACCCAAATTAAATGTTTTCTATGTCTCAGCCTATTTTGGGGCTTCAGTGTATGCTGAAAGGGTGACACAAAGCTGGGAAAAGTGCATTTCTAATTCCCTGTCTAGGAGGGAATAAGGTGTCTGACCTCCAGGTCATACACACAGGTCTGAGAACAACTAGACTCAGGGCCACAGACTGCTGCAGTTTATTTTTCATTGTTTTTGTGCTTTCCTGCTTGCAGTAAATAAAAGCCCCAAAAGACATAATTTTGAATGGACACAGCAGGAGAACATTCCATTAAAAGCAAGGCTGGAACCTTACCTACTGACACAAAATTATTGAACTCCTTTCATGACCCCCATGCACCAGCTGCACTGCACAGAGCAAGCACAGCATCAATATGAAAATGTTCTGATATGCAGGTGGCCATGCCTGGAAGAACGGATAGGAACCAGGGATAAGTGTCGGTGCAAAAGGTGAAATGTGCACAGCAAGTGCTGACTGTGCAAAAAAAATCTGTGACTAGGGCAGCACCCTCCCTTCCATCCAGCTCATCCTGCAGTGCTTGCAAACACAAACAGCATGGGTGTAAAGCCCAGGTCAGGAAGGCAAAACGGGGAGAAGGAAAAAAAAGAAAAGAAAAAGTCAGCTTCTGCACAGTGTAAACTCATAGTGATGATTATTTTTATTACTATTAATTTGTTAACTGTGTTAATAGACAAAGTAAACAATCACAACAATCACAACAGTCTATAAATTCAATACACAAACAATAGTTACTCAAGGTTGCTTAATAATTCATTTTAGTCAGTTTCAGAGTAACTTCTAACAGAAATAAATAACAAAAGACCATGAAAAAATCTAAAACCCAAAACACCACTGTGTGTGCTGTGAACTCTTGTTCCTGTGGAGTCTTTAATGTTTTGGAACATGATATGCAGCAGACACTGTAATTTATAAGGTTTTCCATACTTTTGTTTTGTTTTACATGTGTTCCTGTCCAACTGAATTTTTGTCAAAGCAAGTCTTGAGATTTTGTAAGTGGAAAAATCCTCTTGGTAGCAAAAAGAGGACAATGTGACTGCAGAGAAGCTGGCATGTGCAGGGCATTCTGCAGCCAGGACACATCCAACCTGCTGGGCATGCCTGCCTGCTGAGGGTGGGCACTGGAATGGGCACGGGAAACCTCTGCAAGTTCCAGCTGCTCTTCACCAAGCTGTGGGCAAAGCCAGGATGTTCACACAAGAGCCTGCTCACCTCAGACCTCACCTGGGACACCACTGAGCCCACAAATGCCCTCAGTATTTTCCTTTTCAAATTTATACAATTATCTATGTCCTGGAAAATAAGGTAAGGATGCAATAAGTTAGGAAAGTCTAAAAAAAGGGTTTTTTTCTTGACCACTCACCATGACCACACCTTTCATCCTCACAGCAAATCATGTTATAGTCAGGGTTTGTCATTTATGATAAAAAAAGATGTAAATTTTAAATCACTTAAAATTGTTTCAACCTTACTAACAGTACCTATAGCAAAGTAGCTGTACAGCATCACATAATTTGTATTATATTCCATCCAGTGGTGTTTGTTCAGAACAAGCATAGATTACTACGCAAAGACAAGGGGAAATAAATAAGAAATGAAAGGAAAAATAATAATAGTGTGAGGTGTTGGTTTTCTTACCCCTCAGAGTTCAATTTAGGCACAGTGGTTATTGATTCAATTTCATAGCACAGGCCCACATTGATAAAGGATGGCACAGTGTAATATACAAATAACAAGGGAAATTAAGGAAAAATAAGGAAGTGGTTTTCTTAAACTAATTTTATTTTGTTGCTATATCATTCCTCACATTGATCCTTTTCATTTATTAATAAATAGTAAAACATACTTTTAAAAGAGGGAGGAAAAGTAAAAACTTGAAATTTTAACACTGTGAATGGCTGAAAATTTTCTTGTAAAAATTCACAAGAAAACTATCCAACTAACCCTTAGGAGTTTTTGCTTTCCATGGAAGAAAGTGGATATTTTTCTAATCTGAAAAATATAACAATATGGAGATGAAGAAAAAAGATTGTGGGGAAAAAAAAAAAGGATTTTAGAAACATAAATTATTGCAATACCTCTTAGAAGTTATATTTCAGAGAGTTAATATTTCTTTTCCATCTATGCCCCTGTAGTGAGGTTCCCAGTGGAATACTACATCCCATCACACATGGGAGTTTGTGGTAGCTCCCTGGCAAGAACTTCAGTCAGAGTCCTGTGGTTCAAGGGAAAATAATGAACCACACACTAGAACTGTGACACTTCAATATACTATGGAAAGCTTTCATGGCTCAAATTTTTCTTAGTGTCTCTTTATTGTTTTCTTAAATAAAAGAGACCACTGGCAAAAATAAGCATGTTCTTACCAAAGTAGGTGCACTTATCCTGAGTCACTCCTGGTAATTTTTTTTTTTTATTTCTCTGTGTGGAGTGTGGAGCCCTGCACCGCAGGTGGGAAATAGGATCTGTACTTGTGAAAGACACAGAAATTCCCAAGCCAGAACCCTGCCACAGAGCAGTCCCCCATTTGGCCTGGCATGGATCAGCAGTTCCCCATTGTTTACCTGCCTACTCAGCAGCATCTGCTCCAGTACACTCCAGCAGGGAGATGACCCACCAGGGCAGGAGAAGCACTGTGGAAGCAGGACTGCCCTCCTGGCACCCACACAGACAACTGGATTTGGCTTGGATCCTAAAGGTTTACATCAACCTCAATTTCCAGGTTTTGAAAGATGTGCTCTTTCAAGCACAGATGCAAAAAAAGATGTTTTAAAAACCACTGCCATGCCTCAATGTAGAAAATTTTACAAGCTAATAAGTTTAATTTAGGGTATGGCCCAGGTTTTGCAGTCTTTATTTGAATTGTCCATAGATCTCCCCCTAGAAGAGGAAGGACCAGTGACCCCACAGCATTTTCTGCAAAACACTTCGAGCCTGATTTGGAAACTGTTGAAACTCCGGCACTCCAAGTAAACACTGCCATATTTTTGGAATCTTTTGCCATCCAAATTCAGTAGTACAGCATGAAATTCCCTCAAATAAGAACACAGCTCCCCCAGGGTGTAGATAATACACGTAATCACCACCGTCTCTGCCTCTTCTAGTTAACACTTCTTAACAACAGATGTAATCTTCAGTGAGACGCAGCTTTTACAAATTGCTGCTAATATGAATCACGCTTAACTTGTCCAAGTATCTCTTCTAAAAAGCTTATGTTTTCCCTAGAGGTATTTAAATTAGGAATCCTTAACTGCTAATTGAATATGAACTTAGATAACGGAGCAGGTCATCCTCGTGTCTGAAACAGAGGATGAAGGACTGCTCTGACCAGACTAAATGAGGTGAACATGTCTGATTTACAGTGAATAAAACCTTTGTGATACAGTAAAGGTTTGAAGGGCACAGTTGCAACAGGTCTTAGGGTGAAGAGCATCAGGTGATGCTTTCAGATCTTTCCCAGCAGCTCAAGGTCACTGCCACAGAATGAGTTCTGACACTGCATTCATTTTCATTGTTTAGATGTCTGGCAAATTAGGAAAGACTTCAGTTCAAGAGTAATTTTTAAGTTCATTAAGTATATGCTATGTTCAAACTTCATTAAGACAGTAAAATGATGTGACAAAAGATAGGGATTTATATATTGCCTGTTGCAAAACCTTTCAGAACAAAGAAAAGCAGGCTCATTGCTTTTAGTGCACAAATATCTGTCACATGTCAGGGCAGGTACTGAAATTGGTCTAAAATTTTAGAACTCTTGCAAAGCAACAGACCTTTTCATCTTCTAAGGATTTTGCAGACCATTCAAAATTGTACTTTGGCATTCTTATACAATTATAATAGTTCAAAAAATCATTTAGAACTGTTTATTGCTTTCTATTTTGGTCTAGTAATTTTAGAATTATATATATTTAACAAGACATAATACTGTCAGAGAACTACTTAATCAGCATATGAATGTGCATTGAAACAAAAGCTGTGAGTACATTTATACACTTAGCTATGAATATTGCCAAAATGGCTCAAATAGAGAGAGAGAAAACAGGACAGCATGGTAGAGAAATCAAACCATCACTGATCCCATAAATGCAGAAAAAGGACAGATAACAAGCATGATATTACCTTAAAACTCATAATGTTCTATTTTTCTGTGTGTGTTAAATGATATCTTTGCTGCAAAAAGCAAGTTTCTCTTCTTTAAACACAGAAATAACTGTGAGTGCACACTGGGGAATACTGATAATGTGCTTACAGCACAGAATACATTCCCTTTCCATCCAGTTCAATCTAAACCCCACCCTGCTGCCCATCACCACCAGTTTTCCTTAAAACAGAAAGTTGATTTTTTTCAGATATATTGATTTCAGTTTTACCTTTCTATAATGCAGTATGTCACATGGACATCCGTGGTAATTGTGGAGTTTCTGGATGTCTTTCTGGGTTTCCATCTCAACGGCAAGACACTACAATCAAGAATGGTAAATATGGTATTTCCTCACATATTTGAGTCAAGAGGTGGAAGACTTCACATAAGTTACAGATGTGGGTGCTTCACAAATCCTTACCAAAATCTGATCCTGTGGTAGAAAAGGGTGGGTTTGGCAGAGGGGGAATTACTGGGGCTCAAAGATACAGAAGGAACAGAATAAGGTAGCAGGGCTCTTTATTTCAACCCCAGCACCTTGACAGCAGCCAGAGCAAAATCCTTTGAAAAGACAAACTCTTGCAGGTAGAAAAGGGGCATCTTTTACCATGGGCTTGAATGCTCTGTACCAGGTCACAGTGGCTTTCTGAGTTGCATTCTCTTCAACCAACTTTTATTACAAGACAGGCAAAAAGGATTCACCTTGCAAAAGGTGAAGTAAAAAGGAAAACATAAGGCAACATAAAACAAGATCTGTCCTCGAAAAGACTATCTTTGCTTTAAAAGCTACTTTGTTCTCCTTTGGGGTTTTATAAAACAAGACCTGGAAAATGCAAACATTTCCAGTAATGCTTGCTCGAAGGGACGGTGCTTTGGCAACAGAAATTCTGTCCCAGTGCCCTGGCTGTACAGGACTGTCCCTGGCCCAGGGTCCCACTCTGCTGGTACCTTAAACCTCCTGGCTCAGTCAGAAGGAGGAACTGGGCAGTCCAGGGTGAAAATGGCTTTAGGAATTTTTTTTCTTTGGGAAAAAGAGCGTGTAGGAGGGGAGAAATGGAAACTGTGAGCTCACAATGCTTCATGTCCTGGGTCTAGTGAAGCACTCCCCCAAGACTTACACCTAACCAGGCCATGTGGGACTGGACAGTAGCTACAGGGAACAAGTCAGATTTCTGTTTGGCAGACAAGAGGCAAAATGAAAATACATTTTATAAAACCATAGAATATTGAGTTGGAAGAGACCTCAAGGATCATCTGATTGAACTTTTCTTGTCAAAGTCTAGACAAGATGGCCCAGAATCCTGTCCAGGCACTCAAATGTGCCCCAGGAACTGGGGCATCCACCAATTCCCTGGGAAGATTATTCCAGTGGCTGACTGTTCTCATTGTGAAAAGTTATCCCCATTTCCAAGCAGAATCATCTGGAGTAACTTGTACCCACTGCCCCTTGTCTCTCTCTGTAAAAAGGGACCTTCTTCTTTGTAGCCATCCTGTAGATACTGGAGTATGGTGATACTAGAATCTTTGGCTTTTTTGAACTTCTCTATCAAAACCCCCACCCTTTTGTAGAAAGACTGATCTCTTCTCTGCTTGGCTGAATTCTGTGTCAAATATCCAAACTCAAGAATAGACACATGCTAGACATCCATTCCCATCCCCAGAGGACAGTCATGAAGGGCAGCACACATGCAACAGCTTTGTACATGTGGAAGAAAACGAGAGCAAAAAACCATATTTCCTCAATTTCCTCACAGGAGTCACTTGCTTCTATCTCTCCAGTGGCTGGTTAAAAGCCATTTACATTTTTTCCCTGATATAGACAATATAGATTTCCATGATGCAGCTTCTCCTCACCCTCACAGAAGAGTTTTTCCTTCATAGACTTATCATTTAACCAGAAGATGATGAGACAATGTGACAACATTTTTACTAATCCAAATATATCTGTAACAAAAAAAGAAATATTTTCTGTTACTGATTTTCAACTCATCATCAGTTAAAAATCATGAAGCTTCCAGAAACTGAAGGTGGGGGAGGGAAATCTGCATCCTCATGTCACCTGTAACAGCAGAGCATAATCCTCCCACGTTTGGTAACTTTGCAGACAGAGAACTGTAGAAGGTAGCAATTTTCACTGATCAAAAAGTTTTCTGACACTGTATAACCCACAGTCATATATAACCCTGAATGCTGTTTCCAGCCACTCTATTGATAAGTTATTTAGTGCAGGCATGACTCTTAATTCTACATTATACTAAAGTTGCCCAACACTCTCCATTTTGGATCTGTTTTCAGCTGCCAATGGCTTTGCCAAACTTGTGTTCTACACCCCTGCCTGCCTCATGCTAATTAGCTCCATAGAGTAAAAACAACAAAACACACCCCACACCCACAGAACTTCGCCCAGATGAGAAGAAATTGTAAATGATGAATTGGAAAATATTTCAGTTATCCATGCCACGCTTTCATGAGGGGATCTCAAATATGGCAGGAGGTAGGATTTTTCTGTGTTAAAAACACTGTCATTGCTGTGGTAGTGAAAATCTCTACCACATCAACCACCTTAAAAGATTTTGTGTATTTTCCCTAGCCCTCCCTATCAATATGCTTATTCTTAAGCTACTTACAGTTTATCACCTCAAGTCCCAGGGCTACTGTGACTTAGTCTGTGGGCACGAGATTGGCAGGGGAGATTTCATCCTCTGCTTAGATTCCTGCTCGACTGGGGCAGTGGAAAGCAAGGACAACAGAGAGATCCCCGTGTAGCAGTAACAAGGCACATGGACAGGGACTGTTACTGGGGACACAGGATTGTTTCTGCCATCCAGTTCTCCCAACATCCCCTATCTCTGCCCAGATGCCTCTGTTAGATGGATTCCTGTGGAAAGCACTTGCACTTGGGAAGCTTTTTTGTTGCTTAAATGCTGGAGGTGGATTATAAAGAGGGAAGGACTGGTTAGAGTGTTTTGAGGTGTGGGAAGAAGGAAGTTGCTAAGAGAAAAGACTAATTTGGGCTCCTAAATGTCTCATTACTTGCTCATGCATATTCCTAGTCCAAGGCTGAGAAAGAAATCACTGCATATCCAGCCCTGACAGCAACTTAAAACCTGGATTCTACATTCTTTCTCTTTCAGTGAGGAGGCAGGAGACCTCAGGCTGTGACTTCAGCTACACACCCACTTGTGCTCCTGCATGTGCTCACATTTCTGGTTATGGAGGCACAGGAATAAGCAGATAATTCTTATGTCCTTTACCCTCTCAGGACAAATGAGCACAGCTAAAAACTCTCAGAGCCTTGAGTGCAACATTTAGTACTTAGACAGCACATGTGAAAGAATATGGTAAATGGGGAAAGAGAAAAGACAGAACTTGCTCAAAGAAATAACATTCTTCATTTCTCTCCCACCTCCCCCTTAGTCATCTGCTTCATGGAGCAAGTGAGTAAAAAATCATGATCCAGAGGGTAATGGCTGGTGAAGAGAGGCTCCCAGGTCCACTGCAGGCCTGATATGCTTCAAAACATAGCTCTTGCTCAGCACTGACAGCTGAATCCTCATCTCTGTAATCTATGGCCTGGCTGTGGAGTTCTCTGCTCTAATTATTCTGCATTTGTCTCTTCTCCCAGCCTGGAACAGGTTTTCAAAGGCCTGAGACCACTGGAACGGGGAAGATTTATGGAGTCAGTCAATGCTTGTTGCATTCTGCAGAACTTTGAATAAGAACCAAAGGATTATTTGAATCTTAGGAGGGAAATTTCCCTCTGATTTGAGTATTACTCACTTCCTGGTGCACTGAAGTTGAAGGATTAAGTAACTTTTCCCAAATATAGAATGCATCACACCCAATCACACACACACACTGCTGCCTTCTTTAAGTGAAGCATCTGAGGAGGAAAATGAGATTACAAATTTAGGAGTATAATGAGATCAAGTTAAATTCACACCATTTACCCGACTAGGCACAATCTATGTCATTAGAAAAGATTAATTTTTTTGTTGCAATTTCTAATCTCATTATACCTTTTGTCACAAGGATGATTTATCAGAATTTCAATACTGAATGCCATACATTTTGTATATTCACTTGGCTCCTACAGTATTTTATATTTTCATTAGCGGGTATCCACTCACTCATGCCATACCACTCAGCACAGCTATAAATACAGAGACCAACCAACCAGATCACACAATATTGAAAAGTTCAAAGCAGTATATTACATTACTATAACTTAGAGAATACTATTCACAAGGTATTAAAACTTTGACTTCTTATTTATGTGACAACGAACGTAAAAAAAATAGGAGGCACTGTGAAATGATCACATCATTACCAGGCATCCTTGGGGAACTGAGGGATTGTAAACCCCTCAATATTATTATCTTTACAGCCTAATATAAATTCATGTTATTCTTTAGGTACTGTATGTCTTATGCCAAGACAATGGCCTGTTCACTGCCACTTTTTATGTTTTTAAATACAAATATATAGGAAGCTTTTAAAAATACTTAAAAGGACTTTTTTTTTAAGGCAGAAACCTCTTTTAGCTAACTTGTAGAGAAATTAAGCCAGAAAATAAAAATATGTGAAACTTAAGCTAAGGATTATTATTACTGACTCCTTCCCTCCATGAAGACAATAAGATAATTATGGCATTTCTCTCAAAGTCCATGGAAAGGACCTGTTTGAGCTCAGAGGCTGTGTCATCAGAAACTACTTTTATGGTGACTGTGAACACAGGCTGTTCTGCAATACATCCATCATCCTGTTCCCTCTGAAGGCACCCTTGTATGTGTGGTGAAATGTGTATCCCACCTCTTTCCCCCCAGCTCAGGATTCCTAAGAGATCAAGCACACACTGCAGAAACAGCTGAAAATCCAGTTACCTTCCCAGGCCCAGGTTCAGTCAGGTGGCTGATGAGTGCCTTGCATCACTGCCCCTGCATCCAGTGCTGTTTGATCCTGCAGAAGTCCTTGGCTCACATGAAAGTCTCTTTGCTCAGTCATCTACAGACATGAGGTTTCACTCAAAGAACAAAAGTACAGCTAGAATGTTCAAGACTAGAAGAGCTGTCCCAGACACAGCAGTCATGGCCCTCATGAGACAATACTCGTGGCTTTAAAGATTCACAGAGCAAAAGTGGATGTTTTTAAANAAAAAAAAAAAAAAATATAAAACGGGGGGAAAAAAAAAAAAAAAAAAAAAAAAAAAAAAAAAAAAAAAAAAAAAGTGGAATGAACAATGTTAAAGGGACAAAGAGAGACTGTATCAGCTGGGCTTTTTGAGATAACTACAGGAGAACTGAGCTTAGTACTCAACCCACAGGCACTTGCAGTGTGTTCCAGGCCACCTTGAACCCCTGGGCAAGTTTAGGTGTCCACAACCCAACATGCTGTAGAAGATGTACTGGAGGCTGCCCTTCTTTCTCTCAGCATAGACAGGGGGCAATCTGTATTTAGCCAGCACATGTTTGATTGGATCCTGGCATTATACAGTGCTGTAGGTTTGGGGAATCAATAATGATTCCATTACAGGGGACTTAATTCATGAAATTACAATTAATTTAACAGATAACGGAAAAGTAAGCTCAGCTAATATTCAAACAACAGCCATCAGTGACCTAATTTCTATCTTCTGAGCCTCACTGTCTTCCATGAGAGAATAGACAATTCCCAGTGAGTGAGAGGGGATGCCATAATAACTTTTTGAGGACTACTCACAGTTTCCAGTTTGAAACACCACAGTTGCAATAATGCCTGGCCAGATCTCCTGATGCAGAGCTGGAGTTGATCTGGCATCTCTCCCTCTCTCCCACGGAGTCCCTGTTAAGAGATCAGAGAGGTTGAACTCCAGCAAAGCTGCAGTGTCTGCAGGCACTACAGCTGAATAGCCACATTTACCTGCTGATGCCACTTAGGTGCTTATATGGCAAAAGGAGCCTGCAGCTTCTATTTTTCATACATGAGACTTGAAGGGTGGGCATGGCTTGGGTTTGTTTTTGGGTTTTTTTGGGGGGGGCTTTGGGGGCCTTTTGATGAGCCTTTTGGTGAACTTTTTTTGGTGGGGTGGGTATTTTTTGGTTTGATGCCATTGGTGGGTTTGTTTCTTTTTTTTCTAGAAAAGTACCTAATAAGACATTGCTTCAGAACTTGTCTACATAAAAAATATGTTCTAGTAGAAATGATGAAGCCTCCTCCCCTGACAGTGACACCTCCTGTACAGATGCTATTATTTTAATAGCAAGGTTGTGCACACACTGCTAAATAGTTTATTGAGAGGGGATTATACTCTCCCTGTGTCACACAATTTTCAGATTAGAAAACTAAGGCTGTACTCTTACAACAGACAAAGTCCATAAAGGTAAAATGAGCAGGTAATTTGCCATGAAGGAGAATTTAAAATGCCAGAATTAAAAAGCAACAGCAGGCTCTATCTTTGCCAGCAAAGGTTACCAAGGAGAGACCAAGAGAGAGGAATGTGAAGCAGCACATCTCCTGGCTGATCCATGCCTCCTGAAGATTCCCACCCCGAGCTGGTGCCTTGGCACTGTTCTGGCAAGGCTCTGGGCCCTCTGGCAGTCCAGGTGTCTGTGGGTGGCTGCTCCACCATCCTCCCCCTCCCAACAGACTTGCTGGTGCTGGGGCATGGAGAGAGAGCTCCACCTGAGCAAATGGAGCCCCTGCACATTTGGGAGGATGGCTGGAGGGATGCAGAGCATGCCTGATGGAATTTTGCTTTGAATCCTGCAGCATATGGAAATTGGTCTGCAAGAAAAATGAGAAATATTTAGAAACAGTTGGAAAGGCTGTCATTGAAATTTATCCTGGCTATGTCTAAACATGGAAAAGGACAACAGAAACCAATGTTAACTTCAGAAAAATGTAAAGAGAACTGACTATGCAACAAGCAGAAGGCTTATTTCTTTTTAAGTATAAACAATCTGGTGAGGAGGAAGAAAGGCAGAAGTACAAAAATAAGCCAAGGCAAGTAAAAAATAATGAGGGTAAAAATTAATAATACTCTGCATCAGTTTGCAGAGGTTTTTTTTTTTCTTCTACAGCAGTCTCCAAATATAACTTTAAGGGAAAAACCAGACAAAATATTTCTGTTCTGAACTATCACAGAGGAAAATGACTTAAAGGGAAAATGTGCCAGGAGAAGGGAATAGCCTTCAGCTGTGGACAAGCTTTTTAGATCCCTTCCTTGGGAGACTACACTTTCTATACTCCTTAAACAGTCAATGTCAAGAGACACCACCCTGCAGAGGACAGTTCAATACCCCTAAATGCAGGTGACATGGACACCTTATGTACAGTAAGGACAAAGGCTGTAATAAATCCCAAAACTTGGATAATTTTCTTCAAGCTTTGCCCGTTTGCAGGCCTGAGCTGGATTACAGGTGGAACGAACAATGATGCCTCCAGGGGGAGTTAAGGAAATGGGTGTGAAGTCACAGAACCCTCGTTTGACCCCTCCCATTTTTCTGTCCTCTAGGTACATCACTGTGCATTAAACCCCTGACTTCCCACTTGTCTTTGGTTTTGTTTCTTTTTTCCTCCCCTCAACTCTGTAATGTTTATTTTCACTTCTATGCCATGAGCAGTCACAGGCAATGGGAGCTTCAAGGCTGCAAGCTTGCAGAAGTGCAGAGCAGCCCCTTCTGAATCCAGATTTCCTCTCCCACCCTGGTGGAGAGGTCCTAGCCATAGGAAGCAACTCTTTCTCCAGAACGGTAATGCTTGCAGCAGCAGCATCCCTTGCAGTGACTCTAGTTCCCAAGCAGAGACTTTGTTCCCAGGGAACTTGTAAAAAAATATTATAAAGACAGTAGGAAAAAACAGCGTGGAAGCAGTCTAACAAAATGTTTGAAATACCAAGACTAACAATGACTGTAAATGGGGAAAGAGGACAGAAGTAGGTAATGTAATTGCTTCTAATGTGAACACCATAACATTTTCCACTTTCCATAGATGCCAAACAGACAAGATTATCTAGATTTTCAAGTGAGTTTATCTATGACAAATTGGCTGAATGGATTGACAAAAATAATGAAAGCTGCTGAATGTGAAGCATATTTAGTACAGAAACACCATGACAGATAATGCTGTAATTACTGTATGCAGTTTCTGAATCTAACAATGTAAATTCAATGCAAAGCATGAGTTTCTTTCCCACAGCTTTAGAGAATCAGAGCAACCTAAATTTCTATTTCTTTTAAAAAGAAACTTCATTTTAAAAGTATGAACGCATATAAATTCCAGAAAAATTATAGGATCCCACTGCTTTCCTTTCTTCCCACACTGTATCTGAGAACACCAATTTTTTTCATTTGTTTCACTTTCCCTTGTAGGACTCTGGCAGAGATGCAATTTGTCTTAGGAGATGAACTCATTGTATTTACTTGTTCTAAGCTTATTACCCAATAACTTTGCATTGTGCAGCTACCTGGGAAGAGCTAAAGAGAAAAATCATCATGCTCATACTTGCAGAAGTATATAAACAGTCCTTTACTCAACATACATCCATGAATTTCATCTGATAATTTATGTTCAGATCCTAAATTTCAAATTCACTGGTTACTCATAATCCTTTCCAACAGATGACAGGAATGACATCACATCCTCTGTTCTTCCACCTTCTGCAATAGACAATTTCTGGACGTGACAGCAAGCAGTGGGTAAGTGGCAGTTTCATTTTGGTAAAAAATTTCTCAGTAACACTTAGTTGCTCACACATTTTTGCAAAAATTAATTGAAGAATTTGGATTAACAACATATTGACTTGCTGATAATATATGGCATGGCTTAGGAATTCCTGGAGGAAATGAAAAAAATTAAAATAGGAAATAATAACTGAATAATGTATATTTTGTTTAGTGTATTACATCAATTTCTCAAATTTTCCTGACTCATAATTGAGCAAGCACACCAATGCTGTAGAAGTGTGGCATTTCTTGGCCTTCACTGCACACATGATGAAGCACCATCCTGAGTTATTAGGCTATTCCATGACAAATGGGAAAAAATGTACCTGACACAGCAGGAAAACACTAAATTTGGACTGAAAATGCAGCACATCTGTATAGCAGGACATAAGACAAACTATATCACACTAGAGCTGACAGAGGGGGGAAGGAAAAGAGGTGGAACCCAGTTAAAACACAAGTGAAACTCTTCATGGCTGAGGCAAGTGCAACAAATAATAACACCTATAATTTTTCATTGTTTTTACAGGGAACATTTAAATAATTTCATGGTGTTTCCCTCCCATCATTCTCATCCCTCCCTTCCTCCCCTTGCAAGTTGTTTCACATCACACCTTTTATTGATTTGTTAAGGTCAGTTGTGACACATCTTCCTTTACACATGAATAAGGCCACACTGAATACCATGCACTAAAATATGAAACAATAACCTGTTTCCTATAAATATATTGACCAGCTAGCACCAGAAAAGCAAGGGAGAACTCTCCTACTTTTCAGGTAGGGGTACCTGGCAAGGTGACACATTTTTCTCTTTCTTAAGTGAAATTTACTTGTTATTTACATGAACATCTCCTGCTACAAGATCCTACATGCCCAATAGAAACATACAGTTAAAACACAGAAAACCCACATTATTGTGCTTTTCCATACTGTGACATGTTTGAAAAAAAAAAAATGATTTTAGGACTGGGCTGTCAGACATGCACAATAGATGAATTGCTGGGTCAGCATGAACATACAGTGCACCACAATCCATGAAAGGACACCTTTAACATAGAGCAACAAGTAGACATAAAAAAGATTGAAAAAAGATCAACATTTAACCCTGGATTCCAGCCCTTACCATATTTTTTGGCCTTTCAGCAACTAAATTCTTTGGTTCTAGCAACAGGCTAGGCTAAAAACAAAAATTCCACCTGGGAATTAGTGGCCCATTTTTTTCAAGTGCCTAAAAGGAATTCAGAACCATCTATGGGAGCAGACATACTCAATACATAAGCAAAACCTTGCTTTGTCTGGAAAAACTGGATAATTGCCAAAGTTAGCTGCTCATCTACTTGACCACATACGTAGAAGGCTACAGTGCATTACTTGTATAGACGTTGGGGGAAATAATTATTTCAATGTTTTAAATGTTCAAAAGCAAAAAGAATAAAAATATTTTTTAAAATCTATTTTTACCTCCTGCACTCAAATCTTCCATATATTGAGATTTTGTGCTATATGGCTTTTGCTCCAGTAAGAATAATTTTTAGGGAAGGAAGATGACACCATCCACATAGCAGAAGGAAAATAAAAAGCATTGTTAGGGGCTTGGCAGCAATATGTACAGACATATTTCCTTTTAATGGCAAATACATATTGGATCTACCAGTCATACACACATATCTCAGTATGTATGGCTACATTTTCCTCTTGATTTTGCTGTCGAAGTGTTTCTTTACCACATTTATATGCCCCTCAAAAATATACACAGAGAAGCAAAAGGTCTTTTTGATCAGATGAGAGGTTTCTTTGCTAGATATTTTTGCCCATTTATCTAAAAGCCATATAAAAACTGTCTCAATATGTTCCAAAATTGCTTTCTTACTTGTTTTGCTGAATTCCTGTTAGTTCCTGTTTAACTGCACATCTTGCTGTTGTCATTTACACACCTTCCACACTGCAGGATGCTGCAGGACATATCATGCTTGCTGACATACTTTTTGTGAAAGAAATCCTTGCAATCAGCTGTCCAACATATGAAGCTACATTTGACCACAGGGCAAAGAATGATGGAACTCTTTCTATGACCAAAGAAATCAAAACAGTTCCTCCATAAAGTTCTGTGAGGAAAGAGAGGACAGGGGAAAGAAGCACAAACCCCCACATCTCTAAGAGCATAATGAAAAGAAAAATAAATTCTTTCTAAAGACCTGAGGTTGAAAAGCACTGAATTCCAAAATCCCAGAAGCTAATGGAAGCTGAAAGTATTTGACATCCTTTTGGCCTGGTCTATTGCTTCAGTACACTTTTCAAATCTTACTGTTTGCAGCATATATTTTCTAGCACACAGAACAAAATGGTGCTAATTACAGCAGCAGTATTTTGGGGATGGCAGTAGTAACCACTGCTGATAAACACAAGTTTCAGAGACAAACTTCAGAGCCTATTTAGCACACTAGTTCCACTTGCAGCTTGATTAAGACAGAAAACAACTCAGTTGTTGCAACACACTGCACAAAGAACTACAGAAGCAAGTTGAAAGGAAAAAGCTGAATTTAGACCTATGATATTGACTTTAAGGTTCTGATTTTCTCCCCATTTAGTTTTCTGTGCTCATTCTCTGGCTCTGCTGAACAATCAGGCTTTGTCTTCTGTTTTGAAAGAGGAATATCCCTGAAGCCAGCAGATGTATCACCTGCAAAGAAAAGGGCACTCTTGCAAACCCAAATCAAGACCCAGTGCAAAGTGTTTTGCCTGTTTCAAAGCAGGCTGGTACTCATTTATGGTGAATTTTAATAGGAGCAAAACACCTGCTCCCTTGAAAAGAAAGACTAATAATACATACTACATAAATAGTGGCTCACAAATAACTTAGTAATATTTAATTAAATATCTACATAAAAGCAAATAACATCTCAGTGCTATGTAAAATATTAAAGCACTTAAAGAAATCCTTCTTTCAGAGGACATGGCTGATTGATTATCAGGCTTATTTTATGGTTTTGTCTAGAAGTCACAATTCAGAGCATATCCAACCACCTCTTTCCAAAATGCTCTACTAGGAACCTTCCCTCTAAGCTTTGTGGAAATGTGCCCAGGACCCTCCATTCACAATTTAAGAGGCTTTTCTTAGGCTCTGCCACACACCTCAATGAGTAGGATTTATGTATCCAGTCATAACAATATCCTCTTGCTTGCATGTCCACTCTGAATACCCCTTTTGGAAGTCCCCCACTTATCAAATCATCAAGCTTTATGTGAGGTTTCTAAAGAAAGCAATAATCAATCTATGAACAAGAGTGTGCACGTATGTATTCTCATTGTATGGCAATGTTTTACCAGTTCATCTTTAAAAACAAACAAACAAACAAAACAAACAAAAAACACAAACACAAAAAAAGAAATCTGAAGACTAAAGTCAGGAAGATCCTACAATATTTGGGCAGCAGGAACACTGGTTTGGTGTTTTTAGAGGGGCAGGAAGGAGCATTGCATCTTACACATGGTTTCATTGTATGCAATTGCAGTGGGAGAAAAGGAAGTGGCAATTATTTTTTAATTGATCTTTCCACCTAGGCTAGAAGAAAATGCAGATTTAATGTAGCTACTGCACACATATAAACAGAGAGGAGGTATCTTTACAAAATCCCAGCTTGTGTTGTTGTGGGCAAGCTGAGGCCACAGCAAGAGTCTCTGAAAGAGTGAAGGGAATTAATTATTGTTGTACACAGTTGTAATAATGCAAAGGTATTAAGTCTCTCTGTGAACCTCTGCCATCCATTGTTTGGAACATGTTTGTATGCATAGAACCTCTCTAATGTTTAACTGTCACAGTAAAGGTGCTTCTTCATCAAAATAAAACAAGATGTTCACATTTCTGTGTGCGGGACAGTTAATAAAATGAAGAAGCTGGACCTCTTTTTTGGTGTCTACCAGGGTAGAGAATTAACAAATGAATAGAAGGTACTGTGCAGCTCTAGGCCAACAGGGAAACATCTCTGGCCATCTCCATAGAGCATCTCCTGCACGTGGCAGGAAAGCAGCCTGTCCTGAAGCAGTACCACCCATTGAGATGTTCCAGATTTGGGCAGACAACTGAACAGTGGTCAGAAGATATGAAAAACTCAAGATGCTCTTATTCCTAGACTTTCTACCACTATTAATGCTATATTTTAAAGCTTTCCCTATTTATAAAATTCCTGTGTTTTTGTCTGGCTCCTTCATCTGAGCTACAAAACTTCTGTAAAATCTTCCTCACATCCCAGCCCCAACCTGTGCCTGCCACAGCAGCTCTAACTCAGGTCTCCTTTACTGCTGACTACAGAATTATTCTCCCAGCACTGCCACTGCTCACAAATGTCTTTGTTTAACTTAAATATTCCTTAGCATCTGCCAGCATTTTCCCCTAGCTAAATTCCTACTAAATGCACTTTACTTCTCTAAACCTCAACAGCTATTGCTCAAAATGCATCCCCCTTCAAGAGAAAAAAATATCTCCACCTGTCTTTAATATGTGTATCAATAAAAGGAGGATTAGAAATCTGCACTTCTGGGCTGTTAAACAAACTCTTTTCTGCCTCCATTTATTCAACCATAAAATGACTATAATATTTACTACAATATCTCAAAGAACAGTTAAAAAGCTTAATGCTATTAATTCAATACTAGGGATTCTGTCTTGCTACAGGGAATATATAAACATTTCCATGCCAGGTCGATATGTATTTATAAGATTTATAGTTTATGGTTCGTAGTCATTAGTATAACATTATTTGCAAAGTTAATACCCTAGTCCTATGGAGCAGAAGGTAGTATCTGCATTGTAGGCAAGATCATATTGTTACTTGCTAGCTATTCCTTTTAAGTAAGCCTGTAACACTTATTTTCTCCTATAGGGCAGTATTATTAATAAATATGTACTGCCAGTAAGCTTTAATTTATGTAAAAGCCTGTTGTTTCAAAGAACTTCTATGGAAGAAAATTAATCCTTTCTTTTTTTTAATACATAGTACAGAATCTTTTTCTTCCAACTGCTTTAGCAAGGGTTTCCCCTTAGGTCTGTATATTATAAACATATTTTCAAAGGAAAATAAAAAAAGAACAAAACCAAAAACAAAGCAAAAAATCAGTAACCCATAGAAGTACACAGTACATTATTGTAACCTAAAGACAATAAATACTATTTCTAAAATTACAGACCTGAAATTCTTCTTCAAAAATATATATCTATCTATATATACAGATAAAATATATATTAAATATATATATATATAAGTAACTTCCAGGTTTGATTGTGAAGCCCATATTTACTGTAACAAGAGCACGTGAGACCATCCACTATCTCTTGGAAAGAAAGAGGGCTGCATTTAGCTGTGCTAATCTTCTCTAGGAATTATTCTGCTGTGTACAGGGGATGACTGTCAGCCATTTCTAGCACTAATTGGACTCAAGTATGGTACGACCTAATTTCTCAGCATATTCTGCAGAGTTTTGAGATTCCTGAATGCTTCAGTCTTTTGAGAGTTCTGTTGTTTTCTATTAGCTACAACTTCTCTGTCTCTAACTGCCAGCAGAGGGAGAAAATGGAATATGAAGTAGAGAACATAATACAACACACCATCTCTCATCCACACTGATGAAATAAATATGATGCGGTTTCAACCATTTCTTTTCTAGGGCAGGGTACACTCATTCTAAGTTTTCCAGTCTACAAGTAATCTGATTAATTTTGTTTGTTTTAGTTTTTTCCCCCCCTCTCCCTTCTGACTGTTTTTCCCCCCTCTCTCCCCTTTTGCCTTTTGTTCCAATGCAGGCAGAATTTTTATGGGATGTATAGTGGAAGAATTATGCAGAGGGGGTTTATTATGAAACTAGAAATCATTTCATTGACATTAATGGGAAAGTCTGTCTTTTGGAGAGCTCCACATTTCTAGAAGCCATTTCCTGTTCTCAAGGTCCCTTAATGCAACGAAGCAGGGCGAGATGGGAATTGCTTTACCTCTCTTGCGCCGCAAAGACATGTGTACATGAGAAGGGCTGCTGAAGGGCTACATTTTTTTTAAGTACCAGCAGTTAGTCTTCTATATAGACTGGATTCGGTTTTAGTTAACAATTTGTTAAGCTTATTGGCACACAAGCAGTTATTTTCACCAGAGGTGAAAACAACTTTCCCCTAAAGCTGCTCTCCCCACATGTGGGAAAGCACGTACACACACCAGGCTATATAACACACTATTTAAATAAAGTGCTTTCTCATTCCTTCCTCAGGCATAAAAGCTGTTAGCTGTAAGAGAGACAAAGGGCAGACAGCTCTGGCTGCTGCCTCATTGACTCCCAGCTCTTGGCACTGAGGCTTGGCTGGCTGGGTCAGGAGCTTGGTCCTCGTTACATGGATCCTCACACTCCAGGTGAGGATGCAACTGTGACTGACAATCCAGAATCCCCACCTGATGCCCAGTGCTTGCACCACCTGCTTTAAATAAGGGGTTGGGGAGGCATTGGTGCAGCCTAATGGTAGAGGTTCCCAGGAATAAATGACTTTCTTATTGCTCTCATATCGCTAGAGCCTGTCTTTAGGTTGCTCTGCTCTTTACACTTGTAGCATTTTATACACACAGATGATCGTGGACCTAAAAGCAAATGATGGCAGTGCTAAGTCAGACTTCCAGGTGTCTACAGGTGTCCATGAATCATCTGGGGTCTCTGGGGAATTTTTGTTCCAAGGCTGAATGAAAGCAAGCCATGGAGAGATAACTGATGACCAAGAAACATCATACACTCACTGAATCAACATCCTTATTGACAACAAAATCATTAGCAAAGGGATAAACTTGAAGTGAAATCCTTGCTCTAGCAGCAATCAGAGGTGTTTGATCTGGGACTTCTGTAAACAGAGCTCAGTTTTTTTTCCTGCAAAATTGGATTATTTGAAACAGATATTGGGACAATCGCCTTTCTTCCCATTTATGTCTCACTAGGGTAGAAGGGACATCAGAAACTTTAAGGACAGCAGTTTCAGAGGCAAAGGTGGTTGTGAATAGAACTTCAAAGAAGGAATAAGAGGTAGCAAATAATAATATAGCACAGGAGAAAGAAACTCTACAGTGGTTATCAGAAAAGCAGGGCAGTATAAGGCTTGAAATTTGTGTTACATGGATTTAGTATGATAAATAAATCCTGCTGCCATCAAGGCCATTGGAATGATGCAGACACCCCCTTCACTGGGGTACTGACAGAGGAAAAGTTTATCCAGAGCATCAGAGGAGGGCTGTTGTTGAGGCACAGCAACAGGAGCAGCAAACTGAACACGCAGTCAAGGGAAAATGAGCCATAATAGATTCAGGATGGAACAAGAGCCTTGCTGACAAGGCCACAGAGGAGAGATGCCAGCTGGCTCACATCCTGTTAAATGACAAGTGGATAGAAAAAATGTCCTGAGGTTTCTGTCCTGCCTAGCCCAGCAGAGCTGAACACAGGGCATGAGCTGTTCTGCACCTCCATCCACAGACTGCTGCAGCTCTGCTGACTGATGAACAGCACAATCTGCTTCTGAGCAAGGCCTCTTTTGGGGTCTGGGTTGCTTGTTCTAGGATGCTTGCAGAGCCAGCTTCCTTCCCTTCCCAGCTAAGGATATAGGCTGTGTGTTTTCACTAGGAATTTGGTATAAAAACATGTTCAACCCTGGGGGCATAAATAACATGGGGTGTATGGCAATCCCCCTGGGATGAACCACAGCACTGTACTTAGGCCCACAGCTAGACTGGGACAGTCTGAGCTTATTCAGCCCTATACAGCCTTAGAAGTGATTTATGAGCAGTACAGAGGGCCAATAAAAGTTCAGTCAGCATGTATGTGCATCACCTCTTCCAAAAAGGCAGTGAAATGAAAACTACCACCTGCCTTTGAAGCAGGGATGCAGGAGCCTTGCTGCTGTAGAACTACATTAATCTGACAATTGGAACTCAGCACACAGCAGTAGGCAATAAACTTCAAGGACCATGCTGCTGCTGCTGGAGGAATGGTGCAGCTGGCTAAGCAATTTTTATCTGCATGTAAATTCTGCTGATTTAACCACAGCTTCCTCCAGGGAATTCTCTAGGATCTAGATTTCTCTTATGTCAGAAGGACTTACCTATGTGTGATACAAAGTTAGATTCCTTCAAAAACTCTTTGCTTCCTGGTTGTTCCTGTGATGTGTTCACAGCTTCTGCACTTCAAACACTTTTCATGCAGGCAAGTCTATCGAATATCAATTATTTCCTAAAAGGGCTCCTTTCCAGAAGCTCAGCCCCACCTCAGCCAGCACCTACACATCAGGTTTGTGCTGTACCACTCTGTATGGCTGCTTAATCATCTTTGTTATCCATAACAACTTTGGTATCCATAAAGGCACAGATATAAAGGAGTGGCTTGGATTTATCCGTGTCTACCTCTATAGTTACACTTGGTCATGGCACCAGTAGAGCTCACACACTGTGTGCCAGTGACAGAACACAGGTTCTGCCACAGTGATAGAGTTTTTAGGCATGAGTGTTCACTGACAGCTACTGGGCATGCTCTCATGTCTAAGCAGCTCCCAAATCAAAGCTGGCAGGCAGCTCACAGGCAGACTTGGAGATTTATGTTCTGCAAAAACAGGCCTGTGGACTTCAGTGAAGTCATTGCAGCATGGCAAAGGAAAAATCAGGCTCCTATTGTGCCACAAACAGCTCGTGCAGGACTGTAGGTATAGTTAATTCTGCACAGCAAGGAATGTTTACCCAGATTATTTATTGCTCCTTTTCTTATAAGGCTGTGGTTTGTTTTCTCTCAAAAAGTCATGTTTTTACTCTCATTTCTAACTTGCCAGAGGCAAGTAAAGCACAGCAAATACACAGAAAGCACAGGCCTACCAGAATAGTTCATTTTAGTCTTAGACTGCTAGTGGCATTTGCTGCTTGTGTCAACTTCTACAAATGGGACAGGCATAGGGAAATGGTTTCCCAAGTGGTAAGGCACATGGCATATTTAGAAAATACTGATACACTTAGAGAAGCATGAAGGCTGTGAATAAAAGCCTCACATATTGGAATCAGTATATTTCATGGCATTCACATGCTGCAGAGGAGGCAATAGCCAGTGCTATAGGGCTTACCCTTATCCATTCTCATCACTGGGATGAAAGCACAGGGTAATGAAAAGATTGATCTCCTGGAAACAATACTTATAAAAAGAAAATAAAAACAAACCTGAAAGTAATTCCACAATTTCCAATATCATTCTCTACTTAATTTTACTTGATTTTATTATAAGCAACTACAAAATCTAAAAATCAAGCTTAAGTCTATAGACTTGATTCTATTTCCACTCAGACCAGTACAAGTCTAGAGTAAATTAACTAAAGTTAATGTAGAAACAAAGAAACAAAAGTATGAATTAGACCTGATCTACTGAAAGGTTTAAAGAAAAAAAAAAAAAAAAGTCCAGCTTTAATTTGCTGGTTCAGTCAAGCCAAGGCAAGAACAGTATTGGCATAAACAGATACAGGAGTCATTATATACTTGTGTTCTGTGTCAGAATTTAGGTTTTTCTAGGGAGTCATGGCACAGTACTTAAATTTGTTGTTTTAGAGGGAGCACAGCTTTTGGGGATTTTAGGTATTTGAATATTATATGTTAGATATCATATGGTGCAGACCAAATTCCCAACTAACTTAAGTGGGTGTAACACTTTAATTTAATTTCAATTCAATATAATTTCAATGCACCTCCATTAGCTCATAGTATTGCTCAGCACTGACATTTTCATGAAATGTATGAGAACAAGCCAGTGCAATTTAACAACACAAGCACAGCAGTATTTGCTAGATGCTGAACTAGACTCTTGGTTAATGCTAAGACCAGAAAAGACCATTACATTATAGAGTTTGATCTGCTGAGAAGCACAGCCCATGCACTGAGAGAAAACCTCTCATTAAAATAGATTAGAATTTGATCTTGAGCATGTGAGAAATATCATTCTCAGGTAGCTAAGAATTATGAAACAGAGAATGGACTGAGCAGCACCCATCCATAACCATTCCTGTTTTGAGTTCTGGTCTCTTTCCAGCTCTGATTGCCTCTCCCTATTTCTACATTTAAGGAGGAAAAAAAAAGTTAAAAATGAAAATTTAAACCACGCTCTTTACGGCCTGCAGACAATTGGCTGAAGTACAAGATATGGTAACAAGCTGAACAGAGAAACAAAATACATTAATACTGAAGCTGAAAATTTTATCTTCCTCACTAATCTACAGTCCAACCAGACTAAAATACTCCTTAGAATTAATTTGAAAGACTCCTTGTGTCCACTCATCGGGCAAAATATCTCAGCACTTAATTATCCTGTTCCTATGGAGAATCTCCTTTGTTCCTACTCTTTCCTTGTGCCTGGAAAGCTCCCTCTTATGCAGAAATGGAATTAGCCCAACTTCACCTTCCAGCCATTGAACTGTGATGTGCCTTGTAACCGTTGCTGTCATAGCACTTTTCATGTCTCAGGACTGATTTTCAGCCATGAAGTGCCCCTATAATGTTGCTATTGAAGAGTTTTGGTCATGCAAATGGTTCAAAAGTCTGTGGTAAACTGCTGCAGCCACTGTTTCCAATTTCACTGCATCATATTGCACAAGCCTCTTAAAAGGCCAATAAATAGTTAAATCCCTGTGCATGCTAAACAAGAATGCACAGAACATTTCCTTTTATCATTGTTGAATCTGTCCATTGATTTCACTCCCAAAGTTTCACATCTTCTTTCAATCTCCCTTGGACATTATTCGCTCTATTACCAGTCCTCTTTTCTGAGAAACTCTGCAAGTCACAGGATTCTGTCACAGCCTAGCACATGAACAGAAACTCTGAGGAGAAGCAGGCTCCAGTTTTTGGGGGAAGCCACTAGGGACAGTGTCTCTTGCACTCCTGTGCCATTATCTGTGTTATCTGCAGACAAGGTAGATATTAACTTAATCTTTTATACAGCTCACATAAGGCAAACTGGCTTAATTTTCAATCATAATACTGTTTTATGGGTAAATCAGCATAAATACAAGGATGGTATGTCAAACAAACTTCTAAGATCTACAAAAAAACTGACAATCCCCACATCTCACTCTCTCCACCAGCACCACCCCCCCCCCCCAAAAAAAAAAAACCAACAAAACCAAAAAACTGAACAGCCTCCAACCACCACTAATGTTTTAATTAGGTAATGCTTAAATATTTAAAATATCATTCCTATGACCATTCTCCTCACTCCTTGCAGGGATCAGCTCACCAGCTCAGCTTTCCCCACTGAACTGAAGTGTCTATCTGTTGTACGGGGTGGGTTCATCCCCTGATTGTGCTCTAGTTCCAAGGCACTCTTGGCTACTACTGCCCTGGCTACACCTCTTTTTATGATTTTAGCACTTCCATCTATCAGTCACTCAACTGCCCTTCAATATTTCCATAATTTCACTGCCCACAGGGGACCAGCACTTGACTCGCAAGCTTGTGTGCACAGGAGTTGTTTACAGAGACTTCGCAACAAATGCAAACAGACATTTTCACATCATCCAAGCCAGGTTCTTCAAAATGGTAAATAATAACCATTTGCTTCACTCTTCACCAGAAGCATATGATTTATAGCTAGAAAAATAGAATGATACAGTCTAAAAGTTTCTCCCTTCTGCTTGGAGATTGACAGTTTTCTCTGGCGGTGGCTTTGGATGTAGAAAGCTCTCAGGAAAGCAAAAGCATTAAAAATAAATGCAAGATGCTTCATGCACGTTATAACATACTGAACCTTCAGAATAAATTATTTATACCAAAGGTTGGATGTGTCATAATAGCATCCACCCAGCAGCTAAAAAATGTATAGGAAATAGGAGAGCAAACCACAGAGATTAACAGAAAGAATCCTGCCAGCTATGGCTGAAAACCTGGTAGGAAAAATAACAATGCTTAACAGAAATTATTCTGAGAGTAAAGAGATGATCAATTCACCTGTGTTTTGTTTCTGTTCTCCCCTGATAGTCTACAAAAGAACACAAGGACCAGTGAACTTTGCAGAACTGCAAACCTGGTGTATTTGTTTATGCTGTACATCTGTATTTCTGTGCAAATAAAAAGAGACACTGTTGTCAAGCCTTCATTTTTAAAAAAGAGGTATGACTTGAGACTTCCCATGCAGTAATAATATAAAATATACAAACTCTTTTAATCGACTATCCTAGGTCTTACATTGTTTTTAGAATGATATTAACTGGCCCCTTTCAGTAGTATGGTATTAACAAGGTTAGCCTTGTCCAGGATACTTTCTGGAGTTAACTGCAACCATTCTGCAATCAAATCACCTCTCCCAGGATAGGGCTACATGGCAGAAAAGAATCCATTGCATAAGGCAGCATATAGAGCACTAAATACACCCTTCTCAGCTCAGCACAGCACCATGTTTTATCTCCATCTCCTTGCCATTAATGTAAGAGACTGAAGCATTGGAACAAAAATCCTTATGCCAGTCTGGGGATGCAAATCTTTTCACACCACAGCACAGAAGACAGAGGTCAGAGCTACTGAGGTAGAAAACTAGGAGTTAATCCAAACCCCTTTGGGAAATCTTTACTTCCACATTGTTGAATCCCTCTTTTACACAAACTGGCAATCACTGTACCATATGACTTTTTAAAGTTCTCTTTTTATTCTGAGACCTCCCTCCACTACCAGAGAGCTGTTAGGTCAGAACCCAAATGTATCCCCCTGACAAGGAAAACCTTGTCAGAAGCCTTTACTGTAAGAAGTCAGAATATTACACTTTCAGTATATCTCTGTGAAATGTTTTCACCTGATGCTACACTGACACTGTCAGAGTTTGGGGGTTCCTTTTAATATAGTTTGTTCTTCCTTCAGGGAGGCTTCCTAAGCAGGAGAAACCTACTAACCATGCAGAGCAGAGTATTACAAATTTGAGAGTGCAATATTTCAGACTGCAAGGCCCTTCTATAAAGCAAGGCAACGTGCTACTTATCATAACCAGAGTTTTACACACACAGAGGCTGATCAGATCCCAAAATTCCATAACCTCTGTGCTGCAGAGATCATCACTGTGAGGCTGCAGAGGGCAGCCTCTGGGAGTGGTCCATGTTTTCCACAGCACTCCTCTGCAGCTGTGTGTGACACGGGCACGAGGAGCACAGCCAGGTACACCCTTATGGTTGTGCTTCAGGCATAAACCATCCTACAGAAGGGAATTGTCCCTGCCCCATCTTCAGGGCCATCTGCAGGCCATACATCACGCTTGGTGAGAGCCCCTGAACTCTGTAACATGCGGTTTATTGTCCAAGACTGTCACCTAAATATAATAGAGCACAAACTAATCATTTTTACTGCTGTCACGAGGCTGAGCTCAGGAGGGTAGGATGAAGCTGAGGGGCATGCTAACTTTCAATAAAGAACCTGACACGATATTTCAGTGTTTTTCAGGATGGGCAACAAAGAGGCTGCTCTTACACTGTGTGTTGCTTTGTAGGCTTCAAAGGCATGAGTGCCTACTTTGGATTTTTCATAGACCACATTGGAAATGCAAATACTCCCCAGACAATGGGACAGTACTCCTCATTTCAGTATTTTGTGAAGATACTAAATTAAATAAACACCATCTTTTCTCACTGTAAATGGTAGAGAGCTCACAGAGAGGCTCTGTATACACCAATTGCTAATAATTTCAGCTGAAATCAGAACTACATTTAACAAGGCATGAAGCATGGAAACAAACTTATAAAGATAATTCCATAGCCAAACAAACTATTCAGACCTACACTACATTTGTCACCAAATATATTTGAATACAAAAGTTGGGGGGAGGGAATTTAAAATTTGCCATTGGAAAAAAAGTCCCTTCATGGTATCCTTAGATGCAATTCTCTTACTAGCCCCACAGTGAGTTCTGAGTAATTCTACTGACATCAAAACTACAGTGGTGTAAAAGAATGAAAAATGTGGGGACAATTGTATTCAATATCAAAAGCAGAATAACAGGATGAATAATGAATGAACTGAGGCAGAGCTTTAGCTGGTGTAAAACAAGTTGCAGATTTCAGTGTGGCAAGGTTAATTTACACCTGCTGTGGATGTTGGTCCACTATCAGCAAATCCTGTTTTCTCACACTTGCATTAACAAACCTGTTAGTAACATTGGAGCAAATGCAAAAGTAGGTGTAATGATTAATTTGATGAAACTCTAAATTCATTTACTCCATTAAAGTAATATGGTAAGCCCTATAAGTGGACAACATTTAAGTTTTGTAAAAAACCATTAAACTCACAGTAGATATAGAGCAAATTAGAGGCCCTGGCAATTATTCATCGTTTCATTACAATTAAAAACTAATTGAAAGCCTAAGTAAATAATGTTAGAGTTTTGTTCATGATAGCAGGGAAAATAGGTTTGAACAGCTTATGTTAGAGACAGGCTCTCGTCCTTTCACTAATGGGCAGGATTATACTACACAATAATTTTTGCCATCACCAGCATTTGTGCTGCAGCACTGAACACAAAGATCAAAATGATCAGTAGCAGCACAGAAATCAGAGCAATGGCATTAATAAACCCACAGAGCCCAGTTGTCCTGTGCGCCACAGGGAAATCCAGCTCCACACAGTTGGTGTTTGGAGGCACATATGTGACACAATTAGTATAACAAAATAAGTTTCTCCTTGCTGAAGCATTTACTGCAAATTGAGCCATTAATCTCATTTATAAAGCAGGCACGATGGCTGGCACACTGTGATTGGCCAAGGCGATTTCTTCTCATTAGTGTGTGAAAAGCTCCATCCTGTTCACTTTAAATGTGGGTCATTTTAACTAAATAGAAACACTTCAGCCCTGAGACCCTGCAAGAGCTGCTGCTGTGTTTATATGAGCAATCAGAAGTTCCTACATGCTGGTGATGCTGTGCTTTAGCACCTGCCTGGACTGCTGTTTGCATGGAGCTGCTTGGCATGTGACTCCTACTTTGTCCTAATCATGTTTCAGAGAATTTTTTTTTCAGGGTAAGTTCCCTGTGGCATTGGATCCAGCCTCTGATGCCACCTATGCAAAAACTTGTATGAGTTTTGCAGAGCCAGGGCCAGTCCACCAGAAGTAAAGGAGTTCTGCCTGTCCTGGAGAAATAACCTGTGCTTTCTGACAAAAAAAACAAATCAGTTTCTACATGTGTGGGCAGGGTCAGCCTCTGCCTATGATAGGTAATCGAACCCAACTGTAAAGTCACTGCTTTCCTCTCTTTCATTAGGAACTCCCTTATTTTTGTAGCCCACATATTGCATGAATGGAGAATGACCAAATTTGGGGAGGGCAAATCCCTTGAGTGACTTCTAGCAAATTTCCCTTTTTCCTGCTAAGGACTTCTCCGTATTAAAAAAAAAGAGGCAATGCTAGAAATCTTCTGCATTCCTTGTAGGTCTTTCCTTCACAGACTTAATTTTAAAGTCTTCCTTCTCTGCATACATAACCACTTGGATGACTCATGCCACATTTACTTCAATTATATCACCTAATGTAATAAAGTGCCACTCATTCCACCAAATGTAGAGAACAGCCCATCAGATTAACACTACGAAAATCTACAGCTCATCCCAGGAGGAAGGGAAACATTACATCACCCCTCCTCACAGCACAGACTGTTTTACTGCTTTTAACTTAAAACACACCCTCAGGCCACCTGCTAGGACCTTCAGTCCCCATCCAAGGGCTGCCCCCTCAGCAGAGTCACTGCAGGGTAAGGTGTGGATTTGGTACAGTGCAGGATCCCTTCCCCTTGAGAATGACATAAGCTCCAATATGTCATGGCTTCTTTGAGACTCAATTCCCCTTTCCTTCCAAAGGGAATCTGCATCATTTGAGCAGAGCAACTAAGTGCAAAATGTAGAGACCGAAGTCTGGCCTTCTTCAAAGTATCAGACATCTCTTTTTTGTCTGTTTGGGTTTTTTGAAACAAGAAAACCCAAACCAACCACAAAATCAGGCCGATATGCTGATGAGGCTCCCAAAGCTCACATTTTAACAAAAGCAGGTTTGCAGAGAGGCTTAAAAACATCCTATGAAGAAAAGTGTGATGAGGAGGTCCTTCAAAGTGCCTGAAGGAGCTGCTCTTACATGCAAAAACTCAGCAAAATTAAGGTACCTACTTACCCAGCTAAAAAGGCAGAGGTTAACCAAGACTCCATAAGTCCCTTGTCTCTTTCCTATGAATATGAATAAGGGTGTATAAAAATTGCTGTATAGAATTTATGGTGTTTTGTCCTAGACTGATTTGTTAGTATTTATAAACAAAAATAAATTTTGGGCATTTTTGTCACATCAAAGAATTGTGTGCTTCTCAAATAGGGGTCTTTGAAACATGGGCTTACAGTAGCAGCTGTAAGTGAAGGAACCTGCTTCCCATATGAAACCCTTTTGGATAAGCAAGACATTTGGGAAGAGATGGTCAAACACAAAGTGCTATGTTCCAGCTTATATGGGATCTTCTACCACAGAGAAGCCTCTAGATATTTCTTTGTTTAACTAATTATAACACACAATTAATCAAATAGGGAATGTTTTTTCTGAGAGTTTAAAAATATTAACATTTTGAATATTATTATTGCAAATTTTCATCAGTCACTGAACTTCATTGACTGCACTGAAGTTGAAAATGCTGCTACTTTTTTGCTCCTTCCACCCTAAGTCAAAAAGGTGGTGAATTCAGAGGAAAAGATCAGATCTCACTTACATTTGCAGGCCAGTAAGACCCAGGAGATTTGGCTGAAGTCTGAATCTGGGACTTCTGAAAACAGTCCTAGAACATTATAAGCAACTGTGGCATCTGAGAATGGAATTACCTTTCCTTACTATGGCTTTAGTTTTTGTGGCTGAAAGCAGGGCTTTCTCATCTGCTCTTTCACCTGGAGCTACTTAACCCTCCTCTGGCAATCCTCCTGCAATCCTGAGGAAGGAGGGGAATAACAGCATTAATCCACTGTTGAAGGTATTGGCAGGAGTTAAGGTACAGGTCTCATTGGAGGCCTTGGATATTTACAATTGTAATCCACTGTGGCAAGTGTTTTCAGCTTGTGCTTTCATTACATTTCTAGGCAACATATATATATATATATTTTGTTGCTCAGAGTAAACACAGGGGCTCTGAACTATTAACAATCAGAATGCTTGCTGTTGTTTGTGAAATATTACCTGACCTACTTCATTGCAGTTTTAATTAGGTATTACTCCCATGCTGTTCTCGTCCCTGTGGGGATTCTGCATTTGGCACTGATATAAGTGTTCCTACAGCACGGTGATTCACCAGGAAAGAGGCTGTGCAGAAATACATCATTCAAGGTGCAGGAGCACAACAGTGTACTGGAGACCTACCTGAGCCATGCCAGCCTCCCTGCTCCCATATCAGGAATTAACAGGTCAGGACTGCAGGTGTCCAAAAAGGAAACCATCTGGAACTAGTCCTGATTCCCCCCTGACTACAGCCTACACCCAGAAAAACCCTGCAGTACCGTAAGTACTGAAAGCCTGGGACTGTGCCCAGTGATTCATCACCTGCAAGCTTTGGTGTACTGTGTTGACAACTTACAAGTCCTTTTAACTCTTTCATTTCCCAAAACAGGTCTCTTTGCAACTGAAATAATTTCAAATGAACTATTTTTAGTTGAAAAGAAGTCTGTTGAGGAACAACAAGGCAGAGGTCTTAGGTTATTTTCTTTTACCCATTCAGTAGAGCCATGATAGCTCAGTTATTCACTTGTTTCACTGGGGCAGTTCAGTTGTACGCTGCTAACTGCAAAAAACATATTCCCCAGGAATTTTTAAAGATTTCTTTTTATTTTTTTACCTTTTGGCAAGATAACTCTGTATGCAAAATTTCACTGCTCTATGTCCAAAAATAAGAAGCAATGCATTGAGCAAGAATATGATTCCATGACACATGAAACAGATAGTTTTACACACATCAAAGTAATTTCAGAAGCAATTAAGGATGAAACACAAATCAGGGGAGCTTGTACTCCCATTGAAGTGTCCCAGGGGATAAAAAACTCCTTAACTGCCACTCTCCTCTCATTATACGTAATGCAACTGTATAGGATGCAAAGGAATTGATAGCTATGGCTGCCTGCTGGCATTTGGCAACAAAAGAGAAAGTTAAAAGCTTCCTACAGCAGTGAGGTTTTGAACTTCAAAAACATCAAGCATATTTTTGTTAGCTTGTTTCCTTTTTCCTCTCAAAGGGACAGCTTTTCGGGTAGTGTTCCTTAATCTGTGCCTTGGATCAAGGACCTCACTTATTTTCACTGGCCTATAGCAGAAACCTTTTTTCTCTCTGTTTATGAATTTTAAGAATTATTAAAATCGGCCTAAATCTGCCTTTCCTATTAATAATGAAGATTAATGTGACCACAGCCAAATCTACTTATAAACTGATGGCACAATCTGACCTTTTGTCATTAAAATGAAGTAATTTTTTTCATAGAATCATAGACTGGTTTGGGTTGGAAGGGACCTATAGGATCATCTACTTCCAATTTATTTTCATGGACAAGGACATCTTCTACTAGATCAGGTTGTTCAGAGCTCCATCCAACCTGGCTCTGAACAATTCCAGGGATGGGGCATCCACAGCTTCTCTGGACAGCTTCTGTCACCATCACAGCAAAGAATTTATTCCTAATATCGCATCTAAACCTACTGTTTTCCAGTTTCAATCCATTCTCCATTATCCTGTCACTACAAGCTCTTGTCAAAAGTCTCTTTCCATCATAGCACTGTAAGACCCTGCTTCCCCAACAGCTTCCCTATTCCTCCCCAGAAGTAGGTTTCGGGCAGTGTCATTTTGTCATGACCCAGGAGACCTACAGGTCTTTCATCTCCTTTAAAGATGCCTCCCTTGAAATCAGTAGAAAGTCAATATTCCTCTTGCAGATTCCACTCAATGTATCTTGGCTGAGCCCAAATACTCAGATGTGGGACAGGAGCGCTACTAAAAGTTTTGGCAGAGCAGGATGCCCCAGCTGTGCTATGGATCCACTTTTGAGGCCTCAGAGAGGTTGCCAGCTCTGTCATTACTTCTCCCCATTTCTTTCATTGTTTGCAGGATGTGGGATTGACCACAGGAACTGCAGGAGTAAAACTGGAGCCAAAACAAAAAAACAACCCAGGAATCAAGGAACAATTTTTGGTAAAATAAAATAGCAAATAAGGTGATTTTGTTGTATTTTTACTATCTGTAGCTTGTACAAAGAGCTCCAAATTCTCTTCTATATATATCTATATACACCGTGCTTTACAATGAACCTCAGTTCTATCTGAACGGTATGGAATTTTTTATTTTAAGCGCATATATTTCAGTGGCAAATACTCATTTACTAAAACTCCCCTTTTTACTTAAAAAAAAATAACCAAACAAACCAACAAACAAACAAACAAACAAACTAATTGGAAACACCAAGAAGTAAAACACTGACTGTAGAAAAGTGGTTTCAATGAACATATTGCATTCTCAAATCATGAGAGCTGGCTTACACCTAATTAGTGCAGGGTTTGACTGGGTGAGGCAGATCTCTCAGTTAAACTTTTCAGACTTAATTCTGTTGCAAAAAGTTTGGTACATATCTACTGCATATGCAAATAATCTAAGCATCAAGTTGTGTAGCAGTCAAGCCACTGCAGAAGGGGTGAAATTTAAGCTCTGTGACTCCTGATAATCCTGACATCTTAAACACAATGACAGCAGTGCATCTCTTATCTACCTGTAACACACCATGGCATAGCCACCAGTCTTTTGCTGATGGAAGTGATTGAGAATTACAAATTTGAGTCATGACACAGGACCAGGGGAAAAGAATAAATACTATATTTTCTGTAGTTCTTTTTGTTTGTTGGTTGGTTTTGGTTTGTTTTTTGTTTTTGTTTTTTTTTTAATATCTTAGATTTAAAAATCACTATATACAAATTTAATAATAACCTGCTATTCCTGAGCTATAAAATATGAGCCTTGTCTTAGATGAAATCCACGTAAAACAAAGCAGAGATTCTTAAAGAAATGCCACCCACTAAAGACACAAGAGGATTTACTGTAAATGTTCTGCTAGATTCTTATCTGCATGTAGGGCAATAACAGACCCCTCTGTGATTGCTCCTATTTTCATGGTTCATGAAAGTCACATTATATTCTCTGTGTGTGGTGAGTTATCATTTTTGAATGAATATGTAAAAGAACCTAATGCTAGGACTGACTCCTCCTACAAGAATATTTATTCCCACTTTTCAATTTTATTGGCATTTCTGATGTCAGTGCTGCACCTGCTGGAATTCTGACTCTGCTCAACACGTAACAAAAGACAGTCATGCAACATTTTGGTCAGGCTTTGAAAAAAAAAAAAATCCATGAAAACATGGCTTTGGGGAGTCAGCAGCAAGTTACTGAGCATAATATGCTTGTAAAGGTAGGCTCAGCACTGAGCAAGACCTAAGCAGGGACATTTATACCTCCAGAAAAAATATGTTGTAATGAGTGAAAGACGAATATGTTTTGCTTTTGTGGAAATATGTTCAGTGACTCACACAAGTGGGCAGTTAATTTCAGTTTTCTGGCTGCAGTGCCTTAAGTTATAAATTTCTAGGTAACATTCAGAGAAAGGAGTCATTTATGAATTGCCTCATTTCTGCCTATATTCTATATTAATAATTGCATTACTTTTCAAGCTACAAACAAATAGCTAAAGATGAGATTCAAGAAACAGGATCTGGAATGCTGCTGTAAGGGGTGGGTAGAGAATGCAGCAGAATACCTTCATACAGGGGAATGGTCCATGTGAGGGGAGTGACTCATGTGCATTAATGTTTCAGGAAAAAGCTCTTGGGGCATATTATACATTTTGCTCTGTGGATATACACAAGATTATTGTACCTTTCATCCTATCCAGAGCACACTGAAATCAATGTATGCCTTGCTTTGATTTTCCTGAGGTTTGAATCGAACTCACGACTGTAATTATGAAGGGCAAAGAGCCATCATAATGATTTATGGTCATTTTGGTGTCTTGTAAGCTGAAATGTTGATTTACCATGTTCATAGCCAATTTCCTTTTGCTTTATGGGGATTGGAATGGATTCACACACATCAGTAGGAAATGAATTTAATGCTCCTTCTCTTTTCCAGTAATTTTGTCCAGAGCAAACAGCTATTTCCTGACTGGAGGGGCCACCAGCATCTGCCATTAGCCTTTGTGTCAGGTCAGGACACTAAACTGATGGTGATGCCTTTTTTAAAGTGCCACTAACAGTTGCCTAGAACTTGAGGGCATGCCTTGCTGGGGAATCCCATGATGTTCCAGCATATGCTATTTGGCACCACACAGAGCACTGGGGGAGACCAGGGAGGGTCACGCTCACAATCCTGCCAGCTGGTCAATCTTGCACATAGCACTAACTTGAAGTGATGCTAAACACCACAGGTTGGACTCTTCTGAGTGCCCTGCCAACTTTGGTGTAGCCCTGGTTAATACTTTTTATTGCTCTTTCAAACACAGGAGGCCCCTAAAGTTCCTTTTCATCTGGTTCCTTGACACCATCTTTTTAGTGCTGCTCCTAGCAAGTGCCCCTAACTAATAGGAACAATTACAAATATGCCAAAAGTTAATTAGCCTAACACAAGGACAGTTTTTTTCTGGCAAGTTTCCCAGCTCATTGACTGACATCTTGGCATGGACTCATCACAAGTGCTTTTCTGGTTGGTGAATATGAAAGCATACTGCAGTGGAGGCCAAGGAGGGAGAAGACAGAGATGTTCCCCCAAGTGCTATGAGGAACAGTGACAGATAACCAGAAACTCAGTTTCATACCTCTACCATTCTGTAGATGAGATTTAATTATGAACACAAGGCACAAAGCTACCAGTGTGGGTGTGGGGAACATGGTGAACCCTCCAGAGTTGCAAATTTCCTTGCAATTTTTCTTAAATTGTAAGTGATGGCCATCTCTACAGATATATAATTTTGTTCACAACCACTGAGGACTGAAAGTACAGTAATGTTATCTTTCCATTAAAAAAAAAACTGTTCTAAACATTTTTCCAAGTTGATATGGCTCTATCTCTATTCATGCCCAGTTTTTAATATGATTTACTCACAAACTTTTAAATCCAGAGAATAACTTTAAAACATGCAGCCTGTTTCTGGATTTTTCTGGATTTTCCTGCATATGTGTCCTTTCGATGCATGCTTGCATACATATCCTTTCACTTTTCTTCACTTAGAAATGATAGAGATTAGAAAGTCTGTATTCAGAGAGATCCTGGATGGTATATGGTGTTCCAATAGATTAAATGCCAGATGCTGATCTCATTGGAAGCAAGAGAATGACTTTTACCAGTTTTGACATCTTTGCCAAGCTCTTCAGTCTTGTTTCATAGCATTTTAACAAATGTAGGCACAACTAAACTGAAAAATATTATCTTTGAGAAAAGAAAGGGATGGCCCCAATTTCCCTAAGTATTTTAATAGAACAAGCTGACAAAGTAGGATAAGTCAAGATGTTTGGTGTCAGGGTACTTAGTGACAACACCACTGTTTAAAAAGCAAACAAACTAGCAGAACTCACAACCCTGCTCCATCACTTCCAGAGAATCCATGTTCAGTTATTTTATTCTAGTACTTTTATGACCTTTCGCTACANAAAAAAAAAAAAAAAAAAAAAAAAAAAAAAAGGGAAATGCAGTGGCTTTGGGAAGTTGTTCCTTTATTGAGAATGGACTACAACTGCCCCTCCCAGCCTTATGAAAAGGTTTTTCACAGTGTGTTCTTAGGAGGAAATATGTAAGTAATCAGGCTCAAGACTGAACTGAGTCCTACTCTGTCTTTAACCATACTGGGATCTATATTATGAGCAAGCATTGGAATAAATATGAATCTTTGTTCTGCTCAGTTATGATGCCCAGTCTGCCTCCAAATCCAGAAATGTCAACATTGTTGCTCCAATGAGGTTAATGAAAAAATAAAAGTAAACTTACTCTCTGGGAGGCACCTTTCTTTATAGCACAAATATATATCCCTGTTGTCCAGCACAAAGATTTGAAGAGATGAGTAAGGACTTTGAAGCTGTTTCTCCATCATTTTTCCCACATTTTCAAACACCTTCTGATTCTGCATTTGCATTTTTCCCAGTGCCAGCCTGCAGAATGTGTCATTTTCCAAGACCACCACGTCATGCTCTTTAGCTGAGCAAGAAGCATTTCCAGGTTCAGTTTGCTCAAAATTCTGTTGTGTAATCTCCCAAAGATGTAAGATTCTGGTTTTTGAAGATAGAATGCCTAAGGGATAATAAAAACCAGTGCACAACACAATGGCAGTGGGTGGGGAATCACTGAACTCCATGTCTTCTTCCTCAGTGCTTATTCTGTAATCTGTTTATTTATGTTTGGTGCTATTGGAACCACTACTACCAGTCCTCTCCTAACCTCAGTCTCCCACATCTTAATTTTCCAAGCAAATTATGCCCACAAGAGGTCTTGTACTGTTCTGTGAATCACAGTTGGAGAATCCCATACACAGAACTGTATAGGAATCAGTGAGAAAATAATGACTTTCCCATCTCAGTTCTAAATGTCCCTTAACTATACCTTGTAACATAATCTACAAACTCTTTAAACATTTTGAAAGTAAGCCATGGTACTGCACTGTCCAAGGATTTATGTTGGATTTAGGGAAACAACAATGCATGATTCAAGCTCTTTGCAGTTTGAACAAATTCCCTATTATGGCCCAGACATATTAGTGGGCATCATCCCAGTACAGTTAAAGAGAGATGGCAAGAAGTGTTGTGCTGATGCAGGTTATTGTAGTATGAAAGGAACTCACCCTCTTATCCACCATTTGTACACCTTAAATACTGGTCCTAAGCTTATTGGAATTTGCAATAAGCATTCCCACTTCCTTTTCTCCATGGCAGTGTGCATCATGGCAGCAACTCTAATTTCTGTTCTATTAAAAGATTTATTTGTAAAGGTTGACAACCCCATTACTAGCCAAAATATCAAGAAAAGCTGAATTTCCTTCAAGCTCTTTTCAGAGCTCAAGATTGAGGAACTGCTGATCCATAGGTTAAATCCCATAGGTACTGAATTCTCTAGTTCTAGTCAAGAAAATCACAAAAGGCTCTGAGGTTAGGACAAGAGATTTTTTTTTTTAGTCTCCAGTAAAATTACCTGCATACTTGAAGCTGAACATCTGCCTGAGTGCTCTGCTGGATTGAAACCAAAATGCTTAGCACTTCACCAGGCAAGGGTCTGACAGTCTCAAGGCCAATGATTTTTACAGCAGACAGCCAAGCCATCAAAGGATTAAACAATACAGAAAGAATGCTGAAAACACAAACTTATTGCCTTGCTCCCTCAAGGAGATGACAATGTGTACCCTTATCACAAATTAAATATGAAAAAAAAAAGGTTGTAACCATAGCAGCTATGAAAGGCACTCTGGGCACAGGATTTATTATGCCACTATTTCATCACAGGCTGCATTCATTTACAAAAAAGTCCTTAACATCAAGAACAAAAGAAACAAATTTCTGTGAATGCTCTAAGTGTGCTGACTGCCTAATGCTTTGAGAGCCACTTCATAAGCTGAGCTGACAGAAAATAATAATATAATTAGGTAACAGTGACCTTCAGGTTGGGCACTTCCTGGCAGTTAACCCAGTCTTTAACCTGGTGACTTGGCTGCTCTTAGAAAGTGCCCAACCCTAAGGCTTTCATAGCTGTGACAACTGCAGGAGTTCTTAAAACAAATAAATTACCATTTTTATGTGCTGAAAAGTTAAAAATTGAACTGCACATTGCCATGGAGACAGTGTGCTATTTAGAGCACAGAGATTTTCCAAGGAGTGAGAGTCCAGTTTTATATCCAATAGGAAAGAATGCTTCAGACTTTACATTTTGCTGGATTTATAATCATTGTACTTTTCATGTAGAATGCACATAGATAATGTTAATGGATTCTTTGAAGTCATTTGTGCATTCTGGAGACAAATCTTGACTATCATACTGGAACTGTATATTCTGCTTTGGTCTGCCCCAGTTCTTACAGCATCTTCTTTCTGTGATATCTTATTACCAGAGCCATCAGTAAGGACAATTTAAGGAATTGTTTAAGCATCACCAACAGAAATACTATAATAAACTGCCACAAGTTTGAAGGCTCTATATTATGCACTGAATACTCCAATTCTAGGTGTCTCAACCTGGTTTAAATTCTCTTTCATAAATATCTTTTTGGGGAATATAAATTTTCCAAAAGTTTTATGGCAAACCCAATTGGAGCTGCACTATTGGGATGTCAGACAAATGTTCGCTAATTGTAAAACCAGCAGATCCCAAAGCGTCAATGTGCTTTACTAAGGAATTCTATTGATTTAAAAAGTCACTGACACCTTGCATTCCTTAATGCTTTATTTTAAATGTTTTTGTCATCTTGTCAAGGACTAGAAAGCAATACATGAATGAACTTTTGTTTTAAATATTGATTCTAAAGAAAGTTCTTAGACAGAGACCCTGCATGTAACAAACATATGAGAAGAAGAATAGTGTGTGGGTTTCACTCCCAATAATCACACACAAACAGTTTGGTCAGTGCTTCAGTTTTGAATTTTTGGGCATACCCTCTGCTTGGCAGACCTGTTTTGGGATGGTTTGGAGGTTTCTTGGTTTTTTAAATAACTTTTTTAAAATGAGAAATGACTTGTGGTTTACAAATGATTCAGTGCAATGTGAGGCAGAACACGATTCAGCCACTGTCAGGATGCCTCAGAGGGGCATGTGCTTTCTTGAAGGACACTCGCAGAAAAGTTAAAATACAAAGTTAACAAGCATTCCTGCTGGATATCTAAAAATGGATTTGAAAGGAGAAAGGGATGAAGGGGATGAACATTCTGATTTATATACAAGTTGTAGAGGAAACCATATGTAAGACCATGTGCAGAAACATTGCAAACAGTGCAATATAGGCTATAGTACTACAAAATGAATCAGTATTCATTTTATCAAAATTATTTGAGACTACACACGGGATGCTTAGATTTCCTTCTCTGCAAAAATTCTTTCAAGGCCTTATAGGTCCTCTTCTGTCTGTCTTTCTTGAAACTAGAAGTATCTGGTTTATTAGATCCAGACTCGTGAGCTAGGCACAGGCTTCATTTTTTTTTTTCCTTTAAATGTAGAACAATAAGGTGCTATACAATAGTATATTACACCAATCAGATGTCAGATGAATTTAATTTTTTAGTGGGTTAGAAGGCACTACCTATTAGCTACTTATTGATATTCTCTTAAAAATTTCTATGTCAAATAGGCTATAAAATCAGCACTGCAATGACCTGTATATAAACAAAGATTAATATTTTCTCAGCTCTACTATAAACCATTCAAAATATCTCACCAAAACAAATATGATAAATCATTATCATCAATGAGTTAATTTGAGAAGACCAGAAACTCTTCTCAAACTGCAGCTAGTAACTTCTGTATTTGAGAGTGTTGGGCTGGACTCAAGAGCACCTCAGGGAAAGGCAGTCCTCTGACTGAGGAGAAAGATCTCTTTCCAGAAGGGATCTGGAGACTGGTAGCACACAAGTACCTCAGGTTGGAAATCGGACAAGACAAATGTGGAGATAATCCAGAGTCACTCCCTCCACACTGTAATGGAGAAGTGCCATACTGAAGGATCTGATCCTGAGCACGTATGGCCAGGTTTGTGCAGCAGGTGACTTCATCTGCTCTTCACACCAAGCTGAGACTTTGTAGCCACAGCTAATATGGCACCAGCCTGAGATGATAAACTACATCAGCAGACTAATATGTGGGCTTGGAGCACAAGCAGTATGAGCTCATGTCTGCCCACAAAGGACCTTTTAAATATATTTAATATGGTATCCAAACACAAGCACAACCACAATTAGCAATCCCAATTCCTTTTTAGCAAAGGTGGCCAGTCCAGACTATGAAAAATCATCACTTAGCTGCAGGAGGAGTGAGAAGCTCAGGCTGACACAGCCCCAAAACAAGATACCTTGGTTTGGGACTGTGCCAAGCTTTGTTTTATCAGCTCTCAGAGCTGTTGTTGTCTTTGTGGAAAGGAAACAAACACCACTGAAACAGAAGAGAGATAAAATGAGAAGAGGGAAAAGGATTTCCTTAATCACTCATATTCTGAACTTTCCTTCTAGTGGTGCATTTCAGACTCTCCTTAGGGCAAGTGTTCTTGCCCAGTACCTCTAAAGAAGCAGGAGAGACTCTGCATATGTGTGAAAAAGGTGCTGCCATTTAGATGCCCTTTACTTTGCCTTCATTTGTTTCCATTATGTCAATAAACAATTGCTCCCTCTCTCACACACAAGTGTTCTCTTTTCCTGCAGAGCAGGAGATTGTACAGGACCATAAAGACAAGAACACAGTTATCATCTTGTATTTTAGCAGAGAAAAAGGAAATTTCAAACATTATCTCTCCTGAAAAAAATGGTACATGCTATTAAACAGTTGTTCTTGGACACAAGGGAATAGCAAGAACACACTCTGGGAATGGCACCAAATTATCCTAAGTGGAATCCAGCAACAAGTCCTTTTGTGGTGAGGAGGAGGAAAGAACAAACAAACATCTTTCTTCTCCCCTCCTCTGAAAGGCAAGGTGAAGACAAAGCAAATCAAGGGGGAATCACCAGTAAAACAACTGTTTTATCAACAAGATATGGACACAATTCTTCCCCAGATATCATGGTGGAAATAGTGACAGCAACAAATTCACTGAGGAATGGGGCAGAATTGGTACCAGCAAAGACAATGTGAGTGCTTTGTGCCAGCTGTAAACCATCCTCTGGTCCCAGCTGGCCCCATGTTTGACTCATGCAATGCTTTGGCTTGAAGCTTTCTCTCTGAGCAGAAGATGAGAGCTCTGAAAGAGTTTAAGGAAAGATATTCTACTTATAGTGAATATCAAGTGTTGTTTCCACCTCACATTTTTACAGGCTCATATGTCCCTTCCTAGACAAGTCACAGATTCCATTAAAAGACACTGCAGTTTACCTGGAGCTTGCTCTTGAAATTCGCCTGAAGATAAAAAGTTTCACTATTCCTCTATCAAACATTCAGAGTACAGAGATTATCAGAGATTGCATCCTGGGCCTTGAGTACAATTATGCTGTAACCACTATACTTATTGAGTAAGTGCTAATTAAGACCTTTGCCACTACTAATGCATGCAGGGTGGTATCCTGCTGTCTAATTGCCTAAGGACACCTGAAATTATACGAGCTCTATCTCTCTGGATACTGGGGACACACAATAATCCAGAAACAGACTGCAATGTAGCCCCTCCCCCACATATAAATGGGGTTTTTGAGTCATCAGATCTCCATGTCTTAGCAACAACAAAATCAAACCATATTTCCAGTGTACACAAGGTTGATCAATGCAAAAAAATGATTTTTCGTATATTCAGGAAAAGGAAGTCTGGTTTGAAAACTCTTTTTCAAGCTCCAGCTCTTAAGGAATGAAAACAAGGAGGGAAAAAGGATAGGAAGAGGGAGGGAGCTCTTATGAAGATGCACCTGGGTTTGTATTCATTTATGTCTGGTCCCGTCTGTCGTGTCATATGGTGCCATGAAGCACAAACTGATTTCTAAGAGAGAGAGGCTGTTGGTAGTATATGATCCATTTGGGAGTTTTCATATGAAAAAAAAAAAAATGAAATGCTAGAATTCAGAAGACCAAGGGTTCTTTTTCTATTGTTTTAATACAACTCACTAAATTGCATGAAAAAATACTGTATTTGGATTCTGGCATTTTCAGCATTTTAAAGGTAGGTGTTATCAGTAAAAAAACTTATTGCCCAAAGGGCAAAAATTTCCCAATTTTCAATAAAATCAGGCAGTGGTAGATGTTATTAGTCTTTTAGGATTTGTGGCTCAGATCAGCTCTTTCACATGTTGGTGCAGTAGCGCATAAACAGTTGAGGCAAAAAGCACATGACAGAGAAACATCAGGCCATATATCATAAAATGCAGCTTCTCTCACTAAGGCCTTAAAGCTCTTTAGTTCTAGTAATCTCCTTTCTAATGTTTTATGCACTGTTTCTAATAGCTTGGTAGACCACAGAAGGAAAATTTTCACTTCAGAGAACACGTGAGATAAATGTTGAAGCTAATGGAGTGATTCTTGCCCATTGGAAAGGAAAAGAAGCATCTTAGTACATGTCCTTAGGCCAAGTAAATGATATTTAGTGTTACTTCTTAATCTTCAGCAGTGAAAAATCTATTGTAGGTAGCCCAGGGCTAAAATGAATCAATCAGACATGTAAAATATTGTTGACAGTGATGAACTCAACCTGCAAAGAATCAAGAAACACCAGTCTTTTCCTTCTGAGACTGTCGTGTTATGTCCTACAAAGTGCAAATATATTCCAAGTCTGGAGAGCACACTGAGTCTGTAAACCCAGCCCAAATAATCCTGATTCCTTCTCACTGGCTTGGCTGGTTTGAAAAGGAACCTGTTCCCTGAGGCTCACCATATGTGCTCAGAGAGCTCCACTGACTGCATGTTGCAGCTTTCTCCTGATTGCACATCTTGCCCGCAGGCCTAATTCTCTTGCCTTTTCTTCCTCAAGAAGAAAAAGCTCAGCAGCCCCAAAGGTTAGCACAGCATTTTAGAAAATCTTTACTTATTAAGTGACAACTCCCACTAGTTTGTGGGCAATATTAGATAATATGACCACTAATTTTCAGGCACTACATGTCAATACTTCCAGAAGCCTGATAGAAAAATCCCACCACCTTGCCTGACCTCTTCCATTTTTCATCTTGTAGTATCCTGGTGTGATATCACTGACAGTAATTTTTTTTCTGTTCGTGCTTGGCAAGGCTCCAGTTGGTTTTTAAGTCACTTGTTCAGGCAGAAGAAGAATGGTACATTTGGGATGAAATTATGCTGGAGGGCATTGCTGCAATTAGAGAGATGAATGGCCCTTGGCTTTAATGAGAACACCAGGTACACGTTTCATGTGCTTATTCAGAGGAATCCAGCTCACTCAGCCAGGCAATGAAGTGCTGCTAAGTCAATACCTGTGGAACTGCAAACACTGCTTCTGGAGAAGGGGCCCTTTCAACCCCATGCTTACCTATAAACAAAGCACATCATAGCAGGAGAAAATATCCCAATTGTCATGAATATTCTGCCTCATTCCTTCCAGCATGTTAGAGATGCTTTTAAATTCACAGCAGAAGAGTGAGCTAGTGTTGGATGGGCATGAAAATCAAGATTAGGACATTTATATCACAGTTATAAGTACACCCATGCCAGATAGCATGCAATTACATATCTCCAATCTCATTTTAATAATGAAATTGTTTTTGTGATTCTTGAACAGAAATCTTTTTTTTAAGTCTTGTTTCTTTCCTGTGCCTTTTCAAGCTTCATGAGATAATATTGTGTGCTACATATCTACAGCTTCATAAACATAAAAAAACTAAAAGGACTGTATTAAGATCATAGAGAGAAACTCTTTTAGTTGAGGAAAGAAAGGAATTAAGGCTGCTAGATATGGCCCAGCTCAGTTTCCCTTTCCTGTGTCGATTATGATATAACCTTTGATGACTCAAGCATATTTTTCCATTGCATTTTTCCTCTTTTTGTGCATAGAATGGACTCTACTCACTAAATGAGCAACAATTCAATATTTCATTTTCTGCCTGTTGTTCAAGGTATCGCCCCAGGCCCTATTTACTGCACATTTACAAATGTGATTCTGAAGACAGCATTATTAATATCCTCCTGGGTGTTTCTGTGCTGCTTATCATTAGCCTGTGTGAGTGCTTCACAAAGATCACTCAATTTATCTTCCCGCCATTTTTCAGAGGTGAGGAGATGGAACCATCCCTGTTTTACAACTTTCAGCTCACAGCTTTCAGATTTCTTTTCCCTTCTTTTTCTTCCACCACCTCTACACTTCTAGGTTTTTTCCTTACTCCTTGTTTCATGTTGTCACCAGCACATGCCTGCCTCCTCAGCAAATTCCACCTCTCACTCCTGTGACCAACAAGAAAAAGCCCCAGCAGGGGCCTTTCTTCTTGGAAAAGGGAAATAACATTCTTTCTGTTGCTAGCACTGACACTATATATAATTACCAGACAGTTTTTTCAGTCCTGTGCTAAACCATGCCCCATGCAAGCAGAAGCTTTTGAAAACTTAGCAGTCAAATTTATGAACTTTGTTCAACTCTAGCAAACCAGATATTTTCAAAGGTTTGTAGCTTTTTAGACATTATAAGAATATTCCTAACAGCAACTGCATTCTCCGTTAAAATTTCAAAGCCTCACTCAAAGAGTGAATAGTAGAGTCTTTTGATGACTCACTCAACTTTCTTTTTTTAATAAAAAAGAAACCTGCTTTATTTTTCAATTGTAAAAAACCAAACATTCTTGTTGAAAGTTATATATATGTAAATAAAATTTAGATGATCCTGTTATAGAAAAATCTGTTTTCAAAAATTAATATTTTGAAGAGCTGTAACACTATTTTCAGTTTCTTTTAATAAGTCCTGGAACACTTCGATTATAGAAACTTTTAGAAGTCCCACCTGTAATACATGAATAGACACACATAAACTTCTTATGTCTAACTCCCTGACACAGAAAAAAATAATCTAATAAGTAGACTCATGCACATAGAGAAACATGAACACATACAAATGTCTTTAAGCTTTCATTTACTTAAATAAAAACACCCAGGGTAATACTTCAAGGGAAAATACACAAAGTGGCAAAAAAAAAAAAAAAAAAAACCCTAAGTTTTCTGGGTAATTTATTGCACCTCTCTTCAAAGGCATATTCTAAACATTGAGCCCTTTCACATCTTTTGAAAAAATGAGGTAGCTCTTGTTAGTGGTGGGCAAACTATCAGCAGCACAGCAGAGCTGAATTTTTAAATGCATTACTGCGAGTGTTACCTGCTGCTACTCTGGTGGTAATTACAACACACATCTTAAAATCTGTCTGCACCCTCTGTGCCACTGTAACTGCGTGCCTCACTCCCACCCCTCCCCCCATTAATGGTAATAAAACATTTTACAAAAATGAGACTTAAATTTGGATCAGCATTGTGAAAGGTGGCCGTGATCATGTGTCCCAAACTGCAGGGCACTGTCACCAACATCCAGGGCAACACAGCACAGAGCTTGTAGCCAAGTGTTTGTTTGTTTATGCATTTAGGGAGATTTGGGTCTTTTTTGTTTTCTTTTTTTTTTTTTTTAATACAGATGAGATCAAACCCAATACCTATCAATGTCAGGCTCCCTCAGGACCCTCAGGCTTCTTCCAATACAGTAGGATACTGACTTGGATAACAGCTGTACCCATGGGAAGTTTCTTCCAACCACACCATGCATCCCAAGTCACCCTGTATATTGGACCTGTTACTGTTTGGTTACCTAGGAGAAATTTAAGAGAATGACTGTAGGAAAGAAACAAAACAAGAAACCAACCATTTTCCCAATGCCAGTAAAGATCTCCCTCTAACAGAAATAGGATACCTTGATGCTAAAACCCTTGAAACTGCTCAGAATGGAAGTCAAATTAAAATGATTTCAAATATAAGTATCAATTTACAATAATACAAAACTTATTAAGACCATTATGAAGCATGAGTGTTTTTTCTAGGAAAAAGGTCTCTTATGGTGTCAGCTTTTCAGATCACTGGACATTCTGTGACTTCCAACAGAGGCTGCAGATCACCAGTAATGCTTTACCTCTGAGTTACAGAAGTTAGAGTCACTCTTGGTCTGGGAAATTTGGCTTGGTTTTTTATTTCTAGGAGGAAGCTTCCTTGAGGATTCATTGAGTTTCTGAGTTTCAGTCTCATTTCCCTATCCTTCTTCATAGAAGTATTTGACATTTCTTATCAGACTATTAACTACTCTTCTCTTTGGAAACATCCATATGTCTGGCAGGTTGGATGCAGCCCTCTTTTGTGCTTGACTGAGCCAATTGTTAACTCCCTGAGCAGTAAAACATTCTTTCTGTCCAAGGAGGTATTATCTACCTCTAAACATGGAGTATTTCAAGTCATTAAAAATACATAAAGCATGTCAACTGCTTATTATGCTTTATAAAAGAACATATTAAAATATAGATAGACAAAATTACATATGGCACAGTCACACCAGCTATGCAACTGGAATTGGATTACAAAAAATCCACCACAGTGGATTAGATGGGATCCTAATGAGTTTGGAGCCTTGAGTGGCCACAGCTGTCTAATGCCATGCAGGAGGCTGAACAGGAGGTGGGAATGTTATGTGCAGCAGCTGCAAGCCAGGACCTGGATAAGTCAGTCAGGATGAAAATTTCTGTCCCCTGGGTGCTGGTTCAAGTTGGAACAGAGGGGCTGGGGCCTTGACTGGCACAAGTTTGTCACACAAAAGGGTCCTTGAACAGAAATCTTACTGTAAAAATTGTTATCTGCTCTCTAGGCCATCACATTTAGTAAATATATTTCAGATTCTGTCACTAAATGATACAATTATGTCTCTGCATCTGATTTATTCTGCATTCCACCTCGACAACATGCCAAACCCCATAAGCACTTCATACCACAACATAGCATGGCTCCTTTCTACATAACCTTTCTGAGAAATTGTTTTTCAGAAGCCAAGGACACATTGCCTAACCACTGATTAACTTAGGCTAAACTGCATTTCTGCAACCTTAGACTTGAACAACAACAAGGTACACCAGAGTGCCCACTGACAGACTTTAAGTGCGTTCCTCTGAAGGCTGACAATTACATGGCATAGCAACACACTCGGCTTACGAGGATTGCTGGAGGAGTTGAATGCCAAGGATTTACTGCTTTTGACCCTCCTGGGGTTAGCACAGGTTCTAAACACTGTTAAATAGGGTTTGGCAAAAGGGAGGGAGTGCTGTCAGTGCAGGTGCTCAGGCACCTGGAGAACATTACCCAGATGTGCTCCCAAGGACACTGCAGCTGTACCCTTCATTTTGCCTTGTCCTTTTCCTGGGGACACAGGATAAGCCACATGAGTTTCTCCCATGGAGTACATGTTAGATACTAATCTCCTTTCTGTGTGAAAAATAATTGGAAGTGGTTCCTTCCCTTGTCCCCATCAGAAGTACTGTCAATGGATGAGAAGAAAGAGAAGTAAGTGTGGCACCTTTCTCACCTATATGTGCAGCAGAGGGAATTTCACTACATGATGTCCTTTCTCTAGCAGGGATCAGTCCCTTCATCAAGGCCAGCCAGGCCTTTGAGGGCAGCACAGCCCTCTTGCTGCTGTATCCACAAACTGGCCAGAAGCAAAGAAGTGAAATTGTTCTTTTCGCTCAGACTTCTTCAATACAAGCAGCCAGCTATAGTATCTTATTGATTGTATTGCTGGTTTCTGGAGAAACAGATATGAAGCTAATTAAGATCAAGGGTTACAGGTGATAAAAATTGATATTTTCAATGCAGTTCATCTATCATGCACATTCAAATTAGTTTCCCCAACAAAACATCTATTGTATAAAATGGTGACATCTGAATCATTTAAGAGAATGTTAAGAGCTTAAAGCTGCTAAATATGTCTTCTGATTATCCTGCTGAAAATATTTTCCTTTGAAAAATAAATAAAAATATTTTAAAAATTTGCAGATTTTGGATTTAATTGCCAGAACATCTGTTTGATCAAAAGCAATCTTCATTATAACCTGCTTGCCAATGTTCATTTCTATTAATTAATTTTCCCAAGGAATGTGTTTTGCACAGCCTCTAGGACATTTGTCCAGGTAAAAGGAGCCCTTTCTTTGCCTCAGATGCTTTCATTCCTGTCAATTCACTCTATTACATGTGATGAATGCCCTCAGAAATTCCTCATGGGGTGGTGTGCACGTGCCAAACCTTTGGGGTATTTCAACTCTTAGCAGGACCCAAATGCATCCTCACTTTTTATTGAGGAGATAGCTACCAAATGCAGGTTATGTTAACAAATTGCCTGCATTTTGACAAAGCTGTCCCAAAGCCCCTATTAAAATAGGTGGTGGTTCTGAAATTTCCTGGTGGCTCTATATGCAAATACCAGTGCATGTAACCACTTGTATTCTTAGTGCCTTATGTTTGCAAAGATGAGCCTTCCTCATAGCTCCAACAAAAAGCAGAGGGGGGAAAAGGACTCCCTGACCTGCCCACTGTATGCTGGCTTCAGTTTAATCATCTTGTCAGCTCACAGTGTGCCATGTTCTCTGAAGTAGAACAGGAAAAGAAAACAGAAAATCATGGATAATGCAGTACATTACCCTTGAATCATGCCTTCACATTTCAGATTCACAGGGAGGGTCCTCTCCAAACGAGCTTGCCATCAATACAATGAATTAAATCACCCTGATATTTCAACGACCCTTCAAAATGTCATCAAAGCCACAGGCAGACAGTGGTTTGTATCAGACTGAGAAGGAGGTGGTAAGCTAGATCTGAATTCAGTGTTTCGCTGCATTTCCCCAGAAGGGCTTTAGAAATGGGGCAGCCTCAGCTGAACCTCCCAAAGGGCCGCAGGAGCACATGTGCCACTGGGAAGGGATGCTGGTTTACCCAGACCCTTTCCTGTCCCCAGTGCCACTGCTCATCTGATACTCTGTGAGCCAGGAGGAAGAGCTGGCATCAAAAGTACAGGCAGACACTTCCACCTGGCTCTGGCACAGAGGTTCAGCTTCAGAAGAACACCAAGGAAAGTCTAACATGGGAAGGCTGTGGAGAAGAGAAGGTGCTGATGCAGGCTGTCTGCGTGTGTCCAGCCACTGCAGGTTTGTATTTTGGGCAGCACTAACTGCCAGTTACAGTGCTGCATGTACAAATCCTGCCAACAAGTTAACTATGACAGAGCAGTGGCTCCTGGCTTCCCCTGAAATGTTTTTACCTCTGTTTTCTTTTTGTCAGATAGGATTTCCCAGATGCTGACGTGCCACACCACTGTTCCTAACAAGGGCGGCACACGCACACACAGTGTAAGCTGTAACTTACCCAGCAGAAACTCCAGAGGGAATGAAGGTAGGCAGAATGTAATTACTTAAGCTGGAATTTAGCCAGGACAATGGGGTTAAATTCTCTATTTGTTTGAATTAATTTAATTTCTAAATACATTGTTTATATATTGTTAATAATATATTGTATATTCTAAATATATTGTTTCACCAGTTGCTGTAGAAATAACCTTTTTATATTAGCCAGCAGGTTAAATAGTACTTTTATTGCAGCACTTACTGGCTTCTGCTTTTTATTGGAATTCCAGGCCTTTTGCATGATCCCTGTCAGCCTTGGAGCTGCTTCTCCTAAAGTTAGGTACAAAAAGGTACTGACTCTGCCAAATTCTGAATACTAAGGTGACCCCCCAGCCCACCCTGCCCATGCATGGTTTGGTGAAAATGCCACAAAGACTGTGTGGACGTCACTCAAAGTATCCTCACATATTCCCAACAACGTATTTCCATCCTGCAGTCATTGTACATTCTCCCCCATATTATTTGGAAACTAGAAAGGAACAGAGACAAGGGCCTACAGATTGAAGGAAAACAAACAAAAAAACCCTAAGCTGCCCAAAACAAAACAAAACAAAACAAAAAAAAAAAAAAAAAAGGAAAACTGGGAAAAAATAGAAGGAAAAGAAGGGGGGAAATGGAAAAAGAACAACACTTTCTTCTTTCCTCTTCCTTTTGGCTCCTAGGCCTGTCCCTCATTTGCATAAGTTAAGCCACCTAGAACAGAGTACACAGGGACTAACTGGGAGGTGTTGGAAGAGGCCCAGAGCTGAAAAAACACCACTCAGAGGTGTCTGTGCTGTCAGGACAGCACAACAAATGCACAAAAGCCTCCCCCAACTCTAACATTAAATATGAGTACAGCTGGGTAACGAAAACCTTATTCAAAGCCATTCTTCTCTTGCTTTCTTATTTCCTCCTCACTGATCTGCTACGTGGAGGGGCTTTGCTCACTTCCCTGCAGATAAGGACCCTAATACCCCTCATTAGTGCTTGTGACTCTTTGAATGAAGTCAAGACAATCCCGTGGAAAGAGAAAAACCTGTCACATCTAGAAATGCATTTTCAGGGTACATAAGGAAAATGCCAAAAATGTTTTTTTCTTCAATGTCTCCACCACCACATATTTTAAGGAGGAGACATGTCAAAAATAAGAGAAAATAATCCACACAATTTGTTGATGGAAATTCAAGAGAGTTCAAAAATATTTTAAAGCTCTTTCATATTTCTATTGCCTGCAAGAGCAGGTATGTAATTACCAGCTATGGAGAGCTCAGAGGGAATCATAGAAAACCATTAAAACTGACCAAAAATAACTCTTTTATACACAAAGATGTCAGAAATGTGAAGCTTTAAGTCCTTCAAGGGCTTGAAGGAAATGCTGTCTCACTGAGAAGCTCGATTCCAGCCTGGAAAACACATACTTTTGGTTTTGAGGAATCCCATTGCTTCCTAGCTAAGAGTTTATCTTGAGCTGCAGAAGCAGAAAAAGCCCCTGGGTACAGGGCTGATCCCTGTGCAACTCTGGCATAGGTGGGTGATAAGCACAGCAAGCAGCTCCCCTTATGCTGGAGGAAAGCAACAATGGGACAGAAAATCTGTCAGAAGAGGAGGGTACTGGAATAATGGGTTTAGTGCAATGGAAGAAGGTTCAAAAATCAGAAGTGGCCAGGAAAGATAAGCACCATCCAAAGAAGTGTTTCTCTAGACTCTAACACAAAGATCTTGAGATTTACAGAAACAGAACTGAGGACACTTCTTGGCAATCATCCCCTTGCACATCATCATACTATATAATCCTTTTCATAGATTTCAATTGTCCCCTAAAACTAGCTAATTTGGAGCCAACAGACTGGTAAAAAATCTCACTTCTCTAAAAATCACAAACTTCTAACATGTACTCTAAACTTACCTGTGGTGGTAATATCCAGATATGTTTCTCTACACGTGTGAGCAATGGTGAACTCCTCTCCTTTGAATAATTCTTCCCAAATATCTCATACAGACACTGTGCATATAGAACAGCCATTCTACCACCTTTCCCTAAAAAGTGGTACAATTCCTGATTGTTTTGCCTAAGCAACACTTCTCTTTCTGTACTCTCCTCTTCATAGTGCTGGTAAAACTTGATAAAATAGATTTGACAGTCGCCTTCTCATACCTTCAGCACTGCACTAAAGGTCCCATAGCAGCAGCATAAAAACCTAAACCTTTAGCAACTATTTTTCCCTCTCATACTGACCCAGATACAGTTGTGGTGTCACAGTTTAGGAGCTGGCCACAGTGACCTGCTATCTGAGATGCTTCCCTTTTATGATAATACCAGAAGGAAAGAAGATGAGAATGGCTTGGGCAACAGGTGTCTATATTCTTTTGATGAGAGCATCTTTTGTTCCTTGTTCCCACACTGTTTCTTTTTCAGTCTTTTTTCAATGACAGGTCTAAGGGCATTCTCAAATAGAATTTTGACCCAAAGAGCATTTAAACACATTTTTGGTAACCTTTCAGCTGTCAGTCATAGTATGTGGGGCATCATCACTTCAAACTTTATAGTTTGTTGGCTATAGAAAAACGCAGGTTGACTACAGAAGGATTATTTTATATCAAGTACTTTCACTGTTTTATAGACATTTTCTTCCAGAACTAAAAAGTCTTTATTACATGAAATGAATTTAAAATGTTCAATGACATTAAATTTCAGGTCAATGTAGATTTGAAAGATTGAAGTACAATATGATCTGAAGAGAATACTTTCTGAGGGTGGATTGTGTGACATTTTAGAAAGCATAGCTATTTTCTATAGTTTGAACTGAAAACAAACATAAAACACACTCTAAGCCACAGGGAAAAAAAAAAAAAAGCTAAAATATAATGACACATTTTACAAGATAAAGCTTTCTTTCAACAAAGGCTGTCTAATGAAACATCACTCAGCAGGCAGGAGTGTTGATTGCAGTCTTACTACATCAGGGATAAATCCCTACAACCATGAAAACCTCCTCTCTTGCTTACAGTTCTTGAGCACCATTTCCAGAGAAAGGGAAGTGGCCTCTCACATGGGAGACTTTCCTCATGCCCCTGACTCTCCCAAGGCTCTAACTTGCTCGGTATCAGCATTATCATTATACTTTTTCTCTAACAGGTTCCTCTAATGACAGCTGGGTACTCTCCAGTAAAGAATTTTTTTTTTTTAATACGTCTTTCATGACCCCAAGATGATTAACCTATGCTGTTGTTACAAACATTTCTAACCTCAAACATCACAAAACAGTTGGTGTACCCCACATTATTTAAGTAACTACATGGTATTGTTGGGTAAATGAGTGCCACCAACACATGCAACAATGGTTCAGAAGCATGTTCTGGCATTCTCACCATTAATATATTCCCTAGTCTGTGCTTGGTGCATGAGTAACTGGAGCTCAGCTAGGAGAAGCCTAACAAGAGGAAGGAAGCACAAACCCAAAGCTTTATCATCCTGAATTTCTGTGTATTTGCAGGACAGCTCTGTAGCTAAGCTGCACGTGGTTTTTATTTAATTTCCTCAGGGATTCAAGCAGTAATTAAAATAAATTATAATTAATGACTGACCAAGCTCAGAAATCTTCATGCACCTTAAACAAAAATTGAAAATAGCTGGTAATAAGGCAATATGCTTACTCATCAAGACCATGAGCCAGAAACATAAAATAATAAAATAAAATTTAGAAATCCCATCTTAAAAGCTATTGATATGAGGTACCTTCAGGTCTGCTAGGGATAAAATCATGCAAGGTTTGTAATAAGTTAGTATTCCTGAGTTGCAGGTCCTTGGTGTCCTCTGCCCACAGTCCACATTAAAGAGGTGGGATATTTCTCCTTCAGCAGCAAAGCAGAATTTAGTGGGTCTCTGTAGGTGAGTTTTAAGAGTGCACAGCATTTGCAGCCCTGGAGTGGGGTGAGGTTATCCCTCTAGATTTAACATGGAATTTACAAAGATAGAAAAGTTGTACACCTATGACTGCCAAGGACACCTAAATAAAGCCTACTGCAGCTATTTTTGTCAGCTCCCCGTGAGCCCTCAAGACCACCAGGCTTTCCAACCAAAGCTACCTCTCCCAGCAAGCTTCCCACCTTCCCTTTCCCCAGGTGTGCCAGGAGCATGGAGCCACACTGGCCAGGCCACTGCCTATGTCAGAAAATTGCAAGGTGGGAGGTCGGGGTGTTTGTTCTCTTAAGTACTCCTCATTTCATGGAGCAGTATTTCCTCAGGGACTTGTCTCAATTTGTTCATAGTAAGGCCCTTAAGCTTTAGATTAAGCACTTAAGCCTACAATAAAAGGGACACAAAGAAAACAGTAAACTGTTAATTTAGATAATAGTGAGAAAGAAAATCCTGCAGATTGCATGCAATTTTAATTCCTCCCCCTCATGTCCAAAGCTAAGCCTCTCTAGGTTTCTACATTCAAGAGTCCTCAATGAAATGCAAACACTATGTACCATGGACCCCCTGCTGTTGCATATAAATCCTGAAAGTGATGGAAAGCAGAACGCGAGGACAAGCTTATTTTTAATTCTTCACCATGCAAAAACCTAAGAGGATATCCCATAGCTCTCAACACTAATGACTTTTGTGACATAATTGCATACCACAAAGCAGCAACATAAAACAAAGCCAGAAGTAAGTCCATTTGCCACCAGATTTCCAAAAAGAATTTCAGCTCACCCATGCAGAACCACAGAGGCAACATAGCAAGCTGGCTAACTCTAGGATCAAAAGATTTTCAGCAACAGGAACATGGCTGTCTCCAGGAAATTTACCTCTGCCCTGACAGAAGACATGCATCAAAGAAATTCCAGTGGATCCAGGCTGTAGCAACACTATAAGCAGTGGCATCTGTGGTTTCTTCATGCCTGTTTTTAGCATTTTCTGAAGAACTATCAAAACATTGTATCCCTGCTGTTACATCCACCCATACCAAAGTCCCTGCCTCTGGAAAGAGCCAGTCAGCAGTACTTCAAAGCCTCCCACCCTACAGGGTCACCAACCCAAACCTGCTCTCTGGACACAGCTGGTGTCTTGCTGGAGTTGCTGGGAAACAACCTCCTCATTTTGGTACAGACCACGGGATATGCACTGCCAGGGCTGTCACACTAAACGTGCTTATGCACTGGGGTGTTGCCTTGATTTTCAGACTTCTGATGTTTACATTTTTATAATGGAGTTTCTCATGTGCTTTCATGTAAATAGTCTTTGTTTACATTCCTCTGTAGAGGAGGGACAATTGATGGACTTTTGGTTTGACCAGTGTGGTTGGAGAGGTGGCAACCTCATTGTCCAATCCATAGTCTTTTTCCCTGAACTATATAAATCCTAACAGAAAAATAAACTTCCCCTTTTCCTGCCTTGGAGCTACTGCATGTGTGTGTGTGTGTGTAATTCATTGTGTGTCCTATAGTGACACTAGGGATGGATCTGTTTCATTTTGGGAACAGCACCCTGGACCATTCAGTATTGAAGCTTTGGCTGTGCAATGAAGTTCCCCCAAGCTGATGAAGGTAAGGGTGTGCATGACTTGTTTGTGTAGGTGTGCAGGTACACTCCAACATGCCATCATCCAAGTGTTTACTGCAGGTCACCTCCCAGGAAGACAAAGTCCCTCCCAGAGCTCACCCATCAGCACCCCTGCTGCCTCACTTACTCCATTCCCATTGGAGTTGCAGCACGTGGCAGTGTCACATTTAATGAACCAGGCCCCCCACATGGTGTAAAGGGGGGCAGAACAGAGTCGCTGCTGCCTCACAGCATCGAGTTTCCCTGATTCTCATTCTTTGCAAAGGCCTTGCATTTTTATGTGTATTCCACTGTAATTTGACAGTTGCATTAAGTCCTTTTGCTCTCACTTAGGGAGAAGCAAAATGCACACAATTTGCCTTTGCTGTAGCCCTGCTTATTTGGCGTAGGTATATCCTGGCCTCGTGTCTCTACATTAAGAGGCATTAATCTCCTCTCGCTGTCATCTTATGGAAATCTTTCCCATGTCTCTGTTAATTTTTAGCTCTCCAGACACCTCTGTTTCTGCTGTATGCGTCAGATAAGGAAAGAAAAAGACATGGTGATAATCTCTGTTTATATACTGTACAGAGAAGCTGTATCCAGCAGAAGGAAAAAAGCTCAGAGGGAGGAACTACTGAAACATCACCTACTTAAAGCAATGGCACACACAGCCAGTGAAGGCTTATAAAATAATGAGATTTGTAGCAATGACTCCAACTGGGTACTTTACACTAAAGAGAGAGATGTTACAGCATCCTGTCTGAGAAAAAGATTTAGTGGGTATTTCAGAAAGGCTCCTGAAGCATTCAGCCTGAAATGCAGCTACATTAGCAAAGGAGGCAAATAGGATCATGAAACACCTTGCTAGAGGAACACAATGTACATCAAAAGGCTGATGGTTAAATTACTAAACAAAGCACTCCATATGGGCCAAAAGTAGGGTTCTTTTTCCCCATACTTGCACTGGGTTGTAGATAGCAAGTAATTACCTGCAGGTTACTACCTTTTTCCCTTCCTATTATGCTGTTCTTTTTCTTCCCTGTAACAGCACCTGTCCAGTGAACACACCATTCATGGCAAAGCCTGCCTGCATTCACAATGACTTCCAGCCAACAATACTGGGCAATTCTTGGTTTATTCCTAAGCTGTTCATTGAATGAAACTACAGCATGAATGAATCAGGGCCCTTTTTCTTCTCCCTTCTGAATTTCTCAATTAAGCAGGTCACTGATGCACCTTAAGTTAATAAGCACAAACACTCCCAGATAAGGATGTTGCTGTCTCTTCTTCTGTAGTCTTGCAAGCAGTCATGGCTTGCTTCTCTCCAAAAATACCTTGGAAACCAACACAGCTTTTTGCTGAAAAAGAAATATGCATCCCTTTGCTCATAAGTGCACTAAATAAAATAAAGGGGTGGATGAAAACAAACACCTCAAATTGAACTGAATATAAAGCAAAGTGAGATGGTGAAGATCACATCTAAATGCTGCCAGCATTTGATAAAATGAAGTCCATTTGAAAGTAGAATTTTCCTCTCAGTTATATTTCTCTAGATCAAAAAGCCAATGTGACAGATTGCTGTGTATGGGACAGATGTAATTGGAAACAACATGCAGCCTAAGTATTTCCAGCCCTGAATGTTAACAGGGCAAAAAAATGTCCTGAAACAATAATCAGGAGCTATTTCTAAAAGAAATAATCCTGTTTAAAACAAAAACATTTGAATTCCTTTTTATCTTCTCACTTCTGAGACTTTAGGAACTACAGTATGTTTCCACAGCTTTCTGCACCAGGGTGGAAAAGCAAATGTACACACACACAAGCACATATATTCATATATTCAGAAAAATAATTCTGAAAACACCTAACTCCAAGAGCTGAAACACAAGGGAAGCACCAATGTTGAAGGACTTATAATAAAAGCACAAGTTTCCATTACAGCAGTTGACTTTTTTCTAGTAGACTTTGCTGAATATTCTTGCCTTAAATAAGTATATGAATATTGCAGTATTCCTTCAATGCTCACACTTCTGGTTTTTGGTATAGAACAAAGCAAAAATTGTCAGTGGTGCCTTAAGTAGATCTGGTTTTAGTTTATTACTCTTACTCTCTACACAAGGTAACCATAATTGTGTATTACACAATGAGAACAGAAGCAAATCCTGGCATGCAGAAAAGAAGTAAAAATATGAAAAGTGTGAGTAAAATTCAATTGTGCACATTATGCTCATATGACATTAAAGGACATTTATTTTCTTATTTTTCATGGGAAGATTTTACTGAACTGCCTGCAATATTGAAAACTGTATGATAAACATTTTTCTAGGCAATAAAAAAATGGAGCTAGAACAAACAGCTGCATTTTGAGGGCTTAAAAATCCCTTTTTACACCTTCTCTTGATATCCCCCAAGGAAGCATTTTTCCCACACTGTTCCTTACACACTGTTACACCTGCCTAAGTAGCTCATCTTTCTCTTTTGTATCTCTAAAAGCTGATGAGTCATCAGCTGGCAGAACAACTGCTATTTGGTAGATTTATGAAACATGCTCAAAAATTTTGTGACAACTAAAAATAATCACCCCATATTAAATAGATATTTGCACTGTAGCTTTACAGGGTCATGAAGGATCCCTTGAGAGTAAGTCCAGATAGTGGCCTACAACTAAGGAAAAAAAACCCCAACCCGTCATTGATAGCAGGGAGAATGCTCAAAGCTTTGCAAAACAGCAAAATATTAGCATGAATTTTAATTCCAGAAGAGGAATACATGTATTGTTGTGGAGAAAAGACCAGATTATTTATAAATGCAGCAATATCCTTCTAAGTGCAAATTGGATAGGTATATTTAGCATTCTGCAGACATTCATGAAATTAAGTTCAAATAGAAGAAAACCGGCATGCGAGTGCTGTTATTTCCTATGATACATGAACAGTGAAACAAGCACATTTTTAGAAGAAAATGTACACCTCATCCAGCACACTGCTGAACAAAACACTCAGCTATCCTGGGGAAAAAAAGAAAACACAAAGAAGAAAACTTCCTTCCTTTGTTTTATGGTTTATCTTCATGGCTCTAAGAGCCAGCAACTGCATCTGTCCTGTAAGGTGAGGAATCAAGAAGTGCATTTTCCTTCCCTCTGGGCTCTGCAGTCTCCATTGTAATTGCCTTTGCAAAGGCTATGGAGCCTGCTCACACTGCCTTGGGCACTGGAAAACAGCTCATGCACTAAGGTGTGCCAGCTGGAATGGGCTTGGAATGCTGCTTTCACCCTCAGTCCTCACCCCTGCTTCTGTCTGAACTGCAGAGCAAGCTCCAAACCCAGCCCCTGGGCAGCAGAGGTGCCAGCAGAGCAGCTGACAGGTGAATTTATCCCATTCACAAAACCTTAAAAAACGGAGTGATTCAGTCTTTTCCCCATCCCTGAGCTAAATTGTGCTGACAACAGACTGGTTGACCAGGCCAAAAGGAAATTCCCATACAAACCCGTTTTCATTAAAGTACAGCAAGCCTCTAAACAGCTACTTATTGCTGAACAGAAAAACCTTAAGGTAATAATAGTGTTTTCTCTAAAAACATTAAAAAATTATACTGGGAACTACAAATTCAGATGATAGAAAAAAAGAAGAAAGAAAGAAAACAAAAAAAAAAAAAAGAAGACGAAAACCCAGAAACCCAGAATGCAACAACACAGCTATTTGCATAGAAATGTAAAGTCACTCAAGAACATTTATTTTGTCATCTCACATGTCCTATCCACCTCTTTGCTGCATCTGTGTCTTGTGCAAATGAGACAAGTTCTGACTGTACTTTTCACTATAGCTTAAAGCAGTCCACAGAATGGAACCAGATGAAGTTTTTGGCCCCTTCCTTGGATCAGTTTTCCCAAGGAGATAAGAAAATCTGGAGTACACAATATTGCAACTGCACAGAAACAGATTCACAGACATTAAGACCAAAAAAAGCACAAAGTCTGACCTGCATAATACAGCATGGAGACTTTACCTGTGTGTTTGCCTCAAGCTCTGCTTAAGCTGGAATATTCCCTTTATAAAGATGTTCACTTTTAGTAGAAATATTTCAAATAATAGAATATCTGGGAATACCCAGCTCTGAAATTGCTCCTTGACATGTGTCCTTACAAATGAGAATCTAATTTGTGGAGAAACACATTATTTCCTTCATTGCTGTGCTCTCTTTGCAAACTACACTACTTTATGCCTTGTTCTGTCCTTATTAAGTATTTGCTCAAGCTCTACAGCTAAATGCATTTTCTGCCTTCATCTAAGTGTTTAAAATGAATGTTTTTCTTCACAGATTTTGTTTTCAGACCATCTCTAAATCATTTCAATTTCCCTGCTTCCCTCAGATTTCCTAGATGAGATTCTTGCTGGGAAAAAAGCATACCACAAAACCAAACCAACCCTGTTAAAATTGAACAAGTGACCTTTGTAGCCTTTATACACTCTGAAAAATTCTACTTCTCCCTCAAGACCAAGGTTGCAACCTTTTGCTTTTAGTGAGTGTCTCTAACTGCTTGATGCTTTTAATTAAAGTCCCAAGTCCTGGAATCAAAGGACAAGAAAAAAATCTCAGCCTCTAGAAGCACTCTAGCCCTCATGGTGAGCACTAAAACTTGGACATATGACCTAAGCACCACAAAAAATGCAGCTTCAGATGTTAAATTATTTCATGATTTTAGACAGCTGAATCACATACTTGAATGCGTGGGACTGGAAGCATATCATTGCTGACTGGGAAAGGAGGAATCTCCTCCTGCTGGAAATTGCCATCATCTCCAAAAACAGAGGAGGAGCTTCTAAGTAAACCCTGCAAACTTAGCCTACAGCAGCCAAGTTCTGAGGCAGAAATTCCTCTTGACCTCACTTTCTAAAGCAGAAATGTTAAAAGGGCTAGAGCCCCTCCCTGTTTTTTATGTGAAAGGCATTTCAAGAGATCAGCTGAAAACATCTCCAGTTTCAACAATCTCACTTCCAAAGAGCAAGGCTCCAACAAAGAAAACTCTGTAGATAGACAACATGAACTCAAGATGGAAAGTTTGGCCTTACCTTACCATCTCTAGAAGGTGGACACTATTCCCAAAGAACAAAACCAGCAACATGCTCCTCAGAAAAGGACTCCTAGCCCAGGCATGAGGAGGCACATCTGAAACCAATCTGGTGTTCCTGAGCACAGCCTCCCAGCTCAGGACTCTGCAGATTACTAACACCTATCAGCTGCAGCTCAGAGCTGAGCTTGTTGAAGCAGTCGAGGCACTGTGCTCAGTAAGAAAAGGATTTTGGCTGTAAACCTTAGCAGGTAAACGGGGGTCCGTGCACAGTTTGGAACACACTGCAGCTTCCTAAGTTGCCATTTAATGCCTTGTTATCCCCAGCAAAGGGAGATGCAAGCCAGTTCACTGGAGATGTTCCATTCAGAGCTGCCTGAAACCATTCACACAGCAACAAGCAGTTGGAAGCAGCCAAAGAAACCTTTCCTCTGTGCCTCTACTTCGCTTACACAAAGCAAATTCTTTTTGCTGGTAGAAGCACAAAGCTCTGCAGGGCATGGGGGACTGAGAGACAACTGCTGAACAGCTGGGCAAGCTTTCACTACTTACCAATTTCGGGTAAGATAGGCAAAACAGCACTATTAGGTTTATATTATGTATCACTAAAAATACTAATTACAGAGGCCCAGGCTTGAAACAGTTTCTCAGAAGAAGGTGCCCACAGCTAGTGTGTGAAACAGTGTGCTTTACAGGGGTACATGTTCCCTCCTAAGCAGAAACAAACATGCACAGTTGTTATCATTTAGAAAAGACAAAAGCTGCCAAAGCCGAGGAAGTGCCATCAGCGCTCTAAAAAGAGGCCTTTATTGTTTGCTACTAATTGCAAGGAGAAAAGAATTCACAAACATTTCAAAGCAGCTGCTGTCTTGTCCTTAAAAACTCCTTCCACTTAAAAAAAGGACATTTTCATTTTAACAGCTTTCAGAAGCTTTTATGGCTTGCTAGCGTCCAAGGCCATTCAGATGTGTTATTTCAGTATTGATTATATTGTGAGGTTCAGGGAAAAAAGGTCTGAGAAGCTAAGAGAAAAACCTGGTGCGTCTCTAACTAGAGAAATTACTATTTAAGTCTCAGCAATTTCTGTTAATTTAAGGATTAGTTCTCCCCCACAACACACACTGGTCTTGTTAATTTTACTGGTAAAAATCTATGCAGACTCAATTGCTCAAGAGACTGCAACTTGATCCTTTGAAGCTACAGGTTCCAGCTGCTGCAAATCATCTATGGAGTGAAGCTGATTTACATTAGCTGAGAATCTGGCCTGCTGTGGCTAAATTCTCCCCATCTGGTTTAATCAGTCCCCCTTCTGGAAAGCCCTATGGATTGTCATTTCATGCAGTATTTCTCTCCAAGACCTTTGTAATGTTGATATTGTGCATGCAGCCAGGAATATTTTACCCAGTGGTGGGCTGGGCACAGTCTCAGTGATGGGAGAACTTGCTAAATGAGGCTCAGAGGGTGTCCACCTGTTTTGCAATGTCCTGCAGAATTTTTATTTCAGAGGTTTCCCCAGCTAAATGTCTTTCTTTCAAGGTGTTGATCCTGCGTTTATCAGCCAGTAAAAGTGGCAGCTGTTATTGTGTGCATCTGACTGCTGGGAGCTGCCATCATTCTATTTGTGGCATTAGATGAGAAAAAGAACTAATGCATCTTCTGTGGAAAGATTTCACAGAATAATGTAATTTTAGTTGTGTCTTATGGGGAGTAATCAGTCTGCTTTCTCTGTCTCTAGGTCTCCAATTAATATTTGGCCATCAGTTTAAAATCAAGAGCAGTTCTGCTTGGGCAAGTAATGAGTAAAACTAAGGCTTCATTTAAATTAGACAGGAAAGACAGATGCAAAGACACATCATGACTTTGGAGGCTGGGTTCAGCTCTGCTCTGCCACAGATTCTCTGCCAGGGTACCTAAATAAGCTACTCAAGGTCAGATCCAAAATGTGATATAAGCAACTACAGAGAGGAGGAGGCAGAAATGGAATCTGGAAAAAAGTTTGCATGTAAACTATTCACATTTCTTGTTATCATACTTGGAGAGGCACCAAAAGAGCAGTTATTGAAGGATCCACCTTCCCAGGTCCAGTTCCTGCACCTGCTTAAGGTGATTAAGACACATCTACTATCTCACGGGAGCACCTGAACTGTCTCTGTCCAGAGGGACTGAAGAAGGGGATCTCCTGGCTGCATCATTGTGACAAAATTATTTTGAAAATTGTGCATAAGGAGAATGTATCCATACCACTGCTGTTGGGGAATTCATCAGGATGCACCAAAGTGGGTCCTGGTTCATATCCAGAATGCATGATATTCCCCAAACATTATCCCCAGGTAGCACATTGCAGAGCTAAACTTCCTCCTGCTGCTTGTCTTGCTCTCGAATTATTTCTAACGTGGGCAACAAGTTCAGGGTGGGAAGGAAGGAAAAGGGAGATTAAACTTGCCTTAGCAGGCCACTAAAATGTGCACTAAATGCACTGTGAAGAAGGAGAGGTCTCTTATTTTTGAAAGAGATGAGGGAAGTCTACCAAGCATGGGAGCTCATTGATATGCTCATCTAGAGGAGGGCATGGGCAGTGACCCTAAGCCAAAACTCCCTGAAAACCTGGATGAGGTAATCAAGATGTGCATTCTAACACCTACTCTTGCTCATAACACTTCTGAGCTGGACAGCTCAGATGAGAGATACACAAGAGCAGTCATTTAATGTAGCTTCCTTCTCAGTAAGTTGACTATTTTGGCCCCATTTAGAGAGGATGAGCCTGTCCTATAAACAGAGGCTCCTCTAAATGGGGACTAGGTGTCTAACAGTGTTCAACATCCCATATGGGCACCAGATGACTGCGAGGTAGATTCTGCAGCACTGTAATTCTTTATTAGATTTGGCCTTTAGTGTTTCAGCTCTCCATCTGTGAAATCAGGATAAAAGCACTTCCCTGTTCTGTAGCTCATTTTCATATCCAATTGTAATTACTACAGAAAGATATTCAACACTGCACCACTTTCCCAGAGCAGTTACCAACATAGTTAAGCGGGAACAAAGCACAATATGGATGCTTTTAATTTGATTTTATAAACTTGACACATAATTTTTTGCATAATTCTGTAAGGAACTGGTTGGAGCTTAAATGACACTTCCATTTCACTTCTGGGGAGATAACTACATTCATGGCTAGGTAGATGTACAGGCAGCCTGGTGCTGCTAGGCAGACAGCTCACAGCTTCACTGCTACTAGTGCCCAAGAGAGCCATCTTGCTGGAGTTTAGGTGTGATTAACCCCACTGGATACCAATTAGCTCTTCCAACCACATGATCTATCAGAGACTGTCAGCGACTTTGATTTTCTTGAAGCATTGCAAACTGCAGTGGCTCAGGAGCTGTTCCCCAGCTGTTCAGGTGACTCGTAGATAAAACTACAGGTAGTAATCTTATCATCTGTCCCTGAAGATGTCACCTCTGTTCATCCAGCTGAGCCCAGGTGCCATGTGACAGATGTAGATCAGACACCTAGAATGTTTCCTGCTCTCAGCCCTCTTTCCTAGCAGACTACTCCTGCCTAGCAGGGACAGCTGCACAGGATGCTGGTCCTCATGAGCCACCCACATTTAACACCCAGCTACAGCCTCTGCAGGAATTCCAGAGTCAGTAATAGGCTCTCTTAGATCTTAGGCACCCAGTCAGCTTTAAACATCTTCTAAGCCACAGCAGCAAGTCTAGATGTGCTCACATACATTAGCCTGGGCAGCAGCTGAAATGCTTGCACTGGGCAGGCAGAGTTAACATGCAGCTGTCTGTGATGGATCATGCACTGCAGAAGATAAAGCTCTAATTGTTACTTAACTCCGCAGTTTCAGTTAATGAAAGAGCCAAGATAATTGTTTGTGGTATTGCTGTTCTTTTTGATTTCCAGACTCTTCTGATTTTGATGACTGAAGTAGACTGTTCCAAGGTGAGGTGTTCTGAGGTGCCTGAGCCACTCAAGCTGATTTCAACAACGGAAGTGGAGTTCCTAGTCTTCAAGGAAATTTTTAAAATATTGCCCTTGGAGTTTATTGAGGATTTGTGTATCTGTGAGCCTTTCTGTTTTATCAGAGTCTCCCTTGACATATACAAGAGCATGCTGTTAAAAGTAATAATACTTTCAAAACCAATAATTCAGTTTCTGGGTTTTCTGGTGACTCAGCAGCAATTTTCATTTATGTCTCAGGGAAGGGGAACCCCTTTCTCTCCCCTTTGACTTAAAGCAGTGTGGCAGAGTCAGTGTGTGATCACGGTGTGATGCCCTCCCTGTGCCTGTCACCTTCATTGACATTGTAATAGAACACATCAGACCTGGAGCTGCTGCAAGCAAGGTTCGCGCCCCTCTTTTATTCAGCCACCACAGCTACGAGGATGGGAACCCTCGTGGACAGAGGGAGCACATAGCAGGAGGCTGTAATGGCTTAAACCACCTCTGTGAGACTCACCAGAGCTCTTTCTGTCAGGGAGCCCTGCGTGCAGCAGATGAAATTTTCATGAAATGGTGAGCAATCCTCATTTCCATCTCCCTGAGAGAATGACAGCGCTGGGTAGCGAGCAGCGCCTCCATTCCGGCGGCGTCTCCCACCAGCCCAAATGCTGCTCATCCCACTGCAGGCCTTTGCCACAGAACAGTTTGTTCCCTGCCAGCACAGGGCAGATCCCACCTGGCAGGCTGATAAATCGTGAATGATTTGTAGTTGTTAGAGAAACGCTGGTTCTGACTGAAAATACAGAGGTATTTTTAGTGTCTGTGAGAAGTTATTTGGACAGCAGGACTGCATGAGCAAATAGCAAGGCTTTCTTTATCCTATGGGAACATGAATTAGGTGATGCCTGCAACTGAGGTAAAATACTCACTATTAGTTAAAAAAAAGGAGTCAGGGGCATCACATGTGTAAAATTCCATCCTTCTGTCTTTTTTCCTTTTATTGTTCTCACTTCAGATATGAGAAACAGCTTTCACAGCTGGAAGACAGAGAGTTTTGCACATTAATAGTCATAGTGAAGGTCAGTAAGTCTGACTTGCTCAGGTAACAGCTGAGTACATTGGATCTCATTTCATTTTATTGCAACTGCAGAAGCAGTGCTGATCAACAGTGTCATATTTCCTTTTCTTCAGCATAAAAGATGAAGTGATTGTTCCCTGAGACAGAAGTAGGGCAAGGAAAACAGGAGAGGAGCAACACACCCAGCAGTGCACTCACTACACCTGTGCCTGTGCTTTGTCCTCTCTCAGTTCTACCCCTTTTAGTGCTTACAGTGGGGGTTACAGATAACCCCTCTGGGCCTTTGCACTGCCACAAGGTATTTCAGAGTCCTTTATATACTCAGAAAATGCAGACACCTGCCTCATGAATGCCTTCTGAATAGGAATGCTGGGAGAAGTGGTACTTAATATTTCTATGCTGAGTGCACATACGTAAGGAGAGTACTGTTCAGTGTTGGACATGTCACTGCCTGAATGCCCAGGGATAAAGCAGGAGGAATTTTTGCTCCCAGAGGTCAGAGAAGGTTTGTGAATCTTCCACGTTAAAGCAAGATGGGAGAGGCCCTTTGTGAGTGAGTCCAAAGGAGCAGGGATGCAGACTAGAGGAGTAAACTCCACTAATATTCTTGGGTGACATTCAGGTCCTCAAAACCTGAGAACCTTGCAATAGTTCTTTGTTGCAGAGAAGAAGGATCCACATTTAACAACATGGGAGCAGAAGTGAAATGGTTGGATGAAGAGTCTTAGAGGAAGCCTGCAATGTAGAAAGAGTCAAAAAACATTTCTGAAATGTGATGTTAATTCATTTTCTATTGGAACTTTTTTTGTCATTGTATCTCCAATAATTCTCTTAAACACCTTTAGTTCTTCACTTTCATACTGTAATGATGCTCCTAAGATTATACTGTAAGGTCCCAATTGCTGGAACATTTTGACCACAACCGACTGAAAAAGAGGCAAAGAGCTCAAGCAGTATCAATTATTGTCTCTCTCCTGCCCAGGACAAACAAAAAACCGTGATCTCTGGAGAAGAGCAATGATTGTTGACAAAATCTTGATAGGTCTCCAAGCATACTGCACTAACTTTCCTCTGTACACTCCTTAACATTTCCTGGCATCGATTTCCTGCATGTTAACAAGACTATTAGAAACATAATAGGGGATGCTGCTAATAACCCCACGCTGGTGTTTGTTCAAAACTCATCAGAAAGAAGTAAACCTGCCCCCAAATGCCAATGAGAACTCACAAAGCTGCTTCTAAGAGCAGCAGGCACTCCTTCTGCCCAAAAAGGGCTGTCTTCTCTTTTCTCTTGCTGCTGCAAGAGGTTGCATGTCAATGAAACAAGCAGCTGTAAACAAGCTGTATTTCTAAGAAGAAGCAGATTTAATATGTGGCCTGACCTGATCCATTATCCTTTGCCTGGGAAAAAAGGGACATCTGGAAGTCAGGGTGTTGAAGGCATTTAAATTGGTACTAGACACTTGTATTCAGGCTGTCCTGCTGCCCAGCAATGGGGAATTTTCAGATGTGTATGTCCTTGAGGTAATTTCTTCAATGGAAGTTCAGACTTTAAATTCTGCCCTGGTCAACTTGCTTTACAGTCTTACAGCAAAAGTTTATATATTGAAAGGGGGGGAAATAAAAGAAAAATATTCTTAAATATCCCTCACTTATCTATAAGGAGACTGAAGGGGATGGGAGAGAGGAGGCTCTTATTTAGCTTGTTTGTAAAGGAGCCTTGTCATAGCTCCAGGCCAGTGCAGGGAGGATGTTCTTGTGAGGGAGCATCCTCTAAGTGAGAGCTTTTTGCCTCTCAGTGACCACTGCAGCAGCTGCTGCCTCAGCTGAAGAGCTCAGCTGGCAGCCTGGCTGGATGAGTTTGTTCATCAGGGACAGCAGCAGGAGTCAGTGGCCTCTGTATCACCCAAGCCAGCACTTTTTAGTTATTAGCCACCTGGGAAGGAATTAAACTGTGGTCTTAAAATGAATATTTTTATGCAAAATGCCAAATCCTGTAGGCTTCCACTCAGCTTCCCTGCTTCTGCAAAGAGTAGTGTTGGGAGCATGCACACCAGAGCAGTCGTAACTGTGGAATAGAGAGGTTTTACATCACCAGTGGGAATTATCCTGTTGTACCATCTCCTTCAGAATGATTCCTTTTTTTTTTTTTTTTTTTTTTTTTTTTTTTTTTTTTTTTTTTTTGTGGGTAA
>WEIU01007843.1:159651-178661 GCA_013389925.1 Aegithalos caudatus | reverse complement strand
CTGCAATTTTGTCACAAAATGCAGTATTTCTGATTTACTGCACTTTGAAGCCCCAAAGTAGCCCCAGAGGAGCACTTCTGAGTATTTTTTTTTTTTTTTAGATTGTTTGCATTTTTCCCCAAGACTAGCCAGATAGATCTAATACATTCTTGATAGAGCAATTTGTTTTTTGGTTCTTTTTTTGCAAATGACCTACACCTACACACAAACACCTCTAAATTTCTCAACTTTTGTTAAGATATTCCTTAGCCAAAGAAATAAATATTCTCTCTTTTTTTTTTTTTTTTTACACCAAAACATTAGATGAGAACACCAGACTCCAGCTGTCTTTGTTATATCACCCACGACAGGGAACAGAGAAGTTACTCTGTGCAGATGTTCAGCAGAGACAGGAACTGCTGCTGAGCGTAGCCCCAGAGGCAGTGGCTCCAGACAGAACGGGAAGGCAAGGAAGAGTGATTCTTCCCTGGACATTTCCCCCCCCCCAGTTTCCTTCCCATCCCAGCAAGAACAGCTACAGAGACAGGAAGGAAATTCTGGAAGAGGCAATGTCCACCTCCAGGAAGCCACTGGTGCTCCCTGTTTACTGGCAAATGATCACTGCCCTGTAGGTTCCAGGGATTTCCCCACAGCTGTGCTGCACTGCTGGGCTTCTGCTCACACTGATCATCATCCAAAGCTCTCACTGAAGCCAACAGCATTTTTCCCAGTGACTGCACAGGGTTTTGGATGTGGCTCATTACAGCCAGTACTGCTGGCTGCAGCCAAATTGTTGGCCTGTGTTTTGCAGGCGATGGGAACAGATGATCACAGTTATTCTTTCTGACCATAAAATCAATGCAATATCTTCTTCTGATATTCCTTCCCTCCCCCTAACAGGGAGAACTTGTTCTGCTCTATCCCTGACCAATTTTTCTGGGAAATATTAGGTTTCATATTGTTTTTTGCTCACTGAAATGTTTTCACTGGGATGCTTAGACATCAGCACATTTATATCCAAAGGATCCTGAAGAGGTTAGCCAGAGGTGATTACGTCTCAAATGATGTTGTACTATAATTGCTCAGGATATCAGCTTAAATGAAATAATCTGCACAGGAGAGAAGAAACAGTAAAGCTAAGGAAGGAAATTGCTGCTATAATTACTTGAATATTTCTCTTTGAGGTATTAGAAAGAAATGTTTATAACATAAAAAGCCTGAAGAAGATGACATGAAGCAACTATATACTGGATGGCAGAGCCTCTGTTACATTACAAGCTTCCTGAACATTACCTGCACAGAAAGGCAGGGTAGGAAGGTAGCCAGAAAATAGCCCAGGGTGATCATCTACCTCAGATTCTTTGTAATTAGTTACAAAGATAAAAGATATGAGACAGTTACTCTTGTTTAGGGTCTTTTGCCACTCAAGTCATTCAAGCCTTGCTATCAGCTTCAATAGTGGCACAAGCAGACCCACAGCCAACAAGGATAAGAACGAGAAGCTCCATACAAACAACTGCCTGGCTTTTTTCTTTGATCAGTTTTGTCTCTCTCCCTGCCAGGTTGTCCTGAACAAAATCTGCTCTGAAATTCTCACAGCTAGAGCAGCCTCCCTGTGCTAAGCATAACAATGCCAGGCAAAGTTCCCCTGTTTCCTCTCCAGCTCCTTTACTGTTTCTAGAAATAAGAAACTCTCTATTGAAAGCTCTTTGGAGCACTTTAACATGCAGGTAAATAATTGTGTGAACCTCACCAGGACAACACACACGATAAAAATAAAATAAAATATAATCACCCAAGGGAACATTTCCTGGTCTAGAGCCCTTCTGAACTCACTGAACCCTGCAGGTGGCCAGACATTGGGTCATTTTGGGCACCATGCAGAGCCCTGAGGCATTCACTGGTTCACAGACCCTCACAAGGGACTGCAGGATTGCATTTTATTCCTGGGGTGCGTCAGTGTAACAGGATCCTGAGCGCAGACTGGGCACAGAAATTTTTCTAACCAAAGTCTCAGTGCTAGTGATGCTCTTAAAGACATGAAAACCTTGTGGACTTGGCAAGGAAGCTGCAAGATAGATCTGTTTTAGTATTTTCCTTCAGATTTTGTACGATTTCTAACAGGGTGACCAGTGACAGCAAAGAGACTGGAAATTCCTTAATCACAGGATTAGTCCCCATTTTTGCTGAAGCCACTGCAGCTTTGAAACAGCAAATTCCTGAGGAAAAGCATGGCTTACGACACGAAACAACTACAAAAAAGACACTAAAAAATGATGAGCAGCACAGGTGAGCTGCTCCATCCGTTTCTCTTCAGAGCAGAGTGATTGCAGCCCCTCTGGCCTGGTGGATGGTGCCAGGACCAGGTGGGGGTGGGTGTGTCCCATGTAGCACTCAGAGCTAATGAACCAGGAACACTTCCATGGACACAGGCCCGTGTTGTACCCTGTGCTGTCCTCCCTGTGGATGAGGAGTAGCAGCACAATCTGGATATTGCAAAACGCAGAGAAAAGCCCAGCTTTGTTTAACCTTTTTGTGAATGACCCCCACCCACATACAGCTGCAGACCCTGGATGACTTTTGAGATCAGAGCGGCGTCTGTGGAAGTAATGAGCCTGGACCACCTCGAACTGGAGAAGCTGGGCTCACACCAGGTGATGAACAGCAGTAATCCATTAGCAGACCCCAGTGTGCTGGTTTGTTAGATCCTGGCATATGATTCATGGTTTAAAATTCTATTTAATTATAGTAATTTGATTTGGCTGGGGTGGGGGACAGTGTTTGGTTTGTTTCAGACACTTGCATTTGATCTCAGCACAAAGAGCAGGCAGTGGATGGCAGGAAGGACAGGGAAATTCTCACAGCCATTCCAGTGCAAAGCCATGTACTTAAGTTCAGAGTGGAAACACTGCAGACACTGAGGGCAGGTGCTCTCCTGAGAAACAGAGCTAGAGCAGATGTAAGAGATGGATTCATTCCTCTGTGCCAGAGGAAGCAGGAGCTTACTGTCTAAAATATGCATTCTTCAACATATTTGTTTAAAATGATTATCCTGAATTGGAGCACCAAGTATATAAAATTGAAAGTATTTTCCTTACCAGAACTTGGTTTGTATAAAAATTCCTGAATATGTTTGGAGCCATGGATGTAAAGACTGTGAAAGAGGATCTGTACCTGAATAAAACAGAAAAAACATAGGGGAAAGAAAAGAAGGAACTGTTACCCCACTTTACAGAGACTTGGGAAGATTAGCATGACTTGCCCAAGGTCATACAGAAACTCTAGGGGACTGAACTGGGAGCAGTGCGGTCTCAACACTAAATCTTAATTACCAAATCCAATTTTCCACTTCTCCTTTCATATGTTTTTTCTTCATACATTAAAACACTTCACATAAGCTGTCTCTCTTTTATTTTTTTTTCCTTTTTGTTTTCCCCCAGGAAGAATAGGAAAAGCAAATGCTGCAATCTGCCCTTGTTAAACTAGGTTGCACAGCCAAACAAATTTAAAATGATATCTCAGCAAGATTTTGCAACCTGTCTGCGACAAATAAAAGGACTTTCACCCTGAAAACATGTGAGTGCTTGGGAGAACTAGCTGAGAGAATTTAGCGAGGCACCTAATGAAAGAGATGAGCTGCAATATGTATATGCATGAGTTCATGTATTATTTAAACCATTCTGATCAGAATAAGCATCGTGAGCACAGTACTGAAAGTGTCACCAGCGTTCATGCATTGAATAACTTGCCCTCATAAAGGTATAATAATGTGCTCATCAGTTTTGTTTGTACTCCCAAAGCAGTAATAGCATAAACAGAAAATAACCCTCTATATTGCACAAAGCACATAAATATAAATCTAATTATATCTTTCCTTGACATTATGACCAAGAAATGACGATGGTCACTGAAGTATAACAGATGAGATCAAGGGTACTCCAAAAGGCCTTTGTATAAGCCTGCTTCTTTGTTCAAATCTAGCCTAGGATTTTGGGGGGTTAAAACAGATCTAAGGTTGGTTATCCTGCCTCAGTAACCTGGTGGTAGGTCCTTTATCTGCTAGGTGACAGGTTCGGTTATATTTTCAAGGAATCTGAAAATGTTTGCTGCCACACAACACATCCCACAGACTGGCAATGAAATCAGAGTGCTGATGGCCCCCTGGGAAGATATCCTATCCTTGGTGGTGCCACATGAGATGCTGAGAAGGATGAGAAAGGAGAGAAGAAAAAAAACGGGGGAATGATGTAGTTCTCACGGCACACCAAAATTACCCTGCCTCTGTCCACACACAACTTATTGAGCAAAAAGATGAAGTCATACAAGCTAAAATCAGGGCATAAAACAAACAGAAAGACCATCCACAGGTTTCTATTATTGTACTCAAACGGTTGCCTCAGTGAAAGATTTCTATACTAAACTGACTTATGAGCTGTGATCTCAGTCTTTTGGATTTTTTTTTTTAATGTGTTAGTGAATTGTACTTTCATGTGGGAAACTTGTGCAGCAGCCTGTTCTTGCTGGTAAAAGTGGTAAGACTCCCACTGGTTTCATTCAAAGGTTCAAGCTGTTAATGGTGACTCAATCAATCAATCAGTCAAGAGACAAGAAGCTGCAGAGAGAACCAGAGCCAAAATTGGTTTCAAAATTCAGTGAGCTCATTTGTTCATCAGCTGAATCAGATACACTCTCTGGAGTAGTAAGGAAAGAGACAAATCTCTAGGAGTCTTTGGGCAGATACTTCTGGAGAGCACCATCACTCAGTGGTTTCACTGCAGTTCCTGTATGTCAAAAGTTTCAGGAGAGCAGGGGGCAACAGGGTGGTGCTGCCTGGGCACTGGGACACGAGCAGATGCAGGAGGGGATACCAGGACAGGAGAGGCTAAGGTGGCCAGGGCACCACAGGAGATGACCCTGGTTTTGAGGGATCCAGAAATGGCAAATGAGCTTGAAATGGCCAGTCAGGGTAGGAGTGGTGAGAGGCACAAGTATGAGCTGCCTTAGAAAGAAGATATGGTGTGCTACAGCAGAGTGAAAGCAAAGCTGGATCTGTGTGGTCTATATTTCAAAGGGGTGACCTAAGACCTTTCTCCTTCATGAAGTACTGTGTGAATTCACCTGTCCCATTTGTCTTTTTATGGCTGGAGGTTTAAAGGATGTTACTGATCATCTTATGCTACTGGTAAATGCTTGATGCACTTATCTTCATAGTCTACTTTATTATTGGAAGGGGTTGTAGAGAATTATAACTCTCATCTTTCTCCAAAAAAAGCTATTTGCAACTGCCAAGCTTTCATTTTAATTTTTTTTTTAAACTAAGGTCTTGAAAATTAGCTTATATACTAATTACATTGAGGCAGCTCATAAAATTTGAGGAAGAAATGCACAATAAATGTTTATTTACCCTGCAAATGTACATTTCACTAGATCTGTTCCATTTCCCTCTTTAAGAGATAAACAGTAATAGATAATGTGAAGACATGAATGAGGTATTTATAGCACAGAAAAACACAAGGTTGCTCTATAATACAGGCATGCTTAGAAAAAAAACCCTAAATAATGAAAGGTACATTTAAACCAGATATGCTTAAAACAGTATTTTAGTAAATGAAGCAAGGTATAACTGACATAAGCATATCTACTTTGTTTTTCGTGTGCAGGTTTCTTGTTATGCAGAACAGCTTGTAGTCTTTAATATTTCAAGCTCAGAAGGGAAGAAGCTTTAAAAGAGGGAGGAAAAGAGGAGAATACAAAAAGCTATCCAGGACTCTGTATACTACTGGGTCTTGTCTCTGCTTTTTTCCCCAATCTGTAACATCCTAAATCTTCAATATCAGAATGTTTAATCCAGATGCTGCCATAATCAGATCAGCATCACTGGGATGCACTGAACTGATACTTCTCAATTAATTAAATTATATTTGCTCTGATCAAGGCCTTATGAACTTCCCAGTTTAAATAAATCCTGGTATTACAGGCTCTGTGTGTGCTCACAGTTCCCATGCACAAGAAATAGACAAATAGACTTTCTTTTTTGTTGTCTCTCTACTGTCCAGAAGACTGGCCATTGCTCTGTGCATAAGATCATTAACTGGGGAACATTTATGGAATTAAGATTAGGGCTCAGGAAATTTGCATGTGATGACCAGCTCTGCAAAAGGCTTTTTTCAACCAGAACATGATGACATAGTGTGGACACTTTCTGGGATCTGGACTCTTTTTCCATAACTGGTGAATGGTTTTTTTGGGCACTGACAGCAGCACCTCCAACCTCAGGCAGTACCAAGAGCTCTCTGATGAAGGACTGAATGAGGAAGGACAGTGGGAGAGCAGGAGGATCAGCAAGGGGCCAAGAACCTGGGAATGAGAGGGAGCCACCAGAACCAGTGCAGAGAGAGGCTCTAAGACCTCCATCAAATCAGGCAGTGTGAAGTGAAGCACACTCTGGTCACACAGGGTGACAAGGCAGCTGGGGATATTCACAGGACTAGCATTTCATTAAGGGAATTCCCCTTTGATGAATGCATCTTCAAGAAAGAAGCCTCTGTGCCTCACATAAAATATGAGAAAATGTATTTTTCTACTCGTGCTTGCCTTATATATTAATAATGGAAGACTTTCCAGATGGAAAATGATGAATATATGCAAAGTCTCACCACAATTTAAGTAAGGCTTTTTATTCAAAGAAAGCAAAAAACCTGTCTGTCTAGACTCTCAAGAAGAAGTGGAAAGCAGAATTTATGCTTTTTTAACACAAATCTGTAAAATGATTTATATATTACCCTCTGAAAGGTCTGATTTTTTATCAGATAATTCTTTAGTTATCTAGATTTGACTTTTATCATGGGGATAGTTAAACATACAGTGAATCCTATTCTACTTTCCAAGAATCACTGTGTTTATCTCCATGTTTTTACGAACCTTAAATTATAAGAAAGGTTTAACATAGTCAGTCCTTTGACACCTAAATGAAAGCTAGAGTTATTCAACACCTGAATATTCATTTGAATAACATGCAACAGCTTGAAAGAAAAAGAAAAACAGGTTTGAATTGACATAATGGAGAGATAAGGCTCTTTCTCTTTTTCTGTTGCTCTAAAGAACATAAAGAATTGACCCGTTTGTTTCAGTTTGGCGAGAGTCAGTAATTCAATAACATGCCATATAATGATGAATATACCACAGCCAGAAATCAATGACAGAGTGTACAACTTTTTAAAGTTGGTGAATTATTTAGGTGTCTCTCTTAATTGAGCATTTTTTCCAGGCATGTTTTAGAGTAGCCAAGTGCTTTTGGAGACCTGGCTATTTTATTTTTTTTTTTCTCAGTCTCTGCATTTATTTCTTGACCTGCCTGAAAGTCCAGTTAGCTGCAGCTAAGGGCACAGGCAGGAGATTTAACACAGATGGGTCAGAAAAGCTTAACAAGTTACCACCAATCTCCTCAGCTGACACCATTCTCCATCACAGGTTGGGTTTTCCCCCCTCTCAAAGTCAAGGCAAAATGCATGAGCCTCAACCTCATTCATTATTGCTTAAGCTCAGACACAGAGGTCTTGAGGACATCTCCAAGCACACACACACATGTAGATAAAGGGCTCAGTTAATACATAATAGCTTTAAAGACCTTCTGGAATTCAATCCGATGGCCCTACACACTACCATTGTTCATCAGTAATTTAGCTCTTCAGAGCCACTCTGCTGGCTTTCATCTTGCTTTTCATGTGGAAAAGCCAATGTGAAATTGTCACTTACAGCGGTATTGTTCTAGGTATGCTCCTTTCTCACCCTGTACAGAAGAAGGAAGAAGAGAAGAAGCCCCAGTATCAGCAATTGGAGCTAAATTAGATACAGTTACACTGATATAATGCTTTGTGCTCATTATTTTATCTCTTGTTCCTTCATAACCTCTCTTGCCACAAGCAAATTTTGCCCAGCCTAAGCAGCTGCTCTGCTAGTAAATGTGTTGCCACAATTTTTTAAGTATTTCTGCGTAATAAATACTAGCATGGACTGGGTACTAGTAAATAGAACTTACAATCAGCCTTCCTAAAGAGCTCAGATCATAATGTCCATGTCACTGTGTGCTTTTGAAAGCTGGACTGCATTAAGGTGTCTATATGGCCTCAGGGTTTGAAACAAATCTAGTATTTATTGTGAAGGTGCTTTAGAAAGAATAGAGATCCTGTGTCTTTTATGGAGGAAAAGGAATGAAGGGCAGGGAGGAAAAATGAAGGTGAAATTGCCCTCTTTCCCTTCTGTGTCTGTTATATATATCCTCAAAGGAGGTGAGAACAAAGCAGAGCAGTCTGATTTGGCAGGAAGCAGCTGATCCAAGATGAGGCAGTTTACATTCTCTCTTATTTGGAAATTCCTGTCCTTCCCTTAGACATATCCCTTTCTGATACTGTGAGAATAGTTACCTGCTTAGAGACCTGCCTCAGTCTCTTAACAAGAGATGGGATGAGCCTTTGTGGAACAGTGCAAAACAAAACTAGGACTGATTCAATTTCTCCCACCTGTTTTGGCTTGAAGGGTTGTAAAGCACTGCAGAAGATTCTTTGTAAAATGAGGTGCTTTCCTATATTGTATTTATCCTGTAAACCTTTCCATCCCACCAACTTTATATGCAGCAGATTTATTCCCACCATTTTGGTTGTGATCTTGCAGGAGGACCCAGTTCATCTATAACTTGGTCCTGTCAGAGCTGTCTGTTGCTGTAGTAACACAGTAGTGCTATGCACCTTCAGGAATCAGTGCTGCAGAAATGCTGACTTTTCTAATAAGGAACAAAAAAGAAGATAAAAGACCCTTTGATTACATCTATCATTCTTTGTGTTGCAGTCCTGTAACAATGGAACTTTAAAGTTCCTTCTGAAATAAAAAGAAAAAAAGAGAAAACAGGACTTTCCACATTGTGTGAGGTTGAAGGACAGTTTCAACTTTAAACCCCAGTGACACGGACATATACTGCTGGGCTCAGTTTCATGTTCATATAATCATAAAAAAATGTAATGAAGTCTACAGAGTTATGCTGACATGAAGTCCTCTAAGCAAAGCTGGAAATAAGCATCTAACTTCTGTTGCATTGGCTGTTACTCCTGTGGGCTAAGCTGAGGACATATTCTGGCCCACCCTGGCACAGTAACTCTCCCTCTGCAGTGGCTCCCATATTTGGTGGTGGCCCCGGGGTGGATAAAAACCTTTGCTTGCAGCAGGAGCCTTGCTAACCAAGAACATCTTCCTTTCACTCCTGCTTTTGTTTCCCACTGCATCCACTGGAAAACTGGATAATCAAGAAGATATGTATTTCTAAACAGTACAAATCCAAACATAAAACTTAAGTAGCAGCTTAAGTATTTGTTACAGTGCGGTTTTCTCCTTCCTTTCTCCCACTGAACACACCAGCAGGGTTACAATTGTACTTGTATGCAGAAGTTGTGTCTGTGCAATTCCTTTCCACATTTATCCTTACACAAGTATAAGTAGGTTAGGAAAATAAATGCTCTCTAAATGTACTCAATAATGGCAATATGCCAGTGAACAAAATTCAATAGACAATTACTGAATTTTAACTAGGATAAAAAGCTTAGAAATTACTCTCTTTCCTTTTTCCCAATTCCATATGTTGTAAATACTGTTATTTTAATGAATGCCTTGGGCTTTATAGTCTGAGTCATATACTTGGAGTGCTTGAAATGGACACCACGGTAGCAACAGAAAAAATGACTGGACAGTATTAATGAGTTCCTTGTTGGTTTTTGTTGTTTTTTTTTTTTTTTTTATGGGCCCTTTGTGTAAATTTTCCCACATTATGTTAAAATTCCAGTTAGAATGATTTACCATACTAATACTCAATTATTTGAAACTTGTTTGCATGATACAAGGGACTGAAAGATGATTATGATTTACCTCAAAATTGATTATAATTTGATTGTTCTTTCCCAGCATTAGAAAAAAAATCAAAGCACAAAAAACCCCAAAAAACAAAACATATGGGAAAACCATATGCAGTGACATAAGCAATTCTCTGGTTCCAGAAATTCCTGGTGGATGATAGTGGGAGTACTAAGGAAATGTGGTTGTTCAGAGGAGCTCCAGCTGACAGTGTTCAATACACATCTGAAAGAAGTGAATGAATCAGATTCAAGTGGAGCCCTGGGATCACCCTGCAGAAGAGACTGAACATGCCCCATAAAAATGAAATTGCTGGTGCTTTGCCATTGCTTCTGGAGGTGCTGTGTCTTTCTCCCTGTTGCAGAAACCAGAGCTGTGAGAAAAGATGGACTGTACAACCTGCACTGAGCTCAGGGCCACCCTCAGTCCTAGGCTGTTTTAGCTCTCTGCCTAGCAGTCAGACCCTATGTAGCATTTAGAGGTTTTTTTTAAGCAATTTTGAAAACCTAAATGTCCTTTTTGTACAGTCCCCATTTTATTATTCTGCATTACTTATGGCTGCAGTTTCAGGACTTCCACATCTCACCAGTCTGCCAAACTAAAAGCAAATTATGAAAGGGCACTAAGGACTGCAAGAGTAAGTTATGCATCCACACTAGCTTACTGTCCATCTTAAGAAGTCAGATTGATTGTAGGGTCTTTGGATTGGCTTTTCTTTATTCAGTGTTCTGGATGTTTGTTCAGGGATGTAGCCTCCCTCTCAATCTGCTCTCTGTAGCACTTTCTAATATACTGATTTATTTTAAGTGCCATGGACTCCCAAAAAGAAAAAGAAGGAATCCCTCCTCCCACTGAAATGAATGGGAATTATGCCTCAGAGTATGTACTAGTGCCAAGTTCTGCTTTTGAGCCAGGGACTTTGCTGGTGTGCAGCAGAGTCTGTGCAACGGGTCCCAGGGATTAGTAATCACTGGAAGCTTTCAGTGAGGAGTAGAACAGCATAAGATGCAAAGATGTGCTCACGTGCAGGTCTGGCAAAGCTGCCCCCCCAGAAAGGCACCAGACTATTGCCACAACTTCCATCACAAGCACAGAAACTTTCACATAGGACATGTGGTAACAGCCACCAAGAACTAGATGAAAAATAATTCACATTTAATTTTGAAGTCTCTAAAATTCTAAATTAGCTTAGATGATAGCAAAAGCTCAATATGTCTAAAACCTCTAAATTCATATTCCTGTTGCTGAATTGAACTGTTCTCAAACTGAACGGTTCCTGAAAAAACTTATGTTACCAGAGAATGTTTCTTTCTATAATAATCAACTTTTGGCAAAATGTAGTAATGAAAATAGACTTCTCATGATGTTTTTTAGAACTTAGGCAAAACTTATGAGCAGCTACTTAGAAACAAATATGGTCGTTTAGAAGAACTCAGATTTAAAAATCTTTTAGCATCAGTCTATATTGTCAGTCTTTGATGCCTAACACTTAGAAATGTAAAAGAATTAATGATGACTATTCAGAATACTCATATAAAATGTTCATAATAATATGCACTGTGCCAGGGGGAAATGTAATCATTCTGTAGTTAAAAGCAGCAATGAAGTCTCAATCTTAATGGAAATGGCAGCTTTCCTGTCTGCAGAAGTTACAAGAAAAGATCTCAAAATGTAGCCCAATCTCTTGTGGTTTCCCATGATATTTTTAATACTAACTACATTGGGAAATGTATTGCAATTAATTCCCATACAGGAATGAATTTCTTTTGGTGAGAACTGTATTAAAGAAGACTATCAAAACTTTGTTTAAAAGTAGATCTGTCTTGAAAAATCTGGATGTAGAATTTTCAAAAGACTGGATTTGTCCAGTGTGGTTCCTCCTCTGAGCAGTGGCTGAATCCATTTCTGCCCCAGTCCTTTCTCCCAGTTCACCTACTCCAGCAGCTCCAGGTTTGCTTCCACAATACTTCTACAAGTTACAGGTACAGGATTGCTGATCTCAGTGTTGGGGACATGGTTCTCTCAGACAATGCCCACCTAAAAATACTTCCATATTTATCTCAACCTATTCAAAGGAAACAGGCCTTTTAAAATGTTATTTCTTTAAGTTGGAAAAAAAGGGTTGGGGGGATGCTATGTAGCACTGTGGTGATTAAAGAGGAAGAAGAGGGCCAGAATTAGAGACACCGAGTCTTGTGAAAATACAAGGGAGGCCTTTATGTCTAACAGCAATTGTCATTTGGGGCTGGCTACTAAAAATACCCTACTTTTCTTTCAGTGAGTTGTTACAAGCAAACTTGAATATACCAATGCTCAAAGGATGTTTTCAACACCAAAGTTTTATTTAAGATCAGGCCTGCAGTTCTGAAGCAACTCAGCTGTTCCCACCCCCTACAGTCAACTTCACCAAGCACCCTGCACGAAGGACTGGACACTTAGCAGAATAAATTAACTGCTAGAACAAACCTAACCACTAATTGGCACTCAGTCTGTGTGGCCAGGCTACAACTGGTTGAAAGAAAATCCTGAAATATAACACAGATATCAGGTCCACAGCATCAGCTACCATGACCTATAAATTTATTCTTACTGGGCTCTGCTTGCTAGTGCAGATGTACTCTAACCTATGAGTCAAATCCAGCAACCCATACTTAGACAAAGCTCTTAAAATAGATGAGAAGCTGCTATAGGTGATGACTGTTATACCTGTACTATCACCATTTTAAAAGATTTCCCTAAAAAGAGCCTGAAGACAGGTATAAATGAGCTCCCAAACAAATTTAGCCTTCAGGAAAACTGAGCACAAACTTGTCTTTCCCAAGCACCATCCAGCAACACACCAAGACTTAAATTAATTACCTGAAATTCCTCTGTTTGTTATATGGAGATAGGCTGGTAAGCATGAGACGAACCCTGCTGATTTCTTTGGGGCTTTTTCTTCATTTCTCTCACCAGATTACGTTCTTTTCCTGTTCCCTGGACCTGCCCATACACAAATATAAATCACTAAATATCTATCTCTGTATTGGTTAGCAGCAAGCCTGAATCTAAAGTAAAGTCTTTGTAAAACTAGCTCACACATAAAGGGTCTGGTAACAGTGAGCTGTGTGCTTGCTAGTGGGACAACTCTTCTGCCAGGTGGGATGATGTAACAACCCTCTCCAGGTGTGATCACCAAGGAATTAAACCACCTGAAAGGCTGATTAGAAGCCAGTGGCAGATGGGGTGGGATTTCCCAGGTGTGTCTGTTTGCATTATCATTTTCTTTAAGACTTACATCTTGTGCTGAAACTTGTCTCTGTCCCTATGGTTTAATAAAGCATGTTGCTGGATCTCATCCCAAGTCAATTTTCTGGTCTGAACCTTTGAGACATGGTGTTCTAGAAAGTTAGGCATCCCATATTGTTGTGGGATAAGTTTAATGTGTGTGGGAGGTTTTCTATGCCTGGCCTCCTTCCCCAGTCACAGGAGGCCTGAGCTTCTCTTCTCTGGTGTGAAGCACAGGCAGGGAAAGTGCTAAAGGAATACTGAAGTAACTCCTAATGAAATTCCTGAACTCTCGATGCCATGTCCTCTTTGAGAAACTTTTTTTTTTTTTTTTTTTTTTTTTTTTTTTTTTTTTCCCTTTGAAGCATTTGGTAACTGAGGAAAACCTGTGCCTTCTCTAGCTTTGCCAAGCCACGAGCCCTGGTGCAAGTTCCCTAAGCAATCCTGGTTGTGAGGCCCTCACGGCTGAATTTTCCCCCCCATTTCTGCAGCCACACCAGAGCAGTGCCTGCAGCTCTCATATCCTTCCCTCCTCACACCTGCCCATCCTGAGGGGGTCCCAGGCCAAGGCAATCCTGAAAAGAGTGGAGGTTTCTCACCTGGACCTGCAGCCACGGTTTCTCTTTAAGATGATGCTGGCTGTGGCGGAACATGTTTTGAGAGCCACTCAGTGTGTTCCACAAACCAAGCTTCTGTACTGTTCCTAGAAAATGTATTTCAATTTCAAAGGGAAAAGGGAGGATTTCTGGAAACAGCTGATCATCTGTCATGCAGCAGGTGGTTGTGTGAAGCCTGCCCAGTCCCCCAGCTTGGAGAACACCTGAACAGCAATCTGGCCCCTGGTCCTGGAAAAGCCAATGCAGCCCCACAGCCCATGCTTCTGTTCTGTCAGCTGCATCCCAAACTGTGACTGTAATAGAGGTATTTTTCTGTTTATCATCCAATAAATGTTTACTGGCTTGTAGTTGGACTCACTCATAAAGGTCCAGCCAGTGTGCCAACAGTTATTTTTAGCTGCCCAAATTCCATTTCCCTGTATTATTTGCTGCAACCAGACTGACACATTCACATTTTGATAGCCTTGCTGTTGGTCCCTGTGCTTGCTGACAAGCAAGCTCATGCCTTTCTTGTTTTCCAAAAGGATGTTTTTGAGGATTACTGACCTGGATTTCTAAATCTCTCAAGTGTATGCCAGCATGAAATTACTATTCTTAAAGGCAATTGACTCACTAAAAAATCCCACACCCTTTGAAATAACTCTACCCCTTATGTCACCTTTTTTCTTCTTTTAAAAACCCTTAGTGTCTACCACAACCAAGCCCAACTGGAGGTGCAATGTCACATGGAAATCTGTTTCTTCTGAACACAGTGGTCTAAAGCTTCCTTGTGAGGGGAAGCAGGGGGTAGACACTGATCTCTTCTCTCTGCTGACCAGAGATAGGATCCAAGGGAAGGGCATGAAGTTGTTCCAGCAGAGGTTTAGGCTGGATATCAGGAAAAGGTTTTTCAAACAAAGGGGGAAAAGTGGAACATGCTTCCCAGGGCAGTGGTCACAGCACCAGGCCTGACAGAGTTCCAGAAGCATTTGGACAACAATTTCAGGCACATGGTGTGACCCTTGAGGTGTTCTGTGCAAGGTCAGGAACTGGACACGATGATCCTGATGGGCCCCACCCAACTCCCCTATTCTACAGTTCTGTGAAATGAAGATATTTGTGTAGTAGCGAGTGACAAAGAAAAAGAAAGGGGCTAGAGTTTCTTTTACAGAAGTTAGAGCTGGTGGCTGAAGTCTGCCAAACACCTTCAGTAAGAAGAAGCCTCCAAAGTAAGTGGGTAAAAAGACTGGTTGAGTTCTGGCCCTGTGTCTGACTGAGCTCATCTGTATCTTTTCTGGAATTTCTAGTTCAAATCCAACCTGTGGGGATGCTTCTGTTTCATGAAGAGCAGTGACCAATCAAATCAGTTGCAATCCATCCAGATGAATCAGAGGATGGCAGGCAAGCAGTTTTATCATTCCCAAGCATTTATCAATTTATAAATTGAATTAAATGCAGTGTGGATTTCTTTTTCTCTCCACTCCCATGAGAGCCAGAAACATTTTAACACTGAAATAGTTACAGACTTTAAAAAAGTGGGGGCTTTAAAATAAACCAATTAGCCTGCATTCTAAATAAAATTATACTGACAAGAGTGCCTGACCCAGCACAATAGTTCTAAGCATCTCTAAACAGGCCTGTACTGAACTTAAAAGCAAATTTCTGTAATTAAAATGAAAATCACATCCAGAACCCCAATGTAAAACTGTTTCATTGAACTATGAAAAAGTCACAAAGGAGGAATTAACACAGCTGCCATTTACAGCCTATGTGTGCTTTATTTCTCTTGTTCTGTGTCACAATTGGGGGCATTGTTTAGTTTTTTCTCATTTTTATCATTTTTGAAGGCTTTTAGCTGCTTGACCACAGCGATAATTGATGATGGCCACCACTTATAGTGGCCAGATAATGATGAATGATGCAGGTAGTGAGAAACCATTAGGATTTTGGTAAAAGGGAATACATAGTATAGTAAAAAAAAAAAAACAAAAAAACCCACCAGAAAACAAAAACAAAACAAAACAAAAACCAAAAAAACCCCCCCCCAAAAAAACCAACCAACCAAACAAAAAAGAACAAACCAACAAAAAAAAACCCCAAACAAACAAAAAAACCCAAAAACCCAAATATATTGAATTTAAAAATTATAATTAAATTTAAAACAATTTTAAAGTTTCTATTTTTTTTTTTGGTTTTGGTTGGGGGTTCTCTTTGTAGTAGTAATAGACCAAAAATCACTATTGTTGTAGCTCCTTCAAATGTGTATAAAGCATTTTACTAAATGGAATATTCAGTATTTATTTAAGCCCACTCATAAGACCTAATCTCAGTATAAAGCAGTTTAGAACTTTCAAAATGTTTTTTACCAATGGAAGATAGGGACTGTTTTTCTCCAGATATTCTTGAGCTTAAATTATCTAAAATACTTCAGTCTATAAGTAATTAAGCAGATGAACAAATCTCATTGAAGTCAAAAAGCTGCTGATGTGATTTAAGATGATACAAAATTAAATTCTATTTGGAGCTTAGATCCAAAAGCTTAACTCCAGCCCCATTCAGCAGTACATTTAGGCAAGTTTAGACACTCGCCTAAATCAATAGGATTAGATGTTTGCTTGAAGTTGCCCACGAATTTAAATGCCATGCTAAGTAGGAAAGCACTTAGGTAATGGATTAGCTCCGGTTGAAATTTTATAATTATTATCTACAAATGGTTTTAAAGACCTGAAATGCATTCATTTTCCCATTATTTTTTAAATCATCATCTAGACATGAGAAAATGTTTTCACTTTTAACAAATGTTTTATTTTTCATCCGATTACCTTACCCTCCTCCACCTCATTTCCACTATACAAGTCAAAAAAGGTGGAAAAATGGGGAGTTTTCTTTTCATAGAAAGGGGGAAGAGAACATCAAGTTTCAATTTTTTGATTAAAAATACTAGAAAATTTCAAATTAAGGAAGTCTGTGTAAGACCAATTCACTGATGTCATTAATACTTTTCTAACTGGGCCAGTTGAATGCAAGACTCGTAGAAGGTTTTCACTGAGGTGTACAAAGAGCTCTGATGTCACTTTTTCCTGACATGAATACGTGTAACTTCATATCATTTTTTTCACAGCCTCAAGATGAACAGGTACTCACAATCTAAGAGCAAGAGAAGAAGCAAGCCAGGATTTGTATTAAGAAACATTTTTATTAACAAAACAGTAAATTCCACTTGCTTAGCATTTCCAATAATGAATAAATTGGCCTTGCAACAAATAAAAAAATTGTAAATATCTATCACAGAAAGCACTATAAGGTTAGGGGCATTGGGCCTCTCTTTGATGTCTTAGGGTTGAAAGTTTCACGTTATTTAGTGTTTTGTTAAAAAAGGCAACACAATACAGTCATAGAAATGAAGCCATCTCAGTCAAACAAATTAGGTTATTATAGAGAAAGGATCCAATTTTATGTTAGGTAGTTGGTTTATGTCTGTTGTTTTTTTTTGTTGTTGCTGTTGCTTTTAAACAAAAAGGAATTTTAAATCCACTTGCTGGCATTTCTGATACATCCATAATTTCTTTTTTGTTAAATTATGAAATTAAAGAGGAAAAAGGAGAACCTTCAGAAACAGTGTTAAAATTGTGTTTTCTTTTTTTAATAGTAGCAGATCTTGTGGTTTTTGTTTTGTTTTGTTTTGTTTTGTTTTGTTTTGTTTTTCTTGATGTATGGATTTAGTTAAAGATTGATCTACCAAACTGCCTGGAAGTTGGCCTGACAACGCTATTTCATTAATTCAATCAATACCAAGCAGAAAAGACCATTTCATCTTGCCCAAATCATACTCAGTTTCCTGTCAACAGATTATTCTTTTCTTCTGGGTATCTTCAAGAACTGAAATCTGAGCACCACCTGGCTTTCAACTTCTTTCCCCCCTCCAGCTGAAGTCCCTTGCTTCCAGCAATGACCTCCAGTCACCCTTGCCCCTGCCATTCCCTGAGTACAGCTGTCTTGTAAAGGTGGGAGAAATTATGAGTGCCACAGGTGAACAACAGAAATGAACATCAGATGGATTTTGTGGTCTTTGTGGTTGGTTTCTTCATTTTTGCATAAATGCTAATGAAAATAAAAAGTCATTTCACAAATGCAACATGGCACACCTTGATGTGGTTGGCAAACTTCAAGAGAGGTGTTTTCATGTCAGCTACATGTATTTTTAAAGTGCTCTGACTCCCAGATAGATAGCTGTACCAGTTCCCAACTATTTTTCATCGGCTACAGTGAGTAACACACAACAAATATTTTGTGTCTGCTGTTTAAAGCCAAATTTAAATTTCTCCTTCCTGTCTGTAAAGTGTGAATATCTATATCCCTCCCAGGAGGCCTTCTGATGATTTGGTTGATTTCTATTGAACTACCCTCTTTCTATCCAATTTATTCCCTTTGAACTTCTGTGTAAATAAAATGTTACGTTATGATTTATTGCTGTGAAACTAATGAAATATTACTAGAAAAAAATTCCAAACTTAACATGTAAATTACAGCATTACATTTCATGTGTTTAACTAAAATGCATTAATGTTTTATATATGCAAGATAAGCTGTGTCACTTTAAAACATAATGAACTTATATCTGTCTGGTTACGATGTCTTGCAATACTACACAATCAACTTAGCTAAAAATACTTTTTCATGTGTCAAAATGCCCACCATTGAAAAATACTATCGTGCACCACAAGAGTATTTCCTTTTTTGAGAAAGGGATAAATTCTGCAATAGAATCAGCCTGGATAATTACAATGGGTATTTTTAGATCTTTTAGCACCCAGTGCTGTAGTAGCTGTTCTTCATATGAATGCCAGATAAACACTATATGATACTTCCTAAGATTCTCAAGAAACTCATCATTCTCGTAATTTCTAAGAACAAGGTTTCTGTAAGGCAAACCATGCTCTCCAATAGTGAAGCTTTGACTGGAAGCCAAAGGCCAGTTTAAGTCACTAAATATTTAGCTAATTAATGAATGTATATTTCTAGGAAAATTGGCCATTCTGATCAACTTCATTGATGCATATCAGGAGCAAGAGATGGGGATAGGAGGGAGAAGACAAATTACAGTAGAGATATATTTTTGCTTTCTAGTCCACTTCTTTCATACAAACTACTGAAACTTAATTGCAACGTAATAGAGCTGTACAGGTAAGAAAAAAATTAGCTGACTCTTATATACATTCATACACATCCCCCTTTGTATAACCACTACACTGTAAATTAAAAATCAAAAAA
>WEIU01007843.1:147031-159252 GCA_013389925.1 Aegithalos caudatus | reverse complement strand
TTTTTTTTTTTTTTTGTGGAAATGTGCCTTATATTCCAGATTTTTGTTTTTGTTTTTGAAAATAAGGCCTCCGTACTATTTTCCTCACAACCAGAAAGGGGCTTTTTGAAAGTATTTCTACATAAGTCTTCAGAAAAGCCAGCACTTTGTTTCAAATGCAAGTTTCCAATCACTGCTTCACTGCACCAGACGGCAAACTCTTTATGTTTGCTTGTTGAGTCACCATATATAATGACAGTCTTCTCTGACAATAAGACTAACTTACTTCTCAAGAAAGCGCTAGCACTTTGGCTAAATCCAGAATCATAGGTAGCTTCTTTTTTCTTTTTTTTTTTTTTTCGTGTTTTGTTTGTTTTTTTTTTTAATTTGATATTTTTTTCATATTGTGCCTCGATGTTGTAGTAATACTCCTTGCTTTATGAATGCGTGGTGTCATCATTGTCTTTCAGAAACGTTCCAGCAACATAAAGACAGGCAGAGTAAATGAAAACACTGTGGATGTTAGGGAATTTATCAGCTCCTGTTTCTGAAAAACAAGAGCGTGAAATGCTTGTTTTTAAAAACAGTCTTTCCTTTCTGATTGCATTCCCTGTCTTTTCTGTTTGTTTGTTTGTTTTTGAATGTGCTTCATAAAAAGTAAAGTAAATAAGTTTGTATTATGTCTCAGATAAAATGAAGACTATTTCTATACAAGCGTTCGTTTAGATGTTGAGATCAGACATAGTACTCCTTATCCTTATTTTTCTTGTTTTTGTTGGAACTTTTAGCGCTGTTGGGCTGTTTCTCCTTGATCACAGCCCCGTTGGATTGTGCTGAGTTACTGATGTAGTTTCGACTCTCATCCACGTGGTAGGAGCCTTCGTCCCGATTCCTGTACTTGTACATGGCATACAGGAGGATGAGGATGCACAGCGCCGCCGCCGCCACGATCCCAACCACCATGCCCGTCGTGCTGCTGGATTCACGGATCACCTCGGACGAGCCGGGGTACTCCCTTCCTCCTCCTGCCCTGGTAGGGTTTGCTGTGGGAAGATAATGAAAGAAAGGAGAGGTTATCCTTGAGTTTGCACATCCAGGAATCAGTCATGTCTGCTGCTACCATCATGTGTTCTCCTAGCTGCATCCATTGGGCCAGGACAGCCTAGTGATGTACCCCCCTCTACCAGTCCAAAAGCAGTTGAGGTTCCAGCCCATCCCTTTTTCTGGCTTTTAAACAAGGAAAAGGACAGCAAGGAATGTCTTGTTCTAGCCTTCAAAGGTATGATTTATCCCAGTGTGTTATTAAGCAAATAATGCCTAAATAATCTGAAATAACAGGTGTGCCACAATTTAAAGGCAGGGACATGAAAATCTCAGAGGAAAGGATTTCCCTCTCTCTTCTGCCCTCTCTCCCTCTCTTTCTGTAAAGAACAAAAAAGTGACACTATACTATTTATTGAGAAGGCAGTGACGATATCAGAATGGAGGAAAAAAGAGAAGAAAATGGCTGATAGCAGCCAATGAATTCACTACAAATAAGGTATCCTCAGCTCTCCTGTACACTTCTCTCACCAACTTCTCAGTTTCTCCTTTCCTTCTAATAATTTCTTTTCTTTTTAAAAAAATAATTATATTTACTTTTAGAGTGCTGTCCAACCCTACTTCCTATTTTTAAATTCATATTCCTTGAATATGGCTACACTTCAGAGCACTTTTTCACTCAACTTCTCCCATTCCCTCTTTTCATCATTGATGCCATTATCAGATGTTCCTTCAAAGATTGCTTTATGCCCCAAGAAAACCTCTCAAATTGTACAGAGCAAAGACTCAGCCTTCTAAAAACCCACCTCTGAGGCCAGACTGTGATCTTCTCAGCTGTGATATAAACAGAACTGACCTATGTCTTCACAATGGAAAATCTTCTTGATAGAAACCTATTGTGTTGTCTGGCATATTTTGTCTCCTTGCACAGCCATAAAAAATGAAACCTAATTCCAGGAGGAGTTTCTAATTTAAATGCTCAGACCATGCCCAATGCTTTTATGTTTTCCATGATCTCCTTTCTTCATTGAATTTTGCAGCAGGAGGGGAGGTAGGTCTTTGTATAGAATCACTTGAAGTGGTGATAGCTGAGAGGGATCCTCTCTAACCTAACAAGTGTCATGGACAAAAATGAAGTTATCTGGGTTTATTCAGTACTTGTCTGATTGTATCAGCATTTCCAGACTTGTGGAAGGCTGTGTATCCTCAGCACTACCAGCCTTGGCTGAGCTCAGGACAGCCAGGCTGGCTCAGAGAAACTGCTTTTTAAAACATTAAGCATGGCTAAAAATTCAATCAGTAAAATATAGATGCTAACTAAAAGTAATAAATGCTAGTTTTGCAATATATTCATAATGTTAACATTATCAGGGTGTGCCCTACAGGTAGCACTGTACTGAAGTGTGTGAGAAAAGTGTCTTGCTCACAAAAGCACACTATGCTCCACAGTCACTTTTTTAAGCACTGTAAAGGCATAATAGGAAGATGATGATTTTGAGGATGCTACATTAAAGGTAATTCCAGCCAAACTATCAACACTGGTCAAAAATTGCAACAAGTTTGGACAACCAGAATTGAAAGCAGCCACCAGCTACAGACACCTACAATTGGCCTATGAATAATAAAACATAGCAAAAAAAAGCCACAACTCCCCAGAAGACTAAGTTCCTTCTCCACCCTGGTATTACTCATCATTTATTTATTGGTGATTTGTGTTCTTACTGCTGAAACACCTCTTCCTAGCAGTTATTTCAAACAGCTTTAAAGAGGCTGACATTTTGTTCCGCTGAAAGAATAGAGGCAAAACTGTAAGATTCAAAAAACCCATATCAAATAATATTTCAACTTTTTGTATCCTTCTGAAAGTTCGTACTTGTTATGACTTGGTGCAATTGGTACTTTCTATAGCTACACAAGAAATCTTGAAGATTTTAAGATGCTTTTGTCATTTTGGGGCAGTTGCCACCCTGCTAAGAATGGTGCCCTGTTCCAAAGCAGTCAGCGACTGGTTTAGATCCTGTTTGTTCATTGTAGCTATTGTAGAAAATGGAAATTCTTTTACACCTAGGGTGTAATTTACTGTTTTACAAGCGACAATGCATTGTGTGCAGAACAAAGACTGAGTATTTCCATAGTGAATGAAAATGAGACAGAGTCTTATCTTACTGTATGTGATTCCAGGAAATTAATTTCTGTCTGAGAAATAATAGAAGCCACTGAATACACTGTCAATACCTGATGGATTAACAGCTGCTCTTTCTCCTTAAGATACATACATTTGAGCCAAATACTGTCAACTAACTTTACAATTAACGTCTACTAAATGACACTTAACAGCTTGCTCAGGTGAAAACATTCTAATACTGCAACCTAAAAGAAACATTTAAGATATAGTTTTCAATGTTACCTAAATTCCTGCCTCTCACCTGATGGCTTCCTTATATTATAAGAATGTTTTCACAATTATCTCATTTAACCCATCTGTCTGAGAAATATTCAACCACTACATTAATGTTACTTAAACTTATAACATTTCAAAGCATCTGTTGTTGCATTTGTTTAGACTTCTGGGAAAGGAGCAGTTCAGCAAGGAAAAGGACTTGCTAGTTTTGTTCCATTTACATTAAAATATGCTTTTAACCTAGCAGGGACTCTCTAGACAAATGAAGGAGGAGAAAATATAATATATTACTAAGTATATAGGTTTGTCTGAGCACTTTCAACAGGAACAGCTAATGGTTGGACAAAGCAAGAGTCCTATTCTGAGACAGCGAGGAAAGGGCCACTGGAAAAAAAGCCAGCCTTAATTTCTTTTGAAATGTATGTAAATAAATTAATCCAGATCCACAACATTGGTGAAACAGCTGCCTTCTATTTAAGCAGTACCATTGTTTGACAAAGACTGGAGTCAATTCCAAGGGGAATTTACCTGTATTTTTTCCCCTGCAAGGCAGGAACTATTGTTGGATGGGATGGCAGATCTCAAAGGGGAGCAAATGAAGATTACAAATTTACAGAAATCATGCTCTTTGCTTCCTGACTCTTTGGGAAACACTGAGTGCAGTTTGTTTTTTTTCCTGGCATCTTGATAGCTGGACCGGGCAGAACCATTGGCTCCTGGCACAGCAGCAGATGTGTGTCTGCAGGTAACCTTGTCTGCTACTCAGCTGTAGTCACTCCTAGTGTCTGCAGCATGAAAAAGGTATTAACTTCATCCTGGACATCTTACTGTGAGAACTGAAATACCTTATTGGAGTATGTTAAGATTAAATGACATGAAATATTACTCTGATTTTTAAAAGTAAACAGTTGTCTGAAAAATATACCCAAAAACCAAACCCTGAAACTATCTACTTTTCAAAACAATAAATTGAGGTTGGTTTGATTAGGAACAAGACAAAATCATAAATGCACTAAATATGCTCAAACCTTGCCATAACAGTGAGAGGAAATTATTGTCATCTTATGGTGCAAGGATTCTTTCTTAAAACAACTTCTCTGATGCACTCCCCTTCCTCAACAGCACACAACCAGCATTTTTGTACTGTCTCAAAGACCAGCTTAGAAGAAACTGAGTTCTAAAAGCCTCTTCTAGCACTTATGAAAAACTTTGCATGAAATAATAGCAATTGAGCACAGTTTTACATTCTGTAATAATGGATTAGAAAGTTATTATTCTTGACTGTACTTCTAAGTGGTTTAAAATTTAGAGGGAAAAAATCTAACTATTTTCAGTGCCTAGTTTTCATTAATACTGTGAAAAGAAAATTGGAATTGCAGGTTCCCATGGTGTTTGTGAATTGAAATTAGCAGACTGAAAAACAAAACAAAACAAAAAGACAGAAGGACCCCAAACCTGTTTTCTTTACATTTATGCCTTCCCACAAACTGTGAATAGGAAATTACTCACAAGACAGAAATGTTTAACTACTGCATTTGCAATGAGGCATGAAGGCAATTATTTACGGGACACATATTAATTTTCACTCTGTGTGCTATCATTGTAGACCTGTTTGTGGTCGATTTTCTGCAGCATTGTTGGATTCTGGTGAACTGGTTTCTGAGCTCACTGCAATTTCAGCACCTCTTTACAACAAATACCTCTGAAAAACAAACCCCAGCACCTCCTCTGCAGAACTGGGGTAGATGCAGCCCAGCTTCAAAATTCGTATGAAGGTCTGCTGTAGACTTGTGTTTAAAGGAAAAATTTTAAGGTATCTGGTCTGCTCTTTGGTGTGCAAACCCAGGATATAATGCATTAAGATACCTCTAAAGTGATATCAACTAACTTAGCTTGTTATAAAAATAGTCTAGCAGTGGAACAGCGTCCACGGCTAAAAAAGGTTGCTTTGCTAAGAAGCTGAGCATTCTCTCTGCACTGAAAAAAAATGCTCATTTCCAAGTGTAATGATTTGTCATATATTGACTTTGAATTATTTACAAATCCTACCAACTCCTTGGGACTGCACATTTTCCAAGTAACTTCTTTTTTCCCTGTGGCTGAGAGGTGGAAGGTTGTTTTCTCAACCTTTTAAAATGTCATCATAAGTCTAAAGGGAGACAGGTTAGTTGGTTGTACAGTGCCAATTGATGGAGCATACCAAATCAATGAGTTTTAGGAGTTATGATGTTTTACAGAGCTGAGGGGAATATTTCACAGTTTTATAAGAAGCTTTTGTGAAAATATTTTCAACAAAACTAAATTTAATTTTAGCCAAATTGGAGACTTTAATCCAATATATCACGATGTTTTCAGCAGCCTTCATCCCTGTGGTCTTACCCCTTTTATTAGTATATTTTAACATCTCTGTTGCATTGCTTCTCTTCTAGTATTTCTTCCCTCCAAAAAAGGATTCTTTCTCCTTTTACCAGTTCAGGTGTCCTACCTCTCCCCGCTCCTACATTTGTCATCTCTCCTTCTTTATTTTCTACATGAAGTAGTTTTCCTGGTTTTGTGCATGTTCTGAGAAATCTTTGGTGATTTGGTACTTTCTTTCAGAAATTTTGACTGACTACCAGAGCAGTAGTTAGTCTATATTTTAAATTGAAGTATTCCTAATTGGGGGTAAAAAAAAAAAAAAGCTTTTGCAAATAGATAACATAAGGAAGACAAAACAGGAATATTACACTCCTGACACCTTGTTTTCAAGCTACAGCTAAGCTGCTGCAATTGTGGGCCACCAGTTCAGACAGCTAAACTGTGATTATTTGCCTGGTGAGCTACCTGCTGCTCTTGCTCCCTTAAGACACAGTTTTAAAGTAAGAAAAGAGAAGGTGTACATAATATAACATAAATTTTTGGTGGTAGCTAACTCTAAGATGGGCTGCACTGAACCAAAGCCATGACATTTGGGCTCCACTGACTTTAGAAAAAGTTTTGCTATGAGCTTTGACAGATCAAGCTTTCATTGCTTGCTATTTTCAGCACTGTCATCTCATTAAAAAAAANNGCCCTTTCAAATAAATAAAAAAAAAAAAAAAAAAACCAAAAAAAAAAAACTAACCCTCCTTATCTAGGAACCAGTTTTCAGCAGAATACCAAAATGTAATTGTAAAGCGTGAGGAATCAGCTGGCTTGGCCTGCAGAGCGTGGAATGATTCTTGCTCATGAAATGAGCTGGAGGTGCAGACACCCACATTCATCTCACAACTGTGGGTGATTGCCTGATTTTCCTCCTTCACTAAGCAGCTACTACATGAAGAGATAAATGTCTATGCCACAAACATTATATATATATGGCTTGAATGTTGAAGCTGAAAGCACACCACATTCAGTTTGTTCCAAATACTGTCATCAAATCAGACCCATTACTGACAAAGTTGATAACATGCCTGGGAGAAGAAGGGGCCAGGACTTCAAGACACCCAGAATATACTTGCACACACACTGGGAGTGCAGCTATAAATACTGAACTACTCCTGCTACCCAAAGGTTCAAGTTCGTTTAGCCTGAATCCTATTACTGCCTAAACCATATATGATCCTCTGGATGTGGGAAGAGAAAGACAAATGCAATTCAGGATGGATATAAGTTAAATTTGATGTAATTAATGTTATTTTTCTCCTGAAAAAATATTAAAATTAAAATTAATTAAAATTAATTAAAATTAATAAGGCTGCCTTGTTTTTCTTTTCTTCTCTCATCATAGTCCATAAAACAATTCTGGTGTCTCTGATGTTGGCACAATGGAAAAAAGTTTGAGATATCTATAAAGCTTTGTTTCATTTCAGAATATAATTCTTGTTTCTCACTTCTTTCATATTTCATTTGTCCCTTTTCTGAAACTCTTTAAAGGGTACATTCAAAATATACGATGTCTTCTACATCGGAATCTATTGTTCAAGCCAGCTCACATTTAAACCATCAAAGTCCCAGATCTAGACCATAGCCCTTAACCTCAGGAGAAGTGCTGGTTTTAAAACCAGTATAGAATAGCATGTCAACACAGCAGAACAAGGTTTCATTCACTTCTTTATACAGTCAGAAGGAGACAGCCTCAGGTTAGACTATTTCAGGGTACATGCACCCTCATTATAGGTTACTTTTGCCTTGAATTTTTCTTGCTTCCATTTATGAGCAACATCCTTGGAGAATACCTAGTTCTCAAACTTGTCAGCATTCACCTGCCACTTTGCAGGCTCTCAAATTACACGACTCACACCCTGCAATACGCCAGTGCTTCTGCACAGGTTTAAATTAGCTGTGAGCAAGGGGTGGAAAATTAGAAGCAGCATCCTTAGTACTAGGTGGGCAAGATCTAATGGGTGCTCACACTGTACTGACTGCTAGAGAACACCAGCAAGGAGTTTACAATCTGCTCTTGTTCCCCTTGCCTGGCACAGGGGTCAGCAAAACCAGTTCACAGCCAGCAGTCTGGTATGATGGCTACTGGTTTGAGAACCTGCTGCTGGCAGGCACCAACTAGAACACAGCATTAATTGAATTTATCAGGTATTGGAAATTTCCTACAGAATTTGAAAGATCTGGTTTGACATCCCATTCCTCAAGTTTGGCCTGAGAAAGCCTTGGCATTGAAACTGAGCAAAACAATGCTAATTCAGGCCATTATTTGGCTATAAACCTTCTCCTACCTTTCCAAAGTATTGTCTTTCTTCTTCTACCTTTTTTTATGAAAACAAGGATGAAAAATAAATCATATTGTGGAAAACTGAGTTTCCTTCACAAAAAGAAGAAATTCAGTGCATATGCATTACAAAGCTACAAGAAACAGTCCACAGTATGCAAGAAAATATATGCACTAGATTTAGCAAATCAAACCAGACTGAAGCGTAGCTCAAGGAAAACAATGAGGTTGCATCAATCAAGGCACCAGTAACAGAGTCTAATTTCAAACAAACTAGAATTAATTTATTTATTCAAAAGTCTATGTGCACTCTTGATCCTAAGTTTAAACTTGATTTAAAGGATGAATTTTTAGGATTATACATTTTAATTTAGGATTTTTTAAGCAGATTGACATGAAAATTAATGGAACTTGTTCCAGATTCAATAATCTCTCTACTTCATCCTTGTGTAAGTAAATCCTCTGCCTTTCCAAAATTTCTTTATCAAATCAGGAAAAGGAGTTCTGATCAAGTCAGTAAACTACTTGCCTTCTTCTGAAAATCTCTGTTTTGTAATTATTAACTTACTTATTTCCTGCATTTTTTCACCCAATGTCAGAGTGTGAAGTTCACCTGTGGAAAATGAGAGTCCACATAATCTACATATGACTTTATTTCATTGTTTTCAGTAAATATAATGTGTTTTACAGATTGATTTTCAGTTCAGTGAATCTTTGGTTCGAATTTAAGAAGAGCTACACTTTTTGAAAATGGTGGAAACTTCTCATAGGAGAAGCTGTCAAAAAGAACATCTGTATTTCTGTGGCTAACAATAAAGAATAACAAAAGATTTAGAACTGCCTAGAACCTAGTTTCATTTGCTAATCGTACATGCATGGCCACTGGAGCTTAATGTGTTTTATTACTGAAAATCTTGAATATCACGTTTGAAAACCATGTCTGCTTTATAGAAGAGGACATGGACATAGATCTAATTTCATTTTTTTCATTTTTGACAGAGCCACTGCATTCACAGACAATTAATTTTTAAGGTCTATGCAATACCTTATCTGTAAGGTTCTTTATTTGGAATATCAAAAAGAATAGGTCAAGCAACTGCTCATATAAAAGCAACAGTTTTCCTGCAAATTTTCCTAAGGAAAATCAGGAAAATAAGTCCTCAATTAACTTGAATTAAAGGATGTGATATTTATGGACATTTTACTGAAAAATCTAGGGAATTCCTCCAACATTAGTGGATTTGTGAATTAGTGATGTGGAGGACCTGGCTTACTTCTCTAGGTACACATCCCTGTCCTGATATCACTGCAGCTTTGCCTGTAAATACCTTCAGAACTGACTCACTAGCTGTCTTTTACATCTTTAAAAGAAAGAAAAATAACAGACCCCTCTTTCTTGGGACACTCCTTCAGGTGCATTGATTAATGTCCCCATTTTTCTTGAATAATTGTTCATAAAGAGTATCTTTCTTGAAACTACTTGAAATGTTGCCACTTGGTTTTGTCTGTGGAGATGTCTAACTCCAAACCACTGAACATGTAACAGCAGAACTAACAACTGTCACTTAGTAAATTTCTCTGCACAAGAGTTGCACTTTTGTGTTGTCTGCGTATGTCTGAAGCATGGAACACAGATTTAGGCGCTTCCACACAAATAATAACCCCAGTGTTTGCACTGTGAATATTTGCTAGCTGGGATTAAACCACAGCAGCCACTCTTATATAATTATTATGTGTTTTACAGAAGTGAGAAGACCCAGCTTTAGCAAGGATAAGTGTGGAATATGAATGCACCCTCAAAGTTCACGCCAAGGAAAGCCGTTCATCATCTCCGCACCGGCGGAGAAGCTCTTGTGCGAGCTAACCCTGGTGTGATTTATAGCACTCTGATGTCAATATTCTTACCAGCCACAGAGCACAGTGAGCTGCTGCTGCTATTGCACTGCTAGGAAACCACTGTGTGCAGGAAAAAAAGCCAGCTCCCCAGTATCCATCTGTATTCTTCCCTCTGACACTGAGATTGTATGAAAATCCCAAGGACTGGCTAGAAACCTCCAGTTCCACTCAGTATTCCCAAGTTCCAATGGCATGGCTGGCAAAGAGCAGCGTTTGGCATTGCACAATAGATCAAGCATGATTTTTAACCTTGCTCCTTTAGATAATTTGGAAAAAAATCTATTTGAACAAATTCAAATTAGAAATGCCATATTGGTAACAATATGTGACAGGTGCTAGGACCTCAGCCTGTTGAGAAAGAAATAGCTCAGTTCACAATAAAATAATTTGGAAAAATGTAGCATTTACTATCTGTTCCTCTGGAGAAGGTTTTGTGATTTATAAAAAACAAATAAGTTTAACAAATACTTTCACTTCAATTGAAGGAAGATTAATCTGTATCTTAATCCCCTCAGTTCTTTTATGCATAGCCATAGTAATTGCTAACATTTGGAAAGTTTGTAAATAAAGCATAGTTTTCATCCTGAAGTAGCTTATACAGAGATGTCTATCTGTATTGCAGCTAAACACTTTAAAACTCTGATTCAAGACAACCCAGTGATCTTTCTGGTACTGGAAATGCATATAGAACTACAGGATAATTGGACTGAGGCACAAATATTCCCTTTATGTCTTGAGCCATAATGAACACAGTAGCCCTATGAACTAACTGTAATTTTATTTTTCTATGTTTCAGCTTCTTGCACAATGAATTCCATGAAGAGCATTAAACAGGGCACTTGCAGTGATGTATAAATTATAGGAGTCACTTCACCTCCTACTGCAATATTATCTTGCTGCCAGATGCACCAGGAATACAGTGCAGTAATTCGTGACAGGAAAAGAAAGCAAAACTTCTAGTAATGGGCATAAAGCACTCACAATCTGTATTTCACAGCTCTGCCTGTTAGAAAAACATGTGTCAATGCTGGGACCAAACCTAAACCATCACAATGTGGTTGAGAATATAGGGTTCTGAGCCATCTCATCTATCCCACATGTAGAGGCACAGAGAAGAGGACGTGCACGTATAGGAAGCAGTTTGCATGCAAAGCCCAACACTGTTCTGGCTCACAGGACAAAGTCTTCCCCAAAGCAGTGACTGCTCCCTAGGAGCCATCTTCAGAAGTGGCTTTTTCACTTTCTAGGCTAAACTGGTGCTTTGGAGATTTCTGGTTGTCACCAGTTGTTTTCTTCCATGCAATTAGCCTGAGCAGAATGTAGGAGAAATTAAAAATATGCTCAAACATCAGTCCAGAAGTGTCTATCCTATTAACCATTTTTACTTAATAATATAGGAAAATAAATTATTTCATTTATCCATCTGAATTAAGAATTAGGGCTAAGAAAGCTAGCCAGTGCTACCAGCTGTTATACATGACTGAACTCTGTCCTGATTATTCTTATTCTTTTTACCCACAGAAGGGTAAAGGACAAGATCTGCCACCAATCAAACACTGCCCTGGGAAGTAGAAGCCAAAAACTGCCAGACAAATCAAGAGATGATGGAGCATTTTCTTTGGTTGCAATATGTGGAGTTCCACTGTTTGAAAGATGCTTGTTTGAACCTGAAGAAAATCTCCTCTTTCACTTTGAAGGTCACTTTCTGCTAAAATTTCCAGGACCAGTGAATATTCTGGCTTTAAGATCACCAAAACCTCTACTTATTCTATTTCTGCTGGGGCTGTCTGGAGAGGTTTTCAGCCTAACTGCGAGCTTACACCTCTGTCGAGTCACAAATTGGAGAAAGATTTAAAATTCATTTGCAGAAAAAGAACTGTTTGTGTGTTTGTCTAAAACTGTAAGACTTTTTTCCTGGTTGAGAGTTTCCTGCCATTAAACTCAGTGATTTCACTTCATTTGACCCAGCTCAGACCTCTCTGCCTTTTGGAACATTTCAATAGCTACAGAAGTGGTTAGATAATAGCTAACAAATAAAATACCAGCCCAGAGTAACTGGAACAAATAAGCTGTGTAGCACAAATGCTCACTGAAACTCAAATGCTCAGCAGAAATCAGAGCTCAGCAATGGCTGGAACAGTGCTCCTGATGTGCAGAATGGCAATTTGTCCACCTGTAGTTTTATAACTCCTCATGTAAAATCAGTAAATTGTCCCAGGA
>WEIU01007843.1:108739-147004 GCA_013389925.1 Aegithalos caudatus | reverse complement strand
TTTTTTTTTAACTTGTCTACAAAATGAAAAGGTTTTATTATTTCCTCCATGACATGAAGTTGAGGACACATAAACTATTGGATTTTATTATTATCATCCTCCTCAATCTTCATGTTGTTATTGGTATTTAGGGAAGGTGGAGGGAATGTGAAAGCAATACTTGTTGCCTTACTATACAAAACATAATGAAAAAAAAATATGTTGACTAAGTTTCGAATGCTAATAAATTTGTTATGACTTCATCCAATTATGGCACATTTAGCAGTTTGTATACCACAATGAAATCTGCAATTATAATTTTTGTGACTTTATGTTCCAGACAAGATGATGGGATTGCTGCTCAGCAGCTCCTAATCGGGTTTACATTTTTATGTTCTATATGAAATTTGTAGCAAATTGCATCTCTCCATTTATTATTTAGCAGACAGGTGCACAGAAAGCAAAGCTGGTGGTGGCAGAGTGGGACTTGTTAGCCACTACAAGCTGCAACATACTTGTACTAGGAAAAAAGCCCTATTTTAGGCATAAATCTCACTAATTAGTAAAATCCAGATAAGCAGTATTTTCTATGAGACATAGGCAAACTGTTTGTTAAATAAGCTCTCATTTGGAGCTGATAACTTTGGTTAGAAATAGGCATATTATGGGCAATCATCACGGAAATACTGAGTTATGGCTCTGTCAATGAAAATGCAGGGGCTTTGGCCATCCCTTGACTGCATTTTTGGTAAAAAAAGTGTTGACCACAGGGCTCTGAGCCCATAATCTCTTGCCATGAGGTGGATTCCTTTCCTGAAAGATCCCAGACTACAGCCTCTGAAGAGAAAATATAAAACTTCCCTAACCATCATATATTCAGCCTCCTAGAATTACTTGTTAGGATACATAAGTTTCACAACCATTAGTGAGGACGTTGAGGAGTAGCTGTGGAGAAGCCAATCTAGTTTGTGAAAAGGGTTAGGGGAAAAAGCTGAACTGACCCATGGGGATATTTATATGGAGGGACATGGTCTCCTGTATCTCCTGTTCCAGTTGAAAAGAAAAACAATCATTTGTCTCTCACTGCCAACAATATTGTGCTTTTCTCCTTAAATTCCTACTGTTAGGAGCAGCTCAAATCCACATGGAGACTGCAGGATTACAGATATTGAGCAATGCCTCCCTGACTATTCATGGAGAAAGGTTATTCATAACACCAAGTGACTAAAACACCTTACAGAGAGACTGATATGCCACAAGTTACAACTTCAGTAACCCCTTTGGTTCAGTTAGTTTCAAGTATGATAAAAGGACAAGGCCAATGAATGCAAATTAACAGCTTTTAAAAGTTGAGAGTGGGAGGACGAGTGACATTTTGATGAGAAGAATGACAGGGAAAATGATCCAGACAATTGGGATTATGTAGAACATAATTCCTGTGCCAATCCACAGTTGTTTTTTTAAAAGCAACAGCAGTTGGGATCTGACAAATGAAACAGTAAAACCGTTCTTAAATAAACAAAAATGAGAAGTGTAGCTGTGTGATGAATGCTAAGCTAAAACAGGAAAGCTGAACACCTGCACGTAAAGCTAATGGCCATTTTTTGCTGAAAGACTAACATTCACATCCACAGTCCACAACCACAAACATCCACAAACCATAGTTTGGACAGAAACAATAAGGTGTCAGAAAGTTTCATTTTACCTCTCTCATTCTTGCCACCAACTAAATGACTTTGCATGGCTCAGGGCTACCAAACACTGCAGCCCCAGAGCTCAAACTACCTCAGAGAAGAATTATCATGAAATTTCACTTTCAGTGAGCTGTAAACCTGAGAAAATACAAATACTGCTTTACTACCAAAGCTGCATTCCCAGCTGATTTGGAAAATTATTTAGTGCTACGTAACCAATATATTGCTTTAAAATTACCTTCTAAAATAACAACCCCCATATGTCAATTTATCTACTGAACAACACTGCCTGAGTTAAGTAAAGAGACGAACAATTGGCATGAATGAGCTCAGATCCATACGAGCTACTGCAGTGACTCATACTGGACAGGATAGTCTTGCTAAACTCAAGAATTTGTAAAAGAGAATGAAGGGATAGGGGAAAAAATATTCCTGAATATCTTGATCATAATGTCTGATACTTCTGTGAGTGGAATATCTCCCTGAGAGGTACAAAACTGTGTGAGTGCACCCATTGCTACTCAGTTTTAAGAACAATCATTAAATTTCATGGAATTTTGAAAATTACTCTGAAATCCTTTAATCAGAAAGTGAAAGAAGATAATTCTGAAGTATCGTAATCAAATCTATAAATTGTGTCCTGGAAGAGCTCAAGTGCCATCCTGCAGGTCTGTCAGACATTGAGACAAGTCATAAATGTATCTCCCTTTACTTCAGTTTAAGTAAATAATTCTTGCATGTGGGTATTAAGCTCTGTGACTTAAAATAGGAACGACACATTTGCATATGAAGAAAAATTTCATTTGTCTTAGGGCTATGTAGACGTTTTTCCTGCCCCAGATCTTGGCGTCATACTATGATGGCTCTTAGTTGCTATTTGCATTAATACATTAATCTCAAATTAAATTGGTTTCTACTCGAGCTAAATATGTTACTGCACAACAAATAGATCTTAAATTTTTTTACTATTAAGTAAAGTAGCAAGTACCAAAGATTACCAAATTACCTCAGACAACTGGCAGTGGGCGTGCTACCAGACAGCACAGAATTCAAGGGAAAATTCTAAGGAAAACTGAGAGATATATCTATTTGGTACCCTGAGGAAATATAAAACCTAAACCAAACCAACAAGGAAACAGGAATAACTCACTGGACTATCTAGGATTATTTTAAACCATATAGAGTAACACAATTTTTCAGACTGATAGGAAGTTTTGTAGCCCTTTCACTTCAATGATGTATGTTGGGATTTTTAGAGATGATATATAGTATTTAACTAAACATAATGGAACCTTCAGAAGAGATTGCCCACAGGAGTTGTGGATGTTCCACCCCCTGAAGTGTCCAAGGCCAGGCTGAACAGGGTTTGGAGTAACCAGGTCTAGTGGAAGGTGTGCCTGATCATGGCAGGGGTTTGAGACTAGATATAATTAAAGGCCTCTTCCAACCCAAATCTTTCCATTATTTTAGAGAGAAGAATTATTACTAAATGTCCACTACTCAGTGGAGTAGGAAAGACATGGCCAAAACACTACCAAGTTTTTCTTACATGGAAAATACTAGAATGTCAAAATAGCTTTCTGGTTACAACAAAATCATACACTCTGAATAGGCTTGGCTTGGAAAAAAAAATCATTAAAAAAAATTAAATTTGAGACTGTTGTACTCTATGTGTTCAGCTTTTATCTATCTAGACAAAATTTCATACCACTAATAGTAATTAAAAATGCATTCAACTCTACCTTCCAGTGCATGAAGGCAGCCTATAAGAAAAAATGGAGAGGGACTTTTTACAAGAGCTGTAGTGACAGGACAAGGGGAAATGGATTCAAGTGAAAGACACTAGGTTTAGATTAGATATTAGGAAAAAAGTCTTCTCTGTGAAGGTGGTGAGGCACTGGTTGTCCACAGAAGCTGTGGAGGCCCCATCCCTGAAAGTGTTCAAGGACAGGTTGCATGGAGTTTTGAGCAACCTGGTCTAGTGGAAAGTGTCCCTGACCACATCAGGGAGATTGGAAGTAGGTGATCTTTAAGGTCCCTTCCAACCCAGGCCATTCTATGATCCCAGGACATAACGTGACACTTTCAATATGATACCTTGATCTTATTAAGGGCAATGCTTAAGCCACCAACAATAGCAACACCTTCCTGCTAAATGAAGCTGTACCTTCTTTATCACAACACCTTTGCAGGGGACCTAGGATGCCCTTCCTAGACCATCCTCAGGTCCTCAGCCAAGCCATAACTTTGCTCAGATCCTGACATGTGCTCCCATCTGATGTCTTGGAGCAGACTTTTCCTCTCTGTTAACATCGCCACAGGTAGAAAGGGCCCAATTCAATCTCTCCTTGCAATGCATGAAAGGACTGTCCTGATAGCTGGGACTCTGGGGGGCTGAAGCATGCAAATATGAAAGAAAAGAAAGTAATAAAAAAAGTTGACTAACCTAACCCACCTGAGCTCGGCTCACAGGGATCGATGTCCTCATCATCGCTAGGACATTCAGCCGAGGCCACCAGGATGTCATCTGTACTCTGAAAAGAAAATAAGAGTCAAATAGATGTACTTGAATTGACTGAACATGTTGTCAGATTCTCACCAGCATGTCTTCTTTTTCTATTTTTTATTTTTTTTTAATTTATGCAAGGCCCAGAGCATTCCAGACTTAAAGTGTAACGATGCAGTGACACTCTCCAACTCTGTATTAATAGGACTTTGCTTTTCAATTTGCACTTGTCAGGATTTAGAACTGTGTTAGATATCCAGTGTGGGTGCTTACACATTTTAATTTTTTTTTCTGTAATAAGGACAGAAAGTAGAAGGACAGAATATTTATATTGAGGCTGCTGGTCTTCCCTCTTTATCTCAATATCTCTAGTATGATATTACAGAGAACACTGAGGGCATTAAAAAACAAGTCAAAATAATGAACTGCCTGCAGTGCATCTGTTAAAACTATTATAAATGTAGTGATGTTTTCTCCATTAACTGCATTTGCTTTCTCAGATGTAGAGCCAAAAAAAAAAAGGAAAAGAAGCAAACATGTCTCTCACTGAGCTGAAAACTATTTAATGAGAAGAAAGTCAAGGAAAGAAAAGAATAATAAATGTGTATATGCTAGAAATTATTAATTTTTTTCTTAAATAAGTGAAAATATCTCATTTTCTTAATGAAGTGAAGTGTTGTGTTGTGTGAGTACCATGTTTAGGTCCCAAGGCCAAAATGCATTTGGACAATTTTTTGTATAAAGAAATCATATAAATCAAGACAAAGGAGACAAACCAAGGGATTTATGGTATAACGCATCATAAAAGTTAAAAAAAACAACTGCGGAATTCCTATCTACTCCTTCTTACAGTGCAAGAGCAAGGAGATATTCAATGTAACACTGAGGCAACCAATGAGTCAACATGAAAAAATGAATATCTTTTGAAGCCATCTCTGACAACAGCAATTTAGAAATTTGATAAGAACATCTACAGTAATTCTGGGAAATAATAGCAGGGAAATATAAACTGTCATGAACCTCGTCATTTCTCAAGAAAGAAAAAGAGGTTACTAAAGAGGCTAGGAAGATGCTTTTCCTATGGGGAAGGTGTTTCATAACTGTCCATTTCAAACTTCTGTTCACCTCACTAAAGGAAATACATGGAGAGATTTAAATACTACATCATATTCAAACAAGAGGCTAAGGACGTAACAGGCAAAAAGCCATTCTTGGATTCCTGAATGATAAATATGCCAACAACACTCTCAGTGAATGCAAAACTTTCTTCCTTTATCTCTCCATTGGTTTAGAGGAGGGACATAAAACGCATGAAAGTTTTCCTTCCTTAGTTTAAATCTGAAGATGCAAAAAATTTTATATCTATGCAGTAGAGCCAAAGGCTAACCAATGTTGTTTATCATTATTATTCTAACTGGAGTTTTAAAGCCAAGCGTATTACAGTAATAGGCTTTACTTTGTCATGCTTCGAGAATATTAATGAATATAAGCTTTCAGCACTTCTCTGAAGTAGGAAAGTGATACAGGAATAAATTCATTAATATGTGAGGCATAACAAAGAAAAGCCCATAATAGTAATAATATATTTTAGAGGTAAAAGACTGAGGCATAACAGAATGAAGTAACTTGGTGAAGGTAATCAAAAAAGCTATAGACAACAGCTATGTTTGGCTGCCATAATCACAAAAATTATCTTTTCTTATAGCTGAGAAAATTTGTAGCTAGAGGAAACAACTGTAAACCTGAAATACTGCCAAAATTAGCTGGCAGATTTGAAAAATTTTGAAAACACCCAAGAAAAGCTTTTTAGTTGTCCTTTATTTCTACCATGTAGAAAACCAAAATTGGAACAAAAGCCAGCTGCAAACATCCTCTTGAATTTCCAATGTCCATTTCTTTTCCCTAGATGACAATCATTTAATCTTAAAAACCAGTATCTTAGTCTCTTTGAGGAAAATTTCTTTGTTTTAATGTAAAGAAAAAATAACCAACTAACCAACAAAGTCTGCCCATAAGAAAATATCTCTGTACTGTAAACCCCACAACCATTAAATATAAAAACATAATAATAAGTACATAAAGCATCATGCATCTCCCAATGAGTTTCAGTTTGGTCAGTGAAGCCAGAGTGTCAATTTTTTTCTTTTTCAGTGTTGTGGAACACTGCACAAGACAATACTTTTATGACCTGTAGCCAGAATTCTGAATGTTTATCAATGGATCACTAAGGAACTCTACATGAAAACCATTAAACAGAGAGAATCACACGCACACCCAATAGTCACAGCAAGAAATGGTCTCAGACCTACTGTTCTAACTGGAGTTTTGATTAGGGGTTCTTTGGCACATGCACAGATGAGTCACCCTTGTAACTTGAGTGACCCAAGAAGAAATTATCAGACAAATTTATGGGATTACTGCAATGTCTCTGATTACTCTTGATATAGGACAGCATGGTAAGACTTTAGATAACTCTACATTTTTGTACAATTTGCAGTACATTCAAAATTCTGGTAATTCAGAATCACCTGTAGAATAATACACTTTAAGTATCTTAATGCCTGAGAAATACTTTGCTCAGCTACTTATGAGAGAGTGTCAAAACTGTCTTTATAAAGTGACACTAATTCCAATCTATAGAAAGAGTATTCATGCTTCTACAAGAAGAAAGGGTTGTTCTTAAATGATAAAAATGCATGCATATTATGGGTACAGAAATGAATAATACCTTAAATAAATGTGAATATAGAATGTTGAAAAAGACCGCATTAATGTCTCAGCATATTAAAAGAAGTAATGTGTGCTTCAAAGTCAATACTTGATATAAAACTATTTTCTTGCAAGCAATAAATCAAGTATCAGTAGTTGAATAGGAAGCAATGGTATAAGATGATGTGAATAGTGTTTTTCTTCAGAAAAACATGTGAGGAAGAATTTGAGTTCAGGTATCAATTAAAAGATGTATCACAACTTCCCCTATTCTCCCCTTTCCCCAAACCCAAATACCCCTTTGCTGCTACTCATATATATTTTTATCAGAAAAAAGGGCAAAGGAGCTGTGAAAGGCAGGTGAGATGGCAGTGAGCAAACTACTATGAAAGGTATTGGTCTGCCTGACAGAATTCAAAATGGGATAAAGAATTAGCTATTACACTAGAGAATATAAAGAATACATAAATTAAATCCTGTAGGCCAGTTACTTTCTGGAGTTCTTTCTCCAGAAGACCTCTGACTGATGGGAATTTACCTGAACAGAGAGCAGAATTTAGACCTACGGCTGTCAGACAGCCATGGGGTGCAGATCAATAATTCAAGATAGAGTAATGTGTTTTACTTACTTGACATTATCTTTTCCTCATGCTTTTTAATTTGGATGGGAAGATTTAAAACAAATCAGTTCTCCTAAGTGAATTGCCATTGTTGCTAGCACTGTGGCTAATTTACAGGACACTGCTTCAAGCATTCTCATTAATCAAGGATTTTAAAGTCAGCGGAAAATCCCTTATTTACAGTGAGTGCCTAATAGGATAACATCCAACTGGTATCATCATCATACACGATCGGATTAGAATGTCTCTTGGGTGAGTTGTTCAAATTCATTTAAGAGGTGATACTCCAGTTGTAAGAGATTTAAAAAATAAAATAGCAGGTGTACAGTGTAAAAGGTCAGACAGAATTTCTGTTAATTGCTTCTTCTTTTCTTTGCGTATTTTCAGAGATTTTTCCAATTCAATTTGCAGCTATGACTGTACGATTTAAAATGCAGTCCACTGTAAAATGCGGATTCTCAAAAAAAGTTGGACACCTGTACACATATCAAGAAAGCTTACAATTAACATGACAATAAAAAAATGGAGCAGAAAAATCCCCACATTTAGTAAAACTAGAAGTCATTGCAGAATGTTGGTTCTGACAACTATTCAGGGGTGTGGCCCCTGCAGGAATAGGTCTTGCTTACATCAGCTACGTCTGCTTGCAAAAATAAAGAAATTGGGATTTGTCTTTCAGCCAAGAAACAGTTTAAAATATCACCAATCTGCCACCTTGCCTGAGGAAGGAAATGGTGACTATTTCAAGAAAGTTCCTGGCCTGATGAAAAAATGTAGTCATGGCTTAAATACAGTGACAGTCTGTAGCTATGGATAAATATCAAGCTGCCTCAAAGGTTGCTATCACTGGTTCCAAACGAGTACCAGAAAATATGGCTGTGACCTTCTAACAATGCTCTTTGAATGCTATGTCATTAAAATAAATAATTGAAAATGAATAAACAATACAGGAAAGTAATTTTTTATTATTATTCATTTTTTTGCATGACTGAGATTAAATACACCAACTTACTCTGTTTTTATGTATGAAGTCTACTACACCTGAGGGTACGAGAGAAATGTGACCTAAAAATTAAATCACCAATCTGAGCTGTGCATTCATTAACAATATAATGGGTCCTGCATATTTTCTGCTGTAGTACTGCACCAGCTCTCCTTTAAATCATAGCACCCCACAGCTACTCTGAATATAGTTTATTCCTTTCTTGTTCAATAATATACTTTATCCAATGAGAACTGCAAGCAAATCCAAATTACACAATAGCTAAAAACTAGCACTCCTAAATTATTATATGAATTATAACCAGCACAACTCCCTATGACTACTCTTTAAATTATTTTAGATGAGAACTTTAACTGTGTAATTCAGAATTACTCTTATTTATTTGTACAGCTCTGGTGCTGAATGACACCAGAGACCAGTGCTATTGTTCCTGGTGCTAAAGGCAGCTGGAAGGAAAAGGTTCTGCTCTGAGGAGCTTCAGTTTGATTTGGACAACAAATGAGTGGGAGAGGGAGCTGAGGATACAAAGGGTCAGGTGAGGATGCTACTGAGAGGTGCTGGCAGTTACATAGGCTCTGATCTAGCACATTTCCCAAAATTATGCTCCCATAGAGCAGGAAGGAAGGTCAGAAAGAAAGCAGGCACAGGAAAGCCAGGCAGGAGCCCATGACTGGCCAAGGAGATGCTGGGAACAGATGGTGCCTGGCGAGCACTGCCGAGGCTGCAAAGCCTCTCCGAGGAAATTCCACGTGTTTGGAACTGTCTGGTGAGTGTGGAGATAAAGACAGGCAGGGTGGCATGGAGAGAGGCAGGCTGCACCCATGGTTAGGATCAAGGGCATGGTCAAGGCATGGGAAGGTGGGGCATGGTTGTATTGGGAGGGGAAGTTACAAAGGAAGTGAAAAATTAATGGTGAGGTCATAGGAGCAAAGGAGGCAAGGCGGAAAAAGGGAAGGGCCAGGGTACAAGGGAGATTGTCTCTATCAAGAGACACAATTATGTGAATGGGTAATAATCCAACAACTGTTAGCAAATGACTGTCTGAAAACATACTTTCAGATGTAGGACAAGGAAATTAAACCTCCTTTTGTACTTTTCTGTAATGCTTAATTATCATCTCTGCTTGCTTCATTTTTCCTCCTGAAAACAAAGCTTATTCAAATAATTGCAATTTAGTTCAGAAAGAATCAGCTACAAGTGATTTTTAAACATAAAGGTCTGCTTCAATTTAGCAGAAGCCTATGTAGCTACAGCCATGGTATAAACAAAGGTTTTGGAAACCCAACAGATAAACACTACTGTCTTCCTCATTAGCTGCAGAAACTTTCCTTGAAAAATATGGTTTGTGCAACATCTACATAAAGGAGCACAGAGCAGTCCTTTTTTACTTTTATATTGGGCACATTAATTTCTGAGGCAGAGAGGGACTTTCCCAAAAACTACTCCCTTGCATACAGCATATGAAACATCACAAAAGACTTCATGTGGAAAAACTCAGATTTCATTTTTCAGGATGGGATTAACTGCCCAATTTTCTAGCCAAGACTACATAATTTGAATTTAATTCTCGGTGTATGAAGCAGAGTTACGTGACTGGTTATTGAGACATTTGTGGAAACAAGCTCAAATATGTCACATTAATCAGGTGTACTCCTCATCTGATGTTAATAACCTCCAACTGTATGAGGAAGTTTGCTGGGAAAGAGGCAATAGTGATGCAACAGCAACATCAGCTCTAGATGATTTGCTGTTTAGACAACTGCCTCGAACGTTGCATTTAACCTGCTATATGTCAAACAAGTACATGTGCATCAATTACTGCTCATCCACCCACATCCAAAAAGTATTTTCTCAGCACTGTGATACTGAAAAACGTTAATTCTGGACATGGGTATTAAAATGCTAATATTTCAAGCACATGCACATTATTTATTAAATCTTTTGCTAACTGCTGACATGTTATTACCCTGTAATGTGAAAATACAGTAACTGAAAATTGAAACACTTTCTCAAAACTGGCTCTGATCTAATTAATACTACCATGTTATTTCTTGAATTGTCACTGTTAGATGCTGGAAGAAAGCAAAAGCCTTGATTAATAAGTTCCTCTCACAGGAAAAAAAAAAAAAAAGAAAAAGAAAAAGAAACCTCGAGGATATAGCAACCAAATACAATAAAGCCTTTCAGTCAGTGTTGTAGAAATTAAACTCAGAGGTGTAGGTGAAAAGCTCAAGACATTGCCTCAGATGCCCTGCAGGGCCCCTTCAGCCTCCGTCCTCAAATCCCAGCAGTGATGGAAACACACCTGCTCCACACAGCAAAACAGTCACCTCAATTCTACCCTCCCCTCTCTACATACAGACAGTTTATCTTTCCACACAATAACCTTAAAATCTTTAAAATGGTATTCAGTCTGTGCAGAAAAACTTTTGTATTATTTCTCCAGCCACCTTCCTCCACCCAAACATCTAAGTTTTCATGGGCAAAAATTACCACAAATAGCAGGAATATATTTGAGAAGCAGATTTATAATAAAATTATGTCAACAAAACTGTGTGACTTTAAGTTCTGAATTTGAAGTTAATTGCTTTGGTCAAAGTCTTAGAGTCATTCATCTCATCTGTAAAGAAGCAGAAGCAGAGCTGAGAAAATCCACATGCTGACAAAGCTACAACATTTTACCTGGACAGACAGCACTCTGCACTAATCTTTAAAAATTAAAGTATTACTAATTAAAAAATAAGAAAATAATCCAAACATTTTTCCATCAGGTCATGTTCCTTACCTCCCGCAACATATGGAATTGTTAGCTTTACAGATGTAGACCAAAAACATTTTCTACATTCATTTTATTTTAAAAATCACATTTTTTTCCCCTTTTGAAACTTTCTGAAATTGCTGCTTGGAAAATTAACCCACTGTTTTTACTCCAAGTTTGTCTCCCAGCTGGGTAACAAATGAAAATGCACAGATCTCCATTAATGCATTTTTCACTGTCCACTTTCCATATTTAAAGGCTTTGCAAGGAGATACATAACAGAACATTCACTATACAACAGCAGGGACTATTATGGACTTCTCTTCTTGAAACAAGCTGATCCTGTACTGGCTGTGGCTCTTGGAAGCAGAGCAAGCAGCAATGACACAGTGACAGAGTACCAAGATTGGGAGAAGAAGGTTTATTCTTTGAGGTAATTTGGTATTTGCATCAAGTAACAACTGATGTTTACCATGAGTGTTGAACTAATGCTTCAAAGCAGTGCTGGTTGCAATCAAGAGTGAATTGTCTGTCTTCCACACCCTTCACATAAAGGACAACCCATGCTGTAAACCCCTGGGCATGAGGAGTCATGTCAGTATCATTAGCATTTTTGCATTGATTAACACCTAAATTTGTTTTGCAGTGCTAGATGAATGGACCAGGGTTTGATTTCCTTTCTAAAAAAACAGTATGGCACTGTCTCGCTCTGACTGGTTCGGAACTATCAGTATAGTAGAAATACAAACTGCTTTTATCCCTCCTACTGGAAATACTGGGGATGGCTGGCTGGGAATGAGCAAGGTATGAGCTCTCTAGCATGTGTTCACTGTTCCCTTTGCTCCATTCTTGCCCTCTCCCTCCCTTCTGCAGTGGGGCTGCTGGAAACAGGAGCTCACTCCCTGCTCTCAGGACCCTCTCCATGCCCTTGGGAACTGCTGGCTGACCTCTCAGATTGGTCTGACCCAGTCCCCAGAGCAATCCACATGGAGGGGTAGGCATAACTAGCCCAACACTAGTTTTTCTCATGCTAGAGAAAACAACACAAGATGCAGAGATGTGGCACAAACCTGGACTTTATCCCTCGAAAATGGGATAAACTGGCAGCATGCCAGTTACCAAAACCACGGGCACCTAATTGCATAATGCCAATCATTTATACTGTGTCATTTGTGAAAGCAGTCATGGCTGCTTGGATAAAGAACGAATGAGTCACTGCCTTACTCCTTTCTCATCTCACTTTTAGATTCACAGTGGTGTAACATCTCTGTTTCCAGAAATAATTTTGTTGGCTAATTTTCATTCTGCGATTACAAATAGTTCTGCCATGGATCATATTGATCAGAAGAAGCTGTTCTACTTTTCAACTTACCTGTTTCATACTTATTTACCCCAGAAAACAGGTTGAAAACAAGGGACAGATAATCTGTGAACTCTTTAAAAGTCTCTTGTGCTTTCTTTCCAAGATCCTTTCCAGAACATCCATATTCCTCTCCCATAAACACCATAGCTCATTCCAGAGCAAAACAACAAAAATGCAGTTTGATTTTTGTTTTGTTTTTACATTTGCACTGAGCCTAAAATATATGAAATAGAATGTGGTTGATGAAATGCAATCCTATTATTTTCTCCTAGGCAAGAAAATTATTTTGCCTCTAAGTACGAGGAAAATGTTTCTGGGCATTATGCTTTTATTTTCTGGTATCATTTTATTTTTAGCTGTCTCTTTTGCTGAAGTAAACATTTTGGTCTCCATTAATTCTGAACTCAGAAAACACAGTGGAGATGTTTTCATATTAACTCAGAGAGAGACTGCGCTTATTAAATGGCAACATTACAACAGTGATAGGAAATCTTTTAATTTATATTCCTCTATTACCAATCACATGTACAAAGATTACCAAAGTTTTGGAATGTGAGTCTTGCTGCATTTGTATTTATCTCAGAAGACTCAAGCATAGCATTATTAAAGCCTTCTAAACTGAAAATTTGTGTTTTTATCAGGGAAGTGAGGTAGCTTTTAATTGACTATTGAGCTGCTAGCATAGCCTTCTTTGTTGTTGTGGGGCTTTGGTTTTTTTGGTTTTTTTTTGAAATTTAATCCCATTTTAAGAACATTCTTAGCAAAACTTAGTAACATTAGGGAAATGACTAGAATAAACACTGGACACTTCTAAGACTCGGCTGGGCTGTTGATCCTTGAAGTCCCTTTCAACCTGGTATTCTGATTCTGTGATTAATTTAGTTATGAAAATACAGCAAAGCCAAAAATGTACTAACTCAAAACTATACTTCCATCTTTTTATACAATTTCAATACTACAGTTTTACTTACTGTGACTATCCCTGCCTATGAAATTGTGTCACACAAGAACATCTTGATATCCATGCAAATATTTTATGCGTCTCAAAAGAGTGGAAGGCAAGGAAAGCCCTTCAGAAGGAATGCTTTCTGAAACCGACATGGAGTGTGCGTTCTCACTTAGCGTGTTTTCAGGGTGAAAAAAGGTTTCTTATCTTGTTTCTAAATACAGAGAACAAAATATTAATTTTAGAAGAAATGTATCTTAAACTATTAGACTGCTTTTCACCATTTAGGTAAACCAGCCCATCTTGCTCCAGAGACAAGTGAGAGACTGACACAACAGAGGAACATCTATTCACGGCATCTTCTATTTAACATTGACCTACCCATACCATGTTCTCAAGTTGATTTGAGCATGTCTTTGGCTCAAGGCAAATAATTTTGAGTCAGTCAGACCAGGTGAGCATCTGCTAGTATCCCTCTCTCAAGCACAGTTTTTCACTCCTGAAGAAAAATGAGAACTACTTCCACTGCCAACACTTTACTTTCTCAAGTCTTAAAGAATAAAATTTAAGAAGATGAATAAAGAATAAGAATAAAAATTAAACTTTTTGAGGGTCCAAGAGAGCACACTGTTCCCCCCAAGATATTAGACCCTTTGTCACATTTTATCCCCCAGTATCACAGTTTTCACAGGTTTACCCAAAGCAGGGAAAGCAAAACTGAAGCTGCTTTCCCACAAACCTTTCTTTGAAGCACGACCTTTTCAAATATAAAGCAATCAGTTCTACTACTAAAAAAATCCCACATTTCCTTTCTTAGTGTTTTAATTAAAAAAAACCTCCAACAGCAATGGCAGGACCAGGGAAAATACTGAGGAAATAACTTCCTAGTTCTGCAAGGATGAGAAATGTTCCACAGAGGAGCTGCATTCTGCAAGTACAACTTGGTAATACTAACAAGAGTTAGTTAGCTACACATGCACTGGAAAAGGACAATGCCTAATTGCCTGTCAATTAAAATAAGTTTCATTAAAGTCACGGTTTCAGAGATACTATTAATTACACAGTTTGTGAAAGGGTATGTTTGTCACAGAGGTGTTTGGGTTTGTTAATGATGCTTTTATTTCATAAGAGCAGTCAAAATTCAGGTGAGAAACGCTTCAGGCATGCAGCAGGCTTTGCACAGCTGGGAGATGCTCCAGGTGATTACTGTGATATTATTTACAAGCAGATGTTATTTATAACTACATTGTTGACCAGTAACCTTCCTTTTTCATCACATGTATGAAAATCTATGCAGGCAAAGAAAAACTGCATCTCACACAGGAGGTATTTGGGTTTGGGGCCATAGAAATATGGTCTTGCTTTAAAGGATAGGTAGTGGTTTTCCAACACCAGAGAGAGGAACTGAGGCCTGGAAGACAATTTCTCCTCTGCTGTCCATACTGCTGCTGATGACATTTGGGTGTGGAGGAATAGGCCTTGGGTAGGAAGGAGAGAAAAATCAGGCTCAGAACAATGGAAAGATGGGATACTGAGTTAAAGGGACAGGAATGCATTAAAAGTAACTGAGGTAAGATGTTGGAGGATTTGGGAAGAGAAATGAAACAGTGATCTTGCTGTAAGTCTGGGGGTACACAGGCCATTGCAAAGGGAAGAGAGGATGAGGGAAAAAAAGAGCTACAGTAAATCAGCAAAGTGGCACATGGAGAGCCATGGAGAACTGTGGGCATGGAGAAGTTTGGGGTATGGACAAAGGATGCTGAACCAGTCATTGGAATTATTACAGATTGGAAAAAATTAGATTTGTAGCCTTTGGAACTGGCACCAAGATTTCAGCTTTCCTTTCAGTGTCAACCGTAATCTGCTAATCACTCTAGCAAAGACTTCAATTTTCCAGCAGATGTCTGGCCCATTGGGATCCATCATTTAGAAGACATAAGTGTGAGGCAGAGAACTTCCAGGTGAATCCACAAGCTCCAGAAGTCCATTTCAGGGTGTCAGTTCCATGGTGCATGTGGAACAGGTTTCTGATGTTTGTTTTGAAAAGAACTCGGAAAACCATGATACAAAACATTTGATTTGGAAAATTTGAAGTGTGAAAGGGAGTGAACACCCGACAATTAGGGGATGGCAGAACCCAAGTCTGACTTGAAGCTTTAATTCACATGGCTTGTGACTGCACAATCTGATGCCATCTTAAATAAAATGCTGGTACAGATTAATAACAACATATTGGAATGTCAGATGGTGTAAAGCCACACAGTTCCAGAGAAACAAAATGTTCACACTTCAGTTATGCATCTGGCCCATATTTTCTTGTGATATTGTTTAAAACTGAGAGCCCAAACCCATAGGGAATTATCCTAAACTTGAGTATGCCTAAGGCTACACACTAATCGCTGTTCTTACTGCAACATGGCAAGCTTCTGAGTCATATTGCAAAGAAAATTTTGCCATGAAGTAATCCAAAATAAATATAAGCTAAAATTATTAAGTCACATAAAGCCTGGATTTTTGACCTTTATTATTACCTTATGAGCAATAGCTAGGACTATGGCAGAGAATTTAAAGTAGGATGCAAAATGAGGAATTAGCCATCTATGCATACCCCAGTTGCTCAGTATCACACTGTATTTCACAAGGTCTTTCCATTTCCTGGCAGGAACCTATCAGTTATCTGTTAAAATTTCTTTTCATAAAACCTTATAACTGTTGAAATACAGCAAGGAAAACACAAATACAAAAGCACGGAAATTTCATTTGATTGGAGTGTAAACAGCAAGATAGGATAAGATTCCTCTTTAAAAGTAAAAAGGATTTCATAAGACCTAGGCTCAAACTCTGATGGGTGTCTAGAAGTTCTTGCTGGTGCAACTAAAACATTCAGCTGACTCTCTAAATAGGCATGCTATGTCAGGAAAGGCTATAATTAAACTCCCTGAGTCTGTCACTCTTGTCTATATGGGAATGTTACTGTGATATAAATGAAGTTAATTAAAACTGGTATAGCTCCCAGGTGGATAAGTTTTGCCAGGAAAAGACCAAATGTTTTGTGCATAGCTCTGGAGGGCAGGGTAGGTACCTCCAGCCAGCCCATGGACTTGCTTTGTGCATGCACAGGAGGAGGTGGAGCTGCATGGGTTCATCTGTCCCCGTGTAATGGCAGCAGTGGGATGTGTCAGACCCTTCACGGGAACAAGCTGTTACACTGACATCTTGCTGTCTCTGACTGCAGAGCAAACTCCACTATCACTGCAGCTCTTCAGATTTAGCTCTCTTGCCTCTAACAGCCACATACTGGTGTCAAGAGAGCAAACTGTGTGACCAAAACAATGCAGATGAACATGTGAGAAAGTCTGAATTCAATCAGACTACTGCAGTCCTTTCCCCACTGCTTCACCATGAGGCACCCAGGAAGTTTGTCACTGTTGGTGTGCCCTGGGTTCCTCCTGTTGGACAGCAGTCAAATGCTCACATCCAAGTCTATGCTCAAGTCTCTTAAGCTTTTAGGAGTCTAAGGAAACTTCAATACTGTCTCCTTTCAGCATTGCAGCACACCAACTTAGTACCCAAAGGTTTTGTTGTTTTTTTTTTTTTTTTACTTTTTTCTCCTTTTTAAAAAATCTTTACAAAAACATGCAATCACTAGACTCCCCAGACATCCTAGATTCCCCAGATTCCTTAGATCTGAACAAAGCTACAAAAGTACCTTCACTCATTGCCTGTTATTGATTTCTCCTGCCTTTAGTATTCTATGGTCTCATGCAAGGGACTCAACCTCCTCCTCCCCTGCTGTTCTCCCGAGGTCTGTCCTTTGGAGCATGGGACCTCTCTCTTCTCCCTAATATCTCTGCAAAATCTATTTTTTTATAACCTCTGGTCACCTTTGTCTCCCTTCTGAAAGATTTCTAATTAGCCTGCTTGGATGATCGAAGTCCTCTGTTGCCATCAGTGCTCTCCCTTTTGAAGTCATTGTTCAGACTTCACTGCACCAGTCAAAGAGCCTGGCTGGAATTATTTCGTTTGTTGCTCTCTGATCATTATAATGATTATGGAGTAAAACACTTCACTTAATGTTGCCCATGTATCATGAACTTTATTATCTGTAATAAGCTTCAACACAGAGGAACCGATTTTGAGCTGCTTGGAAGGGAGAGGAGCACAGGAGATGCCTGCAAAGCAGTGTTCCACCCCTCTCCTCCACTATCAAAAAAGCACTCTTCAGGCACATACGAACATTTTTCACTATGACACCAAACAGGCAAGTATTTCTTGGCTACTCTGCTGTGCAGCCCTTGCCAGTCAGGGCCTTCTTGCTAGTTTTATCCAGCACCACAAAGCAGGAACTGGGATCCAGAATCTGGCCAAAAACCATTCCAGAAATGCAAGTTGTATTACTAGGGTCCCTGAAGGATGCTGGTGTGTACACAACACTGTTTCAGTGCTGTAAGTCAGAGATTTCCTAATGTGTAGAAGCACAACCTGTAACACAACGTGCAGCAATTTGAAATGAAAGAAATAATAATGCCAGAACCTTATTTTGATTGATTTTTACAGAACATAAATGTAGCATCTAAGCACTCAGGTGAAGAAAAGAAAAAACTCCACAAGTTAAGTGAGACCGCCCACAGTGAATTTCTTCACCTGATCACACCAATTTGCAGAGATTAATTGTATGGAAGGAGCCACATAATGCTGAATTTCATGATGAATGGACACTATGACAGCAAACGATTTCCCCTAATGTTCCATTATGCTCCTCAACATTTGAAATTTAATTACTCGAAGAAAAAAAAAAAAAAATAAAAAGGCAAAAGCCATCAATAGCCTCACCATTGCAGCATATTTTCAACTTGAGAAGGCATTTTGTTTCACCATAAAGAAAATTTCATGTGCAAACCCAAGGGAGGCAGATCTCAGACATTATGACAATGTTGCTATAGCAATTATTTGTGGGAATGTGCATCAGTGGCAGCTTAGCTCTCAGACATACTGCTCAGCTCATGCATGCTGTTTTAACCAGAATATAAACTGCCTGGTGCTCATTGTATCGTAATAAGATTTGTAAATTACTTACAGTGATATACTTCCAACAACTAGGAACGGAAGAATAGTTTTGTTACTAATACTTAATCATGCTCACAAAAAACCTTTATATCTATGCATTCAGTTAGATATTTCACCTGCTCTTTCTGTGAAGGCAAAGTTATATACTCTAAAAGCAATCAATTACATTTCCTGAATTATTGTGCATAATATATTATTCAAATGGGGTCTGCTTTGAATAGTGGTTATTTAAGATCAGGTTAATATTTGGAAGCAAAGGAAGGCAAACTTAAATTGAGGCAAAATTTTATAATGATTCAGCATAAACAAAGGTTGTGAAAATGCAATATTCAAGTATTCTCAAAAGCCCAAGCAGCAGATAAAGCAGAAATATCTGAATCACCCTTGCATGTATTTAGTCCATTTAATAATACTTCACCGCTCAGCCAAACTAAATTTTCCTGCATACATTCATTAAAAATAAATACAATTGTGCAACACTTGTGATATTAATGGGCAGCTTCAGGCCTGAAATCAAAACATTGGAACCAAAGCATCCCATATGCTGGGAGGGTTTAGGTTTGAATCTAGTTCAGTTTTGCACAGCAATCTATGAACATAAATTTCACAGACAATAGATGAACTACCTCTGCAGCCCAGACTTTTTGGGGCGCTCAAGTTATATACTCAGCCAGCTACAAGCACTTTCTTCAACCTACTGTTAATCCCCAATTAACTTTATTAATTGATCTTATACTTTAAAACTGCTTCAGCAGCCAGAACAGGATGTGTCCTAGGAGGGCATGATGCTTAATTTCACAATGAAGTCTTTGGTAATGAAAGATCCATCATGCTACAAACTGAGTGCCCTACATAAAACAAGGCCACAGAGGAGCTGGCTGCGTTCTGCTTACCAAAATCACAGCCTCTCACTAAACTCCATCAGATACGCAGTGAGGCAGTTCCTTAAGATTTCCTTCCCAGTATCTGCAGCCTGTTGACTTAGCATACACATATTTCAACATGTCTTAATATTTTGCTTCAGCACACTGAACACTTTGCAGCCTCCCTCCTTCCTTTTTTTACAGCCTTCCGTAGCAACGGCTGGATTAAAGCAGGTCTGGAATACCTACTTAAGCAAATTACACTCAGATATTTGGGAGGCTGAAAGTCCTAGGAAAAACCCCTGTCTGAGTGTTTTTTGAGCAAAGCGCTCATTTATCTTTAGCTTTATTTTCTGGAAATAAAATTCACAATCCCTTTTCTACATGAGAAAATCATACTTAACCTCATCCATCAATATATGTAGTAGGCTAGTCAGTCCCTGTAGTATTTTTACAGGTACTAGAGAAAAGGCATTTTCTAAAACACACTTGACACATACTAATTCTCAGTCTGGAAGCACCTGCTTTGTTTTCAGAGCATACAGGCTGCTCTGTTAAATCCTTGCTTTTATTTTCTTTTTCAGAACTACAGACAATAAAACAAGTGGCAACTGATTTCAATAATCAGCAGATGTGTATAGAGCTGGTCTTTAGCTTCCCTACCTGATTCTCCACCTTACAATGAGAAGATGAGGTTAATGTTTAAAAGTAAAGTTCTCTTGATGGGTGACAAACATGGACACCTACTGATGCCTTGAGAAGCTACCCTAGAACAGAGTCTAGACAGTGTTAAAGGAATACAGTAGGTATTAAAAATGCCTTCAAAGGATACACCTTGGGCAGTACAAGAGACTGGCCAAGGGTATACCCAAGATGGACAATGTGTCAAGCGTTTTCACACTTTTATAAGTTTTAGTCCATTTACATATTGGGGTTAATTATCATTATTATAATTATAATCATTATTACAGCTTCAGGTTATTAAGTCCCATCCTTCCAGATTGCTCTCCTCAATTCAGTTTTGTTTATACATTTTGGGCCTGAAGCTTTTAACGGTGTCCTTGATCTTCAGGCTGGAAAAGGATTCTTCTGCCTAACTAAACTGTGAGGAGAACTTGCTAACATTTTATTCAGTTTAGAGTTATATACTAAAGCAGTACAGAATCTGGAAAATATGAAAACTAAAACTTAAGGCATCGCTACATTCCCAGAGGCTTAACTGACTGGGGAAAACATGTCTAGAAAATTCACCTGTAACTCCAACCCTGATCATATGGGGGACACCCTGACACTGAACGATTCTTTCTTCTTTTGCAGTCTTGAAACTTGGTTCCCATTCTCTTTATTAGTAACAATGCCAGGTAAATGTAGTGCTGTAGACCAAAGTAAAAGCCTGCTGTCATGTCCTCTCCTATCCTACCATTTGCTTGCAAATGCACAAAAAACTCCAAATGCCTCCCAATCCTGGTATTTTAAACAAACATAGAACTCCAGAAATTTCTGGTTTTTTGATGGCAATGGGAAACACACATTTTCCATTAGATGGCTACTATTTTCCTAATTCATATGGGTTTTAGCACTGGAAAAGAAAGGGAAATGAAAGCCTTCCCTGCCGTCTTAAATCCTTTTCTGGTTATGGATTTTTTTCAGGAGAAATTACCACCCAGGTGTGCACAGCTCTGCATTTGTAGCTTTGTCCAACACCTTCCAGTTAAAACAGCAGGACAAAAAGCAAGTGGATTCCTCCTCCTAAAACCTTCTGCACCCATGGCTCAGTTCTGATTGAGCAATGCCAAGGTGGCTTTACATGCAAATCACCTCAAGGAAAAAGCAGGCACCAACCCACCACGAAGAGAGGGGTGGCTGGCATTCCTCAAGTGGGCGGTGAGGGAGGAGTGAGCATTTTGCTTCCTACAGCAGGACAGGGGGCACAGCCAGCAGCTCCCACTTGGCAGTGGGCAGGAAGCACAACACCACCAGTCCACTGCCCCTACCTCCATCCCTCCTCCATGAGCTCCCCCAGCTCAACAGGGCGCAGCAAATGCCGGCAGACAGGGTGTTTACACTCATTCTGCTCTGAAAGCTAAATGTGCCATTATAACACGATGCTAATAGCTAAATCTCAGCTGTATGTGCCAATTTGTACTTAAGGAAGGCTGTTCTCCCCTGCATCAACCTAACAGGAGCAGACTGAGCGTTAGGCGGTTCTCGTGTACATGGAAAATGCACATACAGCAAGTGCCAGCACCGCATGATGCTGCAAAGCAGTTCTGGAAATGCCGGAGCAAAGCCTCCAACAGGGAATTATAACCCTCAAATACTGACTTGGAGATGGCAGGCTTCTCTCCACGGCATATGCAGTCATAGTGAGCATTTGCAATATTTATTCTCCATTAAACATGTAGTGTAAGTATCAATAAAGATTGTTTGTCTGCTTTTACTACCAATCTGACCTCGCTGTTAATAAAAGTAAGGAATAGCTTTTTTCATCAATATAGGAACACATGTAGATTGATATTTATCACTACATGGCCTGCTTAGTGCCCTTCTAGTTTTCTTTGAAGGATCACAAATTATTCACAACACTGCGGGGTTTCTTCAGTGATAACATCTGATACATTTTATATAACATCCTTGTTTTTGTATCTGATATCAAACCCTATAAACCACATCATTTTATGGGGAACCTGAAATTGGATTCCACTGCAACAGAACATTTCCTCCCTTGACTGTCTGCAGCACTTTATAAAATATTTATTGCTAGGATGCCTAAAAATACACATAGCCCAGCACAGCTTTAAGATGTAGAACTATTTAGCAGTCATAGACTAGATTTCATACCACAGGGTTCTTATTAGGCACAGTTGCCTAGAAATCACACTTATTTTCTGAAACATGATTATAAAATATTTTCATTTCAAATGAATAATTCAGCTCACTGAACAGACAAAATTATATAATTTTTTACTTCTTCAAGGTTCTACAGCAAAAGCTGTGCTCCAAAATATTCAGAGACTCAGGTGAAGAAGCCTGCTTCTTTCTGTCTATTTATCTTTTATTTGAAAACAAATTTAATTACTCTTTGTCTGACACACATCACATACTTCTGGTCAAGCTTCAGCATGAAATACAGAGATGCTGTTTTGGGCCAGGCATCCCCCAGTGTGATTCATGAGATGCTGAAAACTGCCTGGGCTTGGCTGCCTGCATATGAATGAGCCAAGGCTCTTCTCCATAATGCAAATGGCAAGGCAGCCCTCATTCCTGGCAAATTAAAGCTGTGACACTTTCTCAGCACTACTCAGAGAGGCATGAATTCTCCAGGGAAACATGGCACAGAGTTTTGCACCAGCACTGGTGAAAGGCAGAGACACACAGAGCCACTGTCCCACCCCACCACCACTGTCAGGCTGGCCCTGACAAAACTACAATCACTGGGTGTGTTTCAAGAAATTACCTGCTACTCCCACACATTTTGGTAAAACTGGATGTCCCAGTTGCAGATGGTGAACAAGACCCAGGACTTTGGCACCATGATGAGAAGAGAGGGCACTGACATCACTGCAACCCTTTGCTAGCAAGAGAAGGGTCACTACAATTCCCAGTTTCTATGGATGTTGAGGGGTTCATCTCAAAAGCCTTACCTTTCCACTACTGTACTGGATTTGTGTTTTAAAAGAATGAATTCCAGTGTGCTACATGAATCCCTCCCAGCACTCAGGTTTTTCACTCTCAGTGGGGTTTGTGTGAACACACCAAGGTACCAGCTGTTACTGCATCCACACTGCAGAAGCCTGGGTCTGGCTCTCCCCCAGGGTGTACTTCCCATAAAATATGCTCCCTATGCTAAGGACATGTCTTTACACAACACACCTAACCTGAACAGGCCTGCAATTAATTCAGTAAAATATTTTATTCACAAGCACATCTGTTGCAGTGTATTTCACCATGTTAAGGGACCATAAAAGCCCGTTGTCCACTATCTGTAGGTATAGAATGCATCCATCTCTCTCAAAACAACAGCTTTGCTATCCCAAAAGCAGTGGAACTGAATTCAACAGAGAATTTCTGCTTGATGAGTATAGCAATCTTAATTGAGATTTAATGTTTGCTTTACCTAGCTAAGCACAGAGCAAACACTAGAGAAATTACTGTAAAAAAAAAAAAAAAAAAAAAAAATATAAAAAAAAAAAAAAAAAAAAAAAAAAAAAAAAAAAAAAAAAAAAAAAGAAGCTAATTAACAGTGGCTGAAACTTGCTTGGTTCAAACAATAGTTTGCCCAAATGACAGAGTTTGCCTGCACAGAAAAGGCTTAGCCTTGCAGATAAAACTTTGAACCCACAGGTGCCCTTTTTTTCCAGTACCTGAACCACTAATTAAAAGAGAATTCTTTAAAAGAAAGCATAATCCTACCTACAGATGAGGAAACGACTAAATATTTAATTCTTCTCTTGTAGAGAGTGAAGTGGAAAATGGGCAAAGTGAGCATGTGTGTGTTTGGGGGAGATTCTGTTTAATCCCTGCAGTTCATAATGCTTAGAGAGATACAATCACCATTTCACAGCTGCTTTCACGTAGGTCGCTGCTGTATGACTCCCAAAGCACATTAAAATGTCAGTTCTAAGACTGACAAATAGTTATATTCAGCTTCAGACCCTCAGAGTTTGCACTGCCTTACCCACATCAAGAAGGATCTAGTTCTGGAGGTGCCATGACCTTCATGCAATGGCTTTAACCTTCCCACTTTCACTTGCAAAGATCTATACATGTTAGAAGCTCTAGAGATTGAGGGAACTTATCACTTCTGTCCCAAGTCCAAGCACTTAGATCAACTCCCCTCCTTCTTATGCATCCTTATACTTTGCAAAATAAAACTAAGTTACAACTCCCTGTTTCCTTTTCCACAGGCAGACATCCATGACCTCCAGGAGCCTTTCTTTTAGCTCCTCCTGCTCTGCCTGATGTGGTAAGAGAGCCACCTCAGCCTGGAGAAGGAAGAGCTGCAATGTTTCAGTGCACAGCTGAGAGCTGGGGCCGGTACTGGGAATACTCAAGAGAAAAAACATTACTTTAGTGACAGCAGCAGCTGCTCAGCATTAAAACATAGAACCATGCAAGCAACAAATAGCCCTAATTGCTCTAGATAAGAACATTATCTGCAAAGGGGAATGACAGAATCTCTGAAGTACATGAACAGAACCTTATCAGACATAGTACCACATTTTCTTAAGCAATTAGCACCTCTTTTGAGGACTCATTCTGCTTCTCCTGGTAGTTGCTCTACTTTTCTCTTTTCCAGAGTTTTTAGCTACAGGATTAATGGCTGATTTTAACGTCATGTAACACTGGTAATATACATTTAATGCAATAATTATATAAGCAACTGTCTCTATAATCACTCTTCAAGGAATCACTGCCGACAAAATCTACCACTTTGTCTTTGAAACTGCAGCCCTAACCTGTCAAAATCAAATTGGATTTTCATTAGAATACTACTGAATTTAAGCAAATAAGCTACAGAACCATGTCTTGCAACAAATCAATATTTTATGCCATAATACTCTAGAGAACCAAAGTATAGAGACACTTAGGTAAAACAGGAACTTTAATTTTGTTGTGGTTTTTTGACTTCTTCACCTCTCCCACAGAAATCCAGTGATGCTTTAGAAGAGCCAACATCTACATCCACCCCTATTGGAAGCTAAGCTATACTGGGCATTGAAGAGTTCACGGATTTCAAATAGGAATTCCTATATCTGACCTACACCACTTTTGCTGCTCCTCACATGAGAGATATTAAAGCACAAGGACATTTAAGAAAGAAATGAGACGAAGAAAAGAAATGCACAGTTGCTCACAAACGCAAGAAGCACTCTAATCAACTCCTTGAAAGACAAAAGTTGCTTCAGCAGTGTGCACTAACTCCTGCCTCCGAGTCTGTTCTCTGTCATGAGTGTGATTTTCCTCTAATGGCAGCATCTAATTTTTTGTTTTCATTAAAGATTCCACTTTCTTAAATGAAAGATAATTAAAATAATTCCAAAATCAAACAGCAAAAGACAGGATTGTTTTACAAGTAAATTCTCTCCCTAACTGTTCTTTAAATTCATCTCCAACTTCTGCTCCCCTCCCATAATGTCAGCTGGATTTAAGCAGAAGTTTTCATAAGCAGGGGTGAATTCCTCTGGTATAATTCCACTAACAGAGTGTTTAGATCTTACAGGCCATTACCCCCACTGCTGCCAGAGAGAATTTTCCAGGGATGAAGACCAGTGTATCTACCAGCCTCTATATCCTTAACAGACAATTCTGCAGAAGTTCAGATCACTGACAGAATGACAGAATCCCCTGGATCAGGATTATTTGGCCAGTTGTTCCACTATTACTGAGATGTCTCCTTAAATAAATGTGCTGCTGTTAACAGGCTATTTTGGTTCATACACAGAAATATTTCTCAGCTAATGGATGTCTTCCTTAGGATGACTGTGAAAGGCCAGCCCAGAGGCCATGAGACATTGCCAGGGTCAAACAATCTTTGTAAGCGTTTTGAAACACGGATATGTAGAATCAGAATGCATCATGAGTGCCCCCAAAATGTTTTATTCTTGTTATTATAATAACCACAAAATAGTGATGACTTTTAAAAACCACCAACGCTGAAGAAGGATCAGTGACCTGAAAACTGCTGGTATCAGGAAAGAAGCATCTGAAAAATGTCCAATAAAAATAATCTACTTTAGGCTCAGTCAGGAACCAGTAATGCAAGTTCTTATTACAGTAATATAACTATGTTTATGCTTATGTTTTGGATTTGTAATTTGTTTGGGTCTTTCTGCATTAAAACAATGCCTAGTGCAACAAATGACAGCAAAATAAAACAGAAAAATTTGTCCACTGTTCAGCATTTCTAAACAACTAATTTAAAGGTCCAAATTTGCAGTGCTGGGCATTTTTTCCTGCCTGAAGCCGTCTAATACATTTTTACTGCTAGAAAGGTCCATCTAAAACTTTGTAATGCTGGAGAACTTTGGAACAGACTGGACTTTATGACCCAGAAATTCTTTTTCAGTCTTATGTTCTCTTAGGTAACTATGAGTAAGTTCCTGTGTGGGTGAAATAACAACTATGAGTTTTCTGTAAAATTTGTGTCTTCCTGACTTCTTTCAGGCATTCCTGCCTTCAGTCAGAGATGTCTCTTAACTGAAATTTTGCTAGAAAAACTCTGACATTTCTCCTATGTCAGTGATGGGTGGAGATTTCCTACATATGGGGAGATTCAATAAAGTAATTTCTTTCTGGTTTAGAAATGCAAGGCTAAATTTTTTTTGATGTCCAGTATTTGTACCCAATAAAACTGTCTCTCTCCCCAAAAGCAAACAGACAATAAAAAAATGCAACCACTAATTTAGGTGAGCAAATGCTCAGCTCTAAGTTACCTAAGGTGGAGGTGGAATGGGGTTTTTTTCTCCTCAGCACAGGATTTTGGTGTGTGGCACCACATTGATAGTGCATAGCCCTCCAGCCTGCACCAGCACCTCCCTCCCACTTAAACCTGAATCCTGCTGCTGGTTTAGCATGGAGGCAGGTGTCAGAACACATGCAAAGACTACTCTCCTCTTTCTAGCAGCTGCTTTTTTTGTGACATTGTGCCTGACCATCTCATCAAAGCACATCTCAAAATGTGACCTCCCCCAGGGACTCTCACAGCTCTGCAGTTTCCAGACACTGTTCTGACTACAAATCTGTTTGCAGGTGACGGTCTGAAGAAAATCTGGCCCCGACCTCATTCTCTTTCAGTTTCCTTCTTTCCTTTTCAGGCAACACTTGAAAAGTGCTCTTTAATCACAGAATATCAGAGAGATTTTGCAACCATTCCAACCTGCTGTCCTCCTTCGCATCCAGAAAACCTAATCCCCACAGTGATAAGCTTTTCACTCCTTTTTTTTCCTCTTTCCACAAAGTTTCATATTGAAGAAGTTTGAAGACCATGCTAAGCTATACATGTCCCATTTTACCAGGCATCACTGTCTTTGCAGTGTTACTTTGGACATGTAAATTTTATGAAAACATACAATCCAACAGTTTAGTTGCATGTTTCAGGTTCTACTGCATAATTTTCACACTTAGTATAAACATCTCTCTCTTAATGGCTACTCTGGGTGAGCGAAGTGGAAGGGATATCTATTTTATTAAAATTTTCCAAAACCTAACATCATTTTAAACCCCCCCAAATCTCCCCCAATATCTTATGTTAACTGATGCATCTCAGTAGCCACACACAAAAAAGGGTTTCTCATGTACCTTCCAAAGACTGGCTGAAATAACTTCTACAGATAAAAGAAACCTCTCTGAATGAAAGCCATTTTCTCACTCTCTGGTTGAATGGATCTCTTGCTATTGGAAAATTTAGTTCTCAGTTGCTTTGTTTTGAGCTTGATATTCCTCACACTTTTCCATGCTCAGCTGTGATAGCAAACTCTCCTCTTCTGCTGCCCATTTGTTCACAGGTGGGAAACTTCCATTTTGTGAAATATCCCATTGGGCATTGTTGCCATCAGATTGCTTCCAGCAGCACAACAGCACCTGACAGATAAATGCCAGATGCATCACAAGCATCAGCTGAAACAATTCCACCCTGCCTTGCCTTTGTGTCCGCTGGTGAACTTTGGCATCAACCAACTGCAGATTCAGCTCCTTACTGGTTCTCCAGGCTTTCATTCCTCCCCAGACCAGCCCAACTCACACCTGCTTACATTCTCTCTTGTTACAACTTTGGGAAAACACAAACAGATTTTAACAGCCTTCTTCTTCAGCATCACTACAGCCATTCCTGGGGATAAACACACTACTATGAGACTTTGCAGATTGCCACAAACTGCTTCTCTGTTTAATACTTCATTTTGGCAAACCTCATTGTGATACAAAGATGGACAGTAAATGTCAATGAATGTGTGCTGTAATCCATGGAGTCAATGCCTGCCTACATCTATTCTCTATTCAGGTCTTGCTGGAATTGAATTTTTCATAAATGTAAAACACAGAGAAAATAAAACTTCCCTGTTGCCTGCTGCAGCCTGAATCCTCTTGCTGTGCATCCATGTGTTACCCTCACTCTTTGGCAATGGTATTTTGATATCCTTCTCATGTCCCAGAATACCACAAGAATAAACTGTAAAGTGTCTGAAGAGATTTCTCTTTCTCTAAGTTAAGGTGCCCAAGTCTTCTTAGATTGTTGTTTTGTTTTTTTTTAAAGGGGCTGCAGGATTTTTTTCAAGACTGGCTTCCCAATTGCCAGCTCATATAATAAACGTTATAATGTTCTACAATTTAATTAATCCTTTCTTCTGTCACCTCCAATTCACTAATCAGTTTACTATGCTCAGGTGCTCTTGAGGATGGTATCACTTGAGAAGCTGGGAGTAGCACAACTGTCCAAAGAAGACTCTGTCTGAAATCAGTTTACTCTAATACAATCTTTCTCTTTGTATCAGGGCTGAAAGCTGTCTGTGATCACTCTCAAATGGATAAGCTATCCTCCACAGCTGAGTCACTGCAGCAAAAATGGGAGATCAGGTGTCAAATATTTTTACAACTCCACCTGAGCATGGAAACATGCACACACATACTCACTGCACAAAAGGGTTTGGTTTTGAAGGAGAAGCTGCCAATTAGCTTTCCCCACAAGGCTAATTTTTAACTCTCTGTGACTTCCACAGCTGTAGCCCACAGCTGCATGCAAGATTCAAAGTACCTGCTGAGGTAGGAATCCTTTCAGAGATTTTTTTTTTTCACTTTGTTGTTCTGGATAACCCTCCTCAGTTTTTTGAGCACAAAAGCTGGTGAGTGACCTTGGAAAGTGTGCCTTCTGCAAGGGCACGGTGTGCAAAGACAGGAATCAAAGCCAGCAGGCTTGTGGGATCCTGGTGGCAGGCAGATGTTTATAGAATATTGGCTGCTTTATTTAAAAATATATATACTTAAAGCACCCTTCCTCTTTATACTGATATGGCTCTAACTGGAACTACTGCAGGTGAGCTCCTGGCACAGTGTTCAATGCCAGAGGATCAGGTATGGAGCACGGGAAAATGCATTGAAGCTCAGCTGAACTTTGAGCCAGAAAGAACAGTTACAAGAAGCAAGTATTGCTCCCAGAAGAATTTTTTTTTTTTTGGGGGGAGGGGGTGAAAGGGCTCTGAAATGAGAGTATAACACTCAGTTTTCCACTCTAAATGAGGTTTAAAAAAAAAAAAATTAAGAAGAGACTGTGATACCAAGGGCAGGAGAGACAGTTACAAGACTTATTTTGAGATTTTAATTGGCATGAAATTGATGGTAAGGAGAGCACCACTGTTTCCCCTGATTTGACCTCTGTAGTGGGAGACGAACACTGATAAAGACTTAAAATGTATCTGGTACTCAGTCAGCCACCAGCTTCATATAGACTAGTAAAATTAGAGGTTCTTGGAATGGAGCCAGCATTTTGCTCCATTCAGCATCCAGACCTCTGGCTGGTTTCCTCAGATGGAGAAGTCATGGACTGGGCACACACCCCATGCTGACAGCCCAAAATCAGGCCAGCAACACAAGGCTGAGCATCAGTGCTCCTCCACCTTGAAGATGCAATTCCTCTGTTATTTGGAAACCAAGAGCATCTGCTGAACAGAGCACCCCTTCCAGTATTCCAGAGCCAGAACACCTTACATGGAAATCAGATGCAGCAATTTATGCAGCTACTAACATTTTCAATAGGTCAGCATGAATTTACAAAGAAGGGAAAACCCCAAGCTTCTTTTGTCTGCTGAGCTCACCATTTGAGCACCACATTTGGCACCCATGTCTAAGTTACAGGCCCTCTGAGGGCAGAGACAAAACCCTGCATATGTAGAACATGTGCTAGTTTCCCTAACTCCCACTCCCAATTATTTTGCAGGGCTCATAGGTTATTCCTGTCTTTCCTCCAAGAATACCATCCCCCTCCCAGTTATTAGCATTAATACAATTAAGCATCCATGCATGCAAAACCATTCCCAGGAGGAAGAAATGTCATCTCAAAATTAACAAACAGTCACCGGAGGAAGAAGTCCAGCTCACAAAAAAAAAAAAAAAAAAGAAGCTCAGTGACTTGTTGGCTAATTTCAGTCCATACACTTCATGCAAAACATTGAATTGAGAGTAACTCAAATGGCACCTGGAAAATGCAAATATAATTACTCTTTTTCTAACATACTTAACCATTAGGCAGACAGCTTTAACATTCAGGATATTTTCAACTGAGAACACAATTTATTTGTCATTCCCAGTGCCATCTATTAGGTAGGCGTCGTGTTCTGAGATGCTGATACTGGAGGAAACACCCAGAAGAGAATATCCATGAAAAAGGAAAATAACTTTAATACCTGAAAATAATGTTTTCATGTAAGACCACATGAAATAAAAGGGAGTTTGCAAAACTCACCATGAATTGAATGGGTCTTAGTTTTACAATGACACAAATTTTTTCAGAAATGGCAGAATAATGGGATTAATAACTGTTTTGTCCAATTCTTTCTTCAATCGTCAAATTCAATTAAAATCAATAAATTATCCAGCATATCCGTAAATGAATAAGGAACATGAACTTCCCAGAAAATACATGAAGGATCAGGATTGTCTACAGCCAAGGTAGAAATAGAGATAATCCCACACTTGCAGACTGGTTGGGCAAGGAAGTAGGACCAGAAAGATGGGGACCCACAGTGCCAAGCCCTCAGCTAAGAGAGATGCAAATCCTAGTCAGGCTCTGAATAACACCACTGTGAGAACATTGTTTAACATTTTTCACAGCTTCATCTGCTCTTACTCTGGTTATCAACACAACCAAGGCAACATCTTTCCATTTTGTTCCCCACAGCTCTGCAGTAGTCCAGGCATACGCCATGCACTGACAGTCTGAGAAACTACTGAAGCCACTTATGGTTCATTCAAGGACAAAACCATTGTGTTCTGGAGTTGTCTTATTATTTAGTGATCTCAAGGTGGTTCTGTCTAATTAATCACAAATAAGTGAAAATCTTCTCTTGGAACTGAAATGAATTACAGTTGAGATAGGCTTCCAAAAGGAATTAGTTACTTCCCCACTATATTTTTAGATTATTTACTCAGGTTACTTCCAGTTTTCCTTTTTCCAAGTACAACAATACCTGAAGTTGAAAAGCTGACTTAAATCCTTGAAGCCACCTGGATACCTGGCTATAAAAAGAGTAAAACAAAGTCTACTAGAGCAGTCCAGCCAGTCTCAGCACAATGCAAGGCCAGAGCAGGGGTCACAGGTCAGCTGCCAGAGCTCCTCATCCTGCGGTGGCTGCACACTGGAAGAATGCCCCCACTGTCATAAAAGCTGCTGCTCACTCCTGGTTCAGATAAGTCACCTAAATAGCAATGGGGAACAGATAGTACAGACAGTTTGGACACAAGAAGATTGTCTCAGACTTTTTCAGGACCAGGTTACCATCTCAGTCACCTATTTTAGGCTGCCAGAAAGCAAAGATTGGACAAAATGACAGATGCATTCTTAAGAGCTTAAAAGTTGCTATTATTTCCTTTGTAACCGTCTGGTGCACAAAACCAGTGAGACTTGAATGTCACACGTCCTCCCCAGTAACCCTGAAGGACTGTTTTGCAAAGGTCACCTTTGCAGCCTATTCAGATGTCTCTGCTACCACTTTACTTACTTTATTCCCTAAATATCCCCACTAGAAAGGGGAAATATGTAGCAATAGAAATTTGCTGCACAGATAAAGCTGCAAAGGGAAGATTCAAGGCTGTTAAAGTTGACAATTGTCAATGAGACTTACAGAAGAACTGGGGTCTTACACTGTTCGTGCCTGTAGGTAAACATGGTGCATCTGGCAACCTAGTACTTAAGATACTGGCAGAAAAAAAAACAAATTATGCTGATTCTTTCTTAGCTTTTTCGTGCAGCCTGACCCCTGCAAGACTTAGCAGAAACATCCCACTGTCTGTTAAGTTAGTTAGAATGGCTAAAAACAAATGGAAAGAGGAGTAACAGAAATGCTCTCCTGTAAAGTCTCTTCCCAAACAAAACCAAACAAGGCGAGCAACCATCATTCAACATACCATGAAAACACCTTGAATGCGCTCTTCCACTAGTTTAAAAGACCCAAACTGTGTTTCTCAGGGTTAAGCATAAACACGAATCAGGGTGTAGTACCCCAGCCTTGTGCCCTTTATCCTGGGAGGAGAGCAGAGCTATTCCTGGCGCTGCTGGGGCCGGGCAGTGCTGCTCACGTGGGACGCGGCTATTCCGCCGACGCAGTTGTCAGCGAGGCTGCTCAGGCTGTTCGGGGCAGATGGACATCCTCTAGGAAACCACAAGCTGCACTGCTCAGCTTGGCTTTGCAAACCTCCGTGAAGCTGGCACGGGCCAGGGGAAGTGAGCTTCCTCAGGACACGGCGGTTGACGTTGACATCAACCTCACAGAACAGATTTGCATTTGGCAGTGCAGCTCACCGGAAGGGATATTTTTACTGGCCTGATCTGATTTTGGCTGGGAGACCTCCCACCCCTTCCTTGCTGCCAGCTCACTGCTCTAAAACATGGAAGGAGTTTGTACTTTGCCTATGTATGCTTTCCTCAGCTTCTCCAACTTTGGTGCATTATTGCCACTTAATACCAGTATTGAATGTACCTGCGTTATCTGTAAAGCAAAACTGTGACTTTCCATTTGCCATCATACCCCTTTTATTATGGAATTCTAACATCAACTAGGAACCCAAAAACATACTTTGCTCCCAAATGTCATATGAACTTCATTTTTTGCTTCTACTGTACAATATACCTTACACAAATAATGTATATTTGTATGTGTAGTCTCTGTGCTACTGCTTTCTTAAAGGTCTTTTGGTCATACATGATAAAAGAGGTGAAAACTAAAAGCCATTGTCCACCTCTTCAGTGCAGTTGTGCCCCAGGTGTATAATTCTGCTTTGAGGGAGCTGTATTGGTAGCAGTCATAATGCTAACACACAGCCCCAGACACTCTAATCACCCTTTTTCTCAATAAACTTGCTCAACAACTTTGCTAACCTAATGCATTTGCTTAACAGCTCAAATAAGCCCATTAAAAAAAAACAACAATTGAAATTTCAACAAAATTGAATGACTGAGGTGGAGGAGCACTAAAAATCATCACAGAAAACCAAGGCATTCTCCTCAGCCTCCAGGATGGAAAAAATTCAATAACAGCATATATAGAGTGTCATCTTCACAATGAGAGTGATCTAGCATGGGAATTCTGAAATAGATAGGAAAGGGAATAAGAGAAATCAAAAGAGCTACAGAAAAGGAAAAATTAAAAAAAAAAAAACAAAACAAAACAAAAAAAAACTTGTGGAAACTTACGGAAAATAATTTAAGTCTTTACTTCATGTAATTTTGTATTGGTTTGCAGCCATACCACAGGCAATTTAGAGAAACCAGTGAACAAGGCACTAACATTATTGGAGCCAAGAAATGCAATTTACTCTGTGCTAAAGTCCACAATTTACTATATTCATTTCTGGATTTGTGCCAAAAACATATGGCTAGGCTCAAACCAGAAGGTGTTCCAAGGTCCTGGACATTACAGACTCTCAGCGTGAGAAATGTTTCACCACCTGAAAGCTTCCCAGGTCTTTGCTGGCATGGAATCATCTAGTTCGTGGGATGGAATTTAAAATGAATCATTCTGGTGAAAATGCCATCTTGCTCATTTCCCATTTAACTTCTGATTTACTTTAAGCAACAATCATCCAAGATAGCTGGGTTTAGAAATCAATTCCTAATACGTCCTTACATACTTAGACTTTACACTCTGTGCTGTTCAGACTTCTGCCAGGGTAGAATGTCAGGGACAGTGAAGTCACTGGCAGTGTTTCCATTGACCTCAAGGATGGTAGAACTTCACCTTAATCCACATTTTTGGAAACCCAGCCAAACCGCTGCACAGGACTAACTGGTGTGTCCATAATGATCAGATTTCCTGAATGTATAGAACACACTTTCTAATCTTCATCCTTCCCCTTTTTTTTTTTTTTTTTTTTAGAGGTTGTATAAATTTTTTCCCTTCTTTAGTAGAGAAGGGCATTCTCTAGAGTTACCATTCTCTAGTAATGAAGTCAAGTGCACAGAAACAAGCCCAACAACTACTTTTTCAGAGGAACTTCAAGGGTTTTGATGGATGCCTCCTGATGTGCCCCACATTGTATCAAACAGCTGCTGACTGTTTTGCCCTCGGCCCCTACTCTGTCTCATCTCGATCTTGTACTTAGATTGGAGGCATTACCTGAAGTTTCACCCAAAAGGGATTGAAGGATATGATCTGAAATAAAGGGATTAGCCCTTATTAACTGCATGTGATTATATAGCTAAATCTAATTATGCATCATCCCAATGGCAAAAAATGAAGTACTAGATATAGACAAAAAGAAAAAGCCAGTGTGGAAAAACATAACAAAAGACTAATCCTTCAAGCTACCCCACAAGAGGAACTTCTCATGGTTTTATCAGACTTCTCGTGGATCTGCTGGTCAGAGCAACTTGCAAGAGCAGAGCAAAACACTCTATGGATTGAAAAACCATAGCAGAAATCTAAAAAACAGAGAGAGCAATAAATCCAGAAATTGGAAGTCACTACTGGCTGAATGTGCAAAACAAGTGTAAAATCAATTTTTGCATCAGAAAAGCTGATCAATCACTTGCTGAAAAACAGCTAATTCGTGAGATTTTATAGCATGAAACAAATAGAATGGCTAAACTTTGTGGCAATACACACAACTAAAATAATTATTAAATATTTCAAGCTACTGAATATGTCAACTAAGAAATACAAAAATCATTTACTCTTCACCAACAAGTTCTGTCTGTCAAGCTTCTCCCTGGCTAAGACTGAACTTGGTGCTTTCTTCAATTCTTAATCTTGAAAGGCTCAGAAAGGCTTTCTTGTGTGTATGTACACACAACCCAGCCAAGCTGTGACACCATCTCCAAGAGTGTGAAGACAAGGAGCTCTGAGGAGAGGAAACAACTCCCCTAAGCAGTGGCAACGGGTGGCCCATGGCAGAAGGGAGTCAGCAGAGTGAGAAATCCTTTTACTACATGGAACTGCTACAGTTGGCATGGCTGCTGAAAGAAAAACCCACCATGATTTTCAGTAGCTGTGATGAGAGAGACGACAGATAAACAGGTAGTGGTCCAAGATTTCCTAGAGGATATATCCCACTAGGATTGCAGCAGGTTATTTGTTCTCTCAACTGTGTCACCAAACTATGGTACTTCAGTTAAATCGTCAACCTGACACAGAAGTAAGTTTAGAAGAATGTGATTTTCAATCTGAAGTATCTGTATTCTGGTCTGTTCTGTGCACCTCTGTCTCTGCTGCTCCACATGGACCATCTGTAATGGCAACAGAGGATGCTTGAACCCCTTCTGCATTTCCCCCTCGCAGTAAAGCCATGCTGACAACTCTTAATTTTCTGTGTCAACTCAAATGCACAAGGTCAAAAAATAAATCCTCTCACACTGTGACTGGGATTTCCTGCTAAATCAGCATTACACCAAGACATAAAGCACAGCTGAGTTTCTAAGCACTGTCCTTAGGCTGTTTGTCTCCTCTGAACTCCTGTTGAATATTGATTTGGGATTTAAAGGTCCAACTGCCCACCTAATCAGGTTGTGTATACAAATTCTGACTGATTAATGGGTCATTCTAAAAGTGCAGCTAACTCAAGGACTAAAGAACGTGGACAACATGAACTTTTCTTCTCTTGCTTTATGCCACAAGGTTTTAGATCAAAGTAGACCTTTGCAGAAATACAGGCTTGCCCTTCAAGATACAACCACCAACCAGATTTTTCTGCAAATTTCTTTTTCAAACACATCTAAGGCAACTTGGCTAAGCCTTAGTAATAAGCAATCTTAAAATACCAGAAAAATTATTTGGTATTAAACTTGGGACCACATGTTGGCTTTTGAGATATTCATAAGTCCAGCAGACCTTATATTACGCAAATGGAATTCATTTTGTACACGCTATCTAGATGCATCTCTCCACAGGTGAGCTGCCATCTAGGCAGGTTTAATGGACAATTCCTCAGGCTTCCCTGGCAATTACTCCTCTGCTGACCTGGAAGGATCATTAATATTAGGGAGTTGAGATGCAATTCAATTTCCATTCTGGCTCAGCCCTAAGCCTCTCCTAAGTGGATGCTGTCAGCTGTGTCAAATTATATACGATGCCTAGGTGATGTGGAGGATTATTAGGAAGAGAGCTGGGAATGGTAAACTAAATTCACAAAGTTTTCAGCCTGAACTTGAAGAGTGGCCTAAGATACCAACAGACCAGACCCATTTGGTATTATTATGACTACCCACATTTTTTTTATCTGAGGTAAGCTGCTATGGGAAGAGCAAAATTGATTAGCCCAGAGCAGTAAGAGAAAAGTTGCTGTACAGAATGGCACATTAAGTGATTTAAATGAATACAATAAAAAAACCCCCGAAAGCCTTAATGGTAGAACTCTGAGGAAGCCCAGCTAGCAAATGCAAACAGCATTACACAATACACCCTGTGTGCCAAAGGAAAGAAGGTTTGATGCTCAGCCCCACAACTGCAGCAGTAAATGAAGTCAAATAACTCGGATCCAGTTCAGCCTTTTCACAATCACGAAAAATACCTCCAAAACCATAATTTCTCCCTCAACATAGTGGTTATAACCTGTAAAGAATAAAATTGAACCATCGCCCCCGCTTTACTATCCTCTGACTCATTTGAAAGAAAAAAAAAGCACCAAAAAAAAGCTTTTCCCCTTGCCTTTCCAGCTACTGGGGGAAAATGAGACATATCTGTACAGATGGAAGCTGCTGACTCCTTGTTTTTAAAGCCCTTTTATCTCTTTTGGCAACCCTCACCCACACTTTTGCCTTGTTCCACTATCACGATACACCTGTCCCACCTGATGCCAACCCTGGCTTTGCCAGCAGAATTCCCATGGTGCACGCAGGCGCCAGACGGCCACGGCATTTTAACTCTTCTTGGGGAGAATCAGGAGCTGAAAAGATCACCAACCTCCCCAGAGGAGCTGGGCGCTCTCACACAAACACACACCGTTCTGCTCATTTTCAGGTAACAGGGAAAGCTTTGTAACCCGTGCTCATTTAAATCAGATGCCTTGCATGTTTGTTATTTGAAAAACAAACAAATAAATAAATAAATGGAAATACCTCGCTCTTCGTGTTAGAAACAAGCAAATAAACAATCAACCTCTGAGAAAATACACAAACACTTTCATTGTCGTAAGCATGCAGCCATTTACCCTCCCCCAAAATATTAGAAGCAACTCATTTAAAAATGAAGCTACTTTGCATTATATATCATCACATTTTAGTCCATCAGATACAGACAGTCATTGATATGCAATTTTTCTTATCAAAGCATGCATATAACTCACAGGAATTCCCGTTGTGCAAATGCTCACTGAAAAAAAATCAAATCAAAACAAGTACACACGCACGTACACACACGCACACACATATTCCAAGCCAAGATGAAAAGCATGCATGGTCAGGGTTTAAGTATAATTTAAGCCAAAATAATTGCTAGATTGTTAAAAAGAAAGCAGCCTGGCAACTATTTGAAGCAGGTTTTATTCATGCTTTTATTTGATTCTTCTCAATTTCCCTTTCATTTTAGACTCATTTGTAGCAACCATGCTAAAAAAA